>VZTM01028753.1:76773-112764 GCA_013400555.1 Jacana jacana
GGCCGAACGCGCCGGTAGCGAGGAACGGCACGAGCGGGGGAGGGGAGGGGGAGGAAAGAGGGGCAGCCTCGCTCTGGGCCAGCCGGCCGCGTCCTCCGATTGGCTGCGGAGCACGAGCCCGGCGGCCAATGGGAGAAGGGAGGCGGAGGGGAGGGAAGCTGCGCGGGGAGGTGACGCGCGCGGTGACGGAGCGGGGCCTTCGAGGTGTTTCGGCCGGGTCCTCTCAGCCGCCGCCGCCATTTTGGGTGGCAGGTCGGTGCGGGTCGGGAGGAGGAGCGGTGGGCGGCCGTGCCTTTCCCGCCTCCCGTGTCCGCTGTTTCCTCAGCCCAAAGTGAACACCCGCTCATCCATCCCCTAACTCGGCTTTGCGTTCCCTCCCTTCAGAGGACCGGAGACTTAGCCTCGCCCCGCATCACTATATAAAGGAAAAAAAAAAAGGTGTTTGTTTTGTTTTGATTTTTGATTTTTTAAAATAAATCTTCCACTTGCACCTGCAGGACGTCAGAGTAGCCAGACTGGTGCGGTGAAGGAGGCGTTTGGCTTCCCCTGAGGCAGCTGAGGGGAGAGGAGAGGGCCAGGCCCTGCACTCCTGCTCAGCAGGGTCACGCTGTGGAGTTTCCCAAAAGTCCATAGTAAAGACTGAGCAAAAGGAGCTGCCACCGCTGTCACTTCTGGCACAGCCCGGATTCTAATCCAAACCCCTTGACGAGATTTGGCCCTAAGCACAACTGATGCTTGAAAGAGAAGGAAGTAGTGTACAGCAGCAGGTAATTTGGCAGCGTCCTTGGAGACCTGGGTAAGCTCAAGAATTAGCATTGTATGCAGGTGTGTCTGCAGGATTCTGCTCTGTTGGGCAATTGTGCATTTACTGTGCGCATCAACTGTGGACCAAGTTCACAGGCAAGGCTCAGTAGGAATATTTCTGATAGGGTTGATCAGCACTGGGAACAAAATTATTTTTCACAAATATGAGATGTCAGGGATTTTTCTAGTTTCTTAGCATGGTGAAAAGAGGCCAAATCTGCTTGTTTGGGTCCCAAAGAGGTTGCTGTCAGCTCTTGGACTCTGCTATTTCAGAATGTCTTACCAGTTTGATGATGACAGTCAGTTTTAGTGGCGTTGATGATGACATTCAGGTTTAGAGGTGGTGGATTTTGGCCAGTAGTATCTGGTATAACTCACTGTCAGGTGATGTAGGTGGACGCCGTTTCCAAACTAATGACAAGCTTTCACTGGATAGGCTTCTCACGTTCCAGTAGAGTCATCAGTGTTACGCATATTTGTACACTCCTTTCTGGGACTTAAAGCTTCCTTCAAGGGTGCTTTATTGCAAACAACATTACCAATGTATTATACAAACTACAGTGAGCTGCAAAACATCATTCCTGCATTTGCACTGAACACACCAGCAAAGGGAATGATGCCGTGAAAATTCCATAGATATGCTTTGTTTGATCATAGCCAGAGACATTTTCATTACACCGAGTACCGTAACTACCTGTCTTTATTTGGGTAAATCCTAACTGTAAAAGATTATCAGGAACTCGCAGCCAATAAACCATCACCTCTCGACAGTGACTCTGGAAATACAAAAGAAGTCTCCCACTTCTAGAGCTTCTCTGTGATGCAGGTGATTAGACAACAGAAAGTTTCTGAAAAGGTAGAGAGACCAACAATTGCCAGAAGAGGGGGAAAAAAAATTGGTTTATTTACAATACCCAGCGTTTTTTCCTCTCAAAGCTCACTTGGTAATGCCTGAGACGTTTGGGACTCAGCTTTAACTCGTGAGGAAAATATGCTCAGAGTACCTGCTCCTTCCAATTTTTCCTTCCAGGAGAAAAAGCTGCTACCCAAACTGTTTAAGCTAACCTGGTAAACTTCTATTGAAATGAGATAACGAGTAATGAAAGAGATAGATAGCTACATTTCCAGAGCAGAGGGGATGGTGACTGTTTTCCTACTTCTGTCTAGATCACAGTTATGTCTGCGTGTAACTAGAAGCATTCACTGGAATGTACACTGCCCTGATCCTGCACATAGTTTGTACTCACTCTTAGCGATTAGGGAATTAAATCAGGGGTTGTGGGGTTCCTCTCTGTTAAGTCCTGTATGTTGATGGAGCTCTCATTTCCTCAGCAGCCTTAAGANCGGGGCGGCGGTGGTGCCGGCCTGCTCGGGGCTGCGCTGCCCGTTCCCCCGGCGGCCGAACGCGCCGGTAGCGAGGAACGGCACGAGCGGGGGAGGGGAGGGGGAGGAAAGAGGGGCAGCCTCGCTCTGGGCCAGCCGGCCGCGTCCTCCGATTGGCTGCGGAGCACGAGACCGGCGGCCAATGGGAGAAGGGAGGCGGAGGGGAGGGAAGCTGCGCGGGGAGGTGACGCGCGCGGTGACGGAGCGGGGCCTTCGAGGTGTTTCGGCCGGGTCCTCTCAGCCGCCGCCGCCATTTTGGGTGGCAGGTCGGTGCGGGTCGGGAGGAGGAGCGGTGGGCGGCCGTGCCTTTCCCGCCTCCCGTGTCCGCTGTTTCCTCAGCCCAAAGTGAACACCCGCTCATCCATCCCCTAACTCGGCTTTGCGTTCCCTCCCTTCAGAGGACCGGAGACTTAGCCTCGCCCCGCATCACTATATAAAGGAAAAAAAAAAAGGTGTTTGTTTTGTTTTGATTTTTGATTTTTTAAAATAAATCTTCCACTTGCACCTGCAGGACGTCAGAGTAGCCAGACTGGTGCGGTGAAGGAGGCGTTTGGCTTCCCCTGAGGCAGCTGAGGGGAGAGGAGAGGGCCAGGCCCTGCACTCCTGCTCAGCAGGGTCACGCTGTGGAGTTTCCCAAAAGTCCATAGTAAAGACTGAGCAAAAGGAGCTGCCACCGCTGTCACTTCTGGCACAGCCCGGATTCTAATCCAAACCCCTTGACGAGATTTGGCCCTAAGCACAACTGATGCTTGAAAGAGAAGGAAGTAGTGTACAGCAGCAGGTAATTTGGCAGCGTCCTTGGAGACCTGGGTAAGCTCAAGAATTAGCATTGTATGCAGGTGTGTCTGCAGGATTCTGCTCTGTTGGGCAATTGTGCATTTACTGTGCGCATCAACTGTGGACCAAGTTCACAGGCAAGGCTCAGTAGGAATATTTCTGATAGGGTTGATCAGCACTGGGAACAAAATTATTTTTCACAAATATGAGATGTCAGGGATTTTTCTAGTTTCTTAGCATGGTGAAAAGAGGCCAAATCTGCTTGTTTGGGTCCCAAAGAGGTTGCTGTCAGCTCTTGGACTCTGCTATTTCAGAATGTCTTACCAGTTTGATGATGACAGTCAGTTTTAGTGGCGTTGATGATGACATTCAGGTTTAGAGGTGGTGGATTTTGGCCAGTAGTATCTGGTATAACTCACTGTCAGGTGATGTAGGTGGACGCCGTTTCCAAACTAATGACAAGCTTTCACTGGATAGGCTTCTCACGTTCCAGTAGAGTCATCAGTGTTACGCATATTTGTACACTCCTTTCTGGGACTTAAAGCTTCCTTCAAGGGTGCTTTATTGCAAACAACATTACCAATGTATTATACAAACTACAGTGAGCTGCAAAACATCATTCCTGCATTTGCACTGAACACACCAGCAAAGGGAATGATGCCGTGAAAATTCCATAGATATGCTTTGTTTGATCATAGCCAGAGACATTTTCATTACACCGAGTACCGTAACTACCTGTCTTTATTTGGGTAAATCCTAACTGTAAAAGATTATCAGGAACTCGCAGCCAATAAACCATCACCTCTCGACAGTGACTCTGGAAATACAAAAGAAGTCTCCCACTTCTAGAGCTTCTCTGTGATGCAGGTGATTAGACAACAGAAAGTTTCTGAAAAGGTAGAGAGACCAACAATTGCCAGAAGAGGGGGAAAAAAAATTGGTTTATTTACAATACCCAGCGTTTTTTCCTCTCAAAGCTCACTTGGTAATGCCTGAGACGTTTGGGACTCAGCTTTAACTCGTGAGGAAAATATGCTCAGAGTACCTGCTCCTTCCAATTTTTCCTTCCAGGAGAAAAAGCTGCTACCCAAACTGTTTAAGCTAACCTGGTAAACTTCTATTGAAATGAGATAACGAGTAATGAAAGAGATAGATAGCTACATTTCCAGAGCAGAGGGGATGGTGACTGTTTTCCTACTTCTGTCTAGATCACAGTTATGTCTGCGTGTAACTAGAAGCATTCACTGGAATGTACACTGCCCTGATCCTGCACATAGTTTGTACTCACTCTTAGCGATTAGGGAATTAATTCAGGGGTTGTGGGGTTCCTCTCTGTTAAGTCCTGTATGTTGATGGAGCTCTCATTTCCTCAGCAGCCTTAAGATTTTCCAGCGTGATTGCTGAGAAAAGTCAAAGCCCTGGTGGGAGGTGCAGTCTCCCAACTGTGTAAACGAAGTCACTCAGAAATGTATGTATATCAGAAAAGATAATTTGATTTAGTTCTTTGTGAAATCACGAAGATGATGATCTTTCAGACGATGGACGACTGGGTGTTTTACCTCTGGGAGATTTCTCAGAGGACAAGGCTCCGTTCTAGATAGAAAGGGTTCTCACCAAGGCTGAGAGTGTCAGAAGTCCGAGCTACCACAGCCACATCTGTTGCATAAATAATGTTGCAGTGTCACGGCAATATGGGTAGGGTAAATTAGTCAGGGTTAATTAGTCCTGATGGTATTCCATACAGGCACAGCTACTTGTCTACCAACATGTAAACGGTTCAGAGGTAGTATAGGTGCAGCAACTCCTTCACATTGCACTATGGATATGCAAAAAAGACTTGGCTATTTACATTTTTAGAAGTAATGCAGTTTGTCCATTTGGCAATGTTTTAGAAAACTACATAGAGAAAAAGAAAAAAAGAGTGTCTGTTTAGCTGGTGCTCTTGCTCATTTTGGTTACTATCGCAGTGCAGCCTTCTTAAGAGAACGGTATTATCAAGTACAACCATGCCAGTGTCATACCTCACTGTTTCAAAAGGAATGTATTTCAAATGGATACTGTCATTTCAGAAGGAAGTCTTTAGTAAAGAAACAAGAAATATATTGAAATATGTAAAAAGTAGATATATTAAAAGTCTGGGAAACAAATTCTATCAGCATCTTCTATTTTAAATTGGTTGAATAGAACTGACAGGTAGTTTCTTGTTGCTTTTAGCTTCTGCACTTACTGTTTAAGGAAATGAGCAGCAAGTAAAATATTTTACATTACCAAACTGGAAATCTCTTCTATTTGCTATGGTTTTTTGCTACATTGAGTTTATTTTCTATCCCTATATTTACATCTGAATGATTTGAATTTACTGAGGTAACTGCCTACTTTTGATTTAATTTTCAGACATTTTTTAAGGCTGCTTCCTTTTACGATTGAAGATTGTGTTGTAAGTTTCACAGGGACATGTAAAATCCTCTGTATTTTTTATTCTCTGTCATTTTCAAAATTGCCCTGCCTGAGCATAACCTATAGTAACCATGAAGTTGATATGATAGAAAAAGTATTACACTGACAACCATGCTCTGATACTTTTTGCTGAACCACAGCTTTTTACATAAGAAGGGTGTGAAATCCAGAGAGAGTTACCTAAAAATAACAAAGCTTTAACTAATAGCTCTTACAAGACGTGAAAATCCAGGGTGCAGTGCTGAGTCTATTATTCTGACTGGCTCGTCTGGTTGTACATTTAAAGTTCAGCTACTTCTGAGGAAATTATGCACCGATTGGAGGAAATACGAGAACTTCAACAAGTAAAATTGCTTTGCATTTTTATCTAAAAAATAGAAATAAAAGTATTGAAAAGTTGCTTTTTACATAACGGCATGAAGTCATCGATCTCAAAATTAAAAGATACTGTACAGATGTATGAATAATTTGCTGGTTAGTTGTAGTGTCGCTGCCTTTGAGGAAGAATTCTAGTGTCCCTGAGAAACATTTTTGTGGAATGAGTTTTAAAATTTTGTGGCCCCAAAACGTTTTTTTTTTTTTGTGAGAAGTCTCACTTGAAGCCCTGTGTCAGCAGAACATGATTATTAATAATGACATTGGACTGTAACACGTTGGCACTACCATGCTACATTCCTGACCACGTCTCGAAATTCTCACTAGTCAGGCTATGAAGGAAAAAAATATATGGTGTCTGAGACCCAGCCCAGGGGTTCATGAAAGGAAAGAATAAAAACCATTTTGCTCCATCACTGCCCTTTTCATAGCTACCTTCTCTGTGTCCTTGCTAACCCAGACATACACATGCTCATCCCACCCCTACCACCTTACACTACCACCACGCTTAGCACTGACTGATTCATCTTTGGGAGAGATGGCGTCAGAAAGGCAGCACATTCTCTAGCGACCAGAACTGACTCAATGCCTTAACTAGTAACAATGACCTTTTCATGAAGTCATCTCTCCGTTGACCTTCCCTCTGCGTTCTTGGAAAAAGATTGACAGAGACAAGGGACTGAGCAATAATGGTGTCATTTTATGAGTAACCGTTTGAAAATAACTGAGAATCACCGAGGTGGTGCTCCTTGGAGAATCCTCCTTCAAATGCAGACCTGTCTTAAAATCATATCGCCACTGCATCAGATCTAACACACCGTTCTGGTGTGCATAGTTTTCTTACTGTGTACCTTCATATGAAATACAAGAACACGCTTCACTCTTACTAAATTATGTATATTCAGAGGAAGGCTGTCCTTCGATGGTCTTTGATCTGTATTATTCATCTGGTGTCATCTGAAGAATAATTTATGGTGTGACTTCAGTGAAGACATAATCAGAGATTAATCAAGTGCATTTTCTTTAACTGTAGTCTAATTAATCTGTTTAGCTCTCAGAGGCACAATTACCATGTTATTTTTGTATTGGTTTGATTTTACCTTAGATCAGCAGTGCAAATCTCCCAACGCTCGGAAGACCAATTTTGAATAGACCAGTTCCCTTCTGAATTCTTCATCTTCTGGCTTTAGGCTGTCTTCAAAAATACAACAGGATATTTTGATTCTAAATTAGTTTCTCCTGAAAGGATATGTGTTGGTTAAGTGTAGGTGCTTACAATTAATAAATTATGCATATAGTGCAAATTCTCTTAGAATGATAATGTTCAAACCTCATATGATATTACAGCTCTGTATCTTTTTATATTTTTGCATATTTCTCCGATTGGAAAATAATAGCAATGCAAATTCAGAGACGTGAATTGGGTTCTCCTCATCCTCCCATCCTTCAAGCAATAACAGGAAAGATAGTGAGAGCTGCCTTAACCTCTCATTAAGGAGTGGTTCTAAATTATTTGCTGCTGGCACCTGAACATGAAGTTAGAGTAGCTTGGGGTGATTATAATTTCTGTAGCATTTGAGCTGTCTGGCAATGTATAGGTACTAGATGGGAGATACCATTCGGCAAGGAGGAGTTTTTCTTCACAGTACAAGTTTCGGGTTGATGCAGGGAGACATTTTTGTCACTTTGAAAAGTTTCTGAGGCAGAGGATATGCTGCACGGGCGTTGTGCTCGGGCATACGAGCACCCTGGCTTGCCAAGCAGAATGTATAGAGGCCATTCGAGTTTCGGAGATCACTTGGGTCTCTGAAAAAGAAAAAAAGGCAGCCTGTGTAAGCTCCAAATGGCTTTTAGCCACTGTTGTGCTTCCATATATGTATACACAGCTAGATAGGTGTGTGTTACAAATAGTTTACATTTACAAACAGCCAACATGTTTATAATTTATGAACTTTGCACTTGATTTTGCAATTGGGAAACGTGTAATTTTCAAGTTATCTTGAGAATCTCTTTCAAGGAATATTGTAGATTGATCTCAAGTATTTTACTAATGTATTTTGCCCTAAATATACAAATGAGTCACTGCAAATGGCTTTTCATAGCCAGTAAACCTATCTCCTTAGTATAAGAAACAAAATATTATGTAAAGCTGAGAAGATTTGTGTCGCACATAGAAACATTCTCATTAATCCTGGGGTTTATCTGCCTTTTCAGAATGGAATAGCTAGTATTAACAAAAAAAAGTAGACCACCGGACTGCTGGTAGGATATTTTATGATAATCTTTCATCTGGAATGCAAACACAGCTATTTGGTTTCATTGCACACAGAATGTCTCCAAGTCTGGAATCCAACTGTATTTGCTGGACATTGAAACAGCTTTATCAAGTAATACCTGAACTTAAAGTGGGGTCAGCTGTGAATATTGCACCAGGTGAAAAGGTACAAAAACCCGTCGCATACAAACAGTAAATATACAAAATTGAGCATTGCAGAACAGGGATTTTATTTTAAAAGGGATGTTCTTATAAGAAGTAACCTACATCAGATTGATCAGCACCAATGCAAGTAGAGCACCATGGTTTCCCTGGGCTGTATTAAGCAACTTGAGCTCTTTCATGCTCATTTTCACTTTTCCCCGGAGTGCTGTGCTGTAGCTCCTTAGCATGAAGTGCTAGAGGTGCTGACAGAGTTTTGCTGCTGAAGGAGCAGGAAGGTGCAGGAGGCATCATGATCCCACAGGCAAGTCAGCACAGAACCCTCAGCACGAGCTAAGCGAACACCACACCATGTGGCAACAGGTCATGAGCAGCAGATGCCAGGTTTGCATTTCAGACCTCCCCCACGGTGGTAGCAACCACAGACAGCTTTCAGGGGAGAGAACTCAAAGACACACTTTTGCAAATGACAGCACATTTTTAAGGTTAAATCTAGGAGGAAATTTTATTTTTGTGCTCTGAACTCTATTTTTGCATTCAGTCTTCTCTTATGTCAGTGTATTAGAATAATTTTTTCAGATGTGCCGTTAAGCAGCTAGTACCCCTAGGGTGTCACCTTTTAGTACAGAGCCTGATTTGGCTTGAGCCTCTATATTGTCTTCTGATGTTTGCCTGTTTTGCCATTTGAACTGCTTGAGACAGGCAGTAATTTTTTTCTGTCTCAAAAAATGTTGACACAAAGTTGAAGTTCCTTCCTTAGCAATAGCTTCGTTAGTCAATTCTTAATGAGTTGCTCCAATATACTTTGCCTCAATTGTATGCCCCCTTGTAACAAAAAACTCTGCACTGGCTGTTCTGCAGCACCTACACCAAATCCTGGTGTCACTGCTGACCTGTCCTTTCCTCTGTGTTGTCCAGAGGCATGTGAAACCAGCAGTAGGATGGTCCATTCACCTGGTGGGGATGCACGTCGTTCCTTTTTGAGCTAGAAAGACATATTAGTACTGTGATCCTCTTGGATAATTTATTGACTCTTAAATTCCAATCAGCCTTCTGTCCTGCTTCCCTCCTCACTTGAAAAAAAATAAAAATCTGCAGTCATTTCAGCTAATTTTTCAGTTTGTACCCGAACCTACTGGTTTGAAGTTGCTTTTTGATGGAAGTTAGCTGAAGTCCTTTGAGTAACAGTGGAAGAAAAAGCTCTGGACCACAAACTCATGTTGAAACAGGTTTCTTATCTTTTGGGTACATTCGCTCTCAGGCAGGTGCATTCTCTTGTGCAGTGGGACACTTCTGTGTGTTCTGAAGATGTTGAGTTCTTGTACATGTGTCCCCTTTGTAGGTCTGTGCCCAATTAGAATAACTGGTTACACGGTACTCTAGCTTTTTTTATTTATTTATTTAGAAAAAAAACCCCTTTGCTTATTTATACTGAGGAAAAAAATATTTTTTAATTGCAGTGGTACTTAAAAACTCACTTTCTAGCATTGCTGTTTCTGACAGTCATGAACTGCACAGAATTGAAAATCAGCCTAGAATACCTTAGAATGTCCAAACCATAGTAGGATTCAATGCCTTTCCATTTATAACACTTTAATCATGTTGTACGAGACACACTGAAATTACTGAGAGATGTTCTTGACCCCGGTTTCAGGGCTGGCCGGTATCAGATGGTAATGAATCCACAGGCCTGCTGATGTCACTAGGCCAATTTAGTTTTAGTGCTCTCACTCGTTTCAAACTGTCCCTCGCCAGCTTGCTTTTCCAGTGCTTCAGTGCAGCCTGAGTATTCTATCTCACAAAGCCTGTTTGAATTTTAAACACCACATAATGAGCACTTTTTTTTCTAGTTAAAGAGCACTAGATATTTTTTCTTTTCTTTTTTTTTTTTTTTTTTTTGGGGGGGGGGGGAGGGAGCTACCGTGTGATTAGTTATAAGATAATACACAGTATTGTGTTTCTTCAAAAGGCGAGACTGTAAAACAGATCCCCAGATGGTGCAAATTAAAGGTAGTTCCTCTGGCTTCCGTGGCTGTTTGCTGATTCACATCAGCTGAACATCTGCTCCTGTGATTAGAAAATAAGCGTGGGGCTCCCACATGACTGCAAACACTAAGCAGGAGGCAGTCCTGGTAAAATGTGTAATCAGGGCTTCAGAGCTACGTCTGAAATAGTGTGTGAGCCTATTTCTCATCTCAGTTATTCTGATTTATTATAACTTTTGTATTTATTATAAATTTTGTATTTATTATAACCTCTGATTTTGGAATTGTTTTTAATTTACATTGGTGACATTTTCTACAGTTCAGCCTGTATACACTCAGGTTTTAATGCATTAGATCAGACCATTTTTGAAGACATTTGTAGTTCATGAAAGGAGTACAGCCAAAACCATTTCTTGGTACCAGAGCCAGAGCTGATAACAAAATCCATCAGCTGCAAATAGCCCAAGAAGAACAGGAATCAGCTGTGAATCAGCAGATTGTGGAGCTGCACTTCTCTGCCTTTGTCCCGGCTGCTCTACCTTTCAAACAGAACAATTTCCTAATAAAGATGAGGGAAGAAAACTTTATCTGAGATTAAAAAAATAAGGAAATGGTTTGTGAAATGAGCAGTATCAGCATTCCCTGAAAGATTCAGGGATATATTGTTCCCATGCTAAAAAAAATTCCTTCTTAAGAAGGCCCTAGAACAAATTCATCCTCTGGTAGCACCACTCCCTGTCACAAGACAGTGAGAGAAACCTTTTCTGTCCTAGCTGCTTGTTTTGGGTGAGTTCCATAATGTTTCTAGAAGGAAAGGAAAACTCAGTATCTGCTGCCAGGCCTCTCCAGGAAACTCCCAATATTCTGGATTCTGTTCCACGTGACTGTCTGCAGAAGGGGAAATCCCTTGCCCTCATATCGTTAGTTTCTCGTGTTTTCAAATGGAAGGATAATTCTCAGAGCTGTATTGTTAAAATTAAGATATATGATATGATTAGATAATTAAATGCTAGTAGAAACTGTTGGGTAATACATGTTTTACATCATGCATAGAAACACTAATGGGATCACAAAGCTAAACATATTTATGGGAGCATCTAAAATTTAAGCTATCTTATTCTGGCTGTTAACAGTGCCAGTGAGCAGAATTTAGCATATAAAATGGCATCAAGTCCAAGATGCATCTTTTATGCATCAAAAAAATGTAAATGTCCAGATGCAGATTGCTGCTGTCAATGCTGTGTTCCAGGCTAATTTTGCAAGGAAAGTAGAATACATAACTGAACAAGGGATTTGGAAAGGCTGAAGGATTGATCCTGAGTAGAGATGTGAAAATACCCAAGTATGCACATCTCTTTGTTACACAGTAATGAAGAAGATGAGTATTTTTGAGCAGCAACACTAATTAGTAATCTCGTAAAGATTCCTGACTGAGCTCTACTTGATTTTCTGATATCTGACAAAGGGCAATATTTCTGTTTCAGCTTTTTCTTTGGGGGGAGTGGGTGGGGAATAATGGCCACATAATTTTCCTGAAATGCATAGGATTTTAGTAGCTTCGAGAACTCTACCCTCTCTCAGATCACCTAGATCAACTTTTTATTTTAATGATCATTACTTCATTTTATATTAAACTCTCCTTTTAGTTATTAACTGGTATTCAGGGCTGGTATAAATTACTACCAACCTAATGTAAAAAAGCGCCAAACAAACCTTTTCTGTTGTGGCAATTCCAGGTGAGGAATACACAATTAAAAGCTAATAAGCTATTAAGCTTTGGAATAACTTTTTTCCTTTCTCCATTGTGTTAGTCTGAGCCTGTGAGAGAGAAACGATGGGATTTTGTAGTGTTCCTGCAGGAGGGTAATGCTGCTTGCATGGAGGAGGGAGTGGAACTGCTGAGGAGTGGTGTCAGACTGGGAGAACGGCACTTTGACTATCCTGGGTGCTGTAATAACCGACAGAGTATTTTTTGCAGTATAATATGTTTGAGTAGACTATGAATAGCACTTGCCTGCAACCTAGGAAATAGAAAACCAATGTAAAGCTGGCTTGCACTCCCACCTGTAGCACAGAAGATGTTGAGATGGACTTACCCACCTAAAGATTTACTCTTGAGCCATGGCTGAGAGTGTACATTTCATTCCCAACAGTAAAAACTGCTTTTCAGTAAAAATTAAAAAGCAAAAAAAACAGAGAGAAATAAGGGAAAGGGAAAACTCCCCCTGGATAGCTGAGAAGAGAAGCAAGGGAGTCCCCAGACAAGGTGCATCCCCTGGGCTCCTCTCCAGTGCAGCGTGTGTTTCCCCACAGTACTTTTCCCATAGTAATGAGCTAGTGTTCATTTAGATCCACTCAACCCACTATCGATTGTTCCTGCTTGTGATGCTGATAACGCACACTTTAATCAGGAGCGTGTGTTGCACACTAACGGGTTGTTAAGCTTTGGACGTCTGTATTGCTGAGTTATGTTTATTGAATGCTGAAATGACTATTGTGTGCTTGGTTTTTTCCCCTAGCACGAACCAAAGGGTACAACCAAGAGGTAGGAAGAGGAGGGAAAGAACAGGTCACTCCCACACTGGTGGCAGCTGCTTCCCTTGAGGACCCACCATAACAGCCATTTGTGACTTGTAGCTACACAGCCATAAGCGTGATAGCACAAGGATTCTCGTGCTGGGGAGGTAAGTTGCTACTGTCACAGGGGGCAGCAGGTCAGGATGAGTGCTATTACAGGACTAATACTGAAGTCACTAACAGGGAATAATACCACAGACCAACAACTTAACATTCAAATATTATACCAAGTTTTTTTTCCAGAGTTATGTTCGATTCTCATTAACTTCAAAAGGTGTTTCAAGTAAATGTCAGGCCTCATGTTTTGTTAACTATGGCTCACTCTTCATCTTAAGCTACCCATGATCCAGAAATCACTATTTGTTCTATAGAGCAGATTGCAGGAGGGATTCCCAAGAGATGGAAACATGGTTTTTAATCCTCTCAGCATTTACACGCTGTAAATAAATCAGAACCCTGTGAAAGAAGTAGGAAAAACCTAATGCAATTTGTTGTATATTTGAATTACACTGCTAATGTATTAATGGGGTTTTAATAACAGTTAGTGAGGCTGGTAAATACCAAGACTTCCAAAGCAAAGAAAATGTGTATAGAGGTAGGTCCTGTGGTACTGATATAAATAATTGCATACAGAGGGTCTCCCTGTTTCAGAGATGGTTCTGGCAGCTGGACTGTGTTGTTACTCCTCTTTTCCCCTCTGGTGGGTCAGTCAATCCAGTGGGTTGAAAATGCTGCAAAAGGATGAGATGATCCCAAAAAGAAAAACTTAAGGTTAGAGGCTGTACTGCTGTGGTACCTTCTTCACAGCGGGGTACTCCTTCTGTGTGTGATACTGTTTGTATTTATTGGCTAAACGGTTCTAGCAGAGGAGTTACAAGCAGTCATTCAAGTGTGGGTCATCTAGAAAATATCTGCCTTTTTTTTCTTTTGAGTCAAAGACTGAAGTACCAATGAACAGAATAACAGGAATTAACTACTCATCAGACAAATCTGTCAAATAAAGTTTTCAAAATAATCTATCTTTAGAGAAATCTTCTGATAATTTAAAGAAAATATTTAATTACATAGAGGTTCAAGTCACACGTGAGTATTTACCTTGTAAGTGACTCAAACCAGCATTTTTTAATCAGATAAATACAATGTTAAAGCAATTGCATTTCTTTGTATTGACAAATTTCTTTGAAGAAGCAGCAGGTTTTTCATCACTCACTGTTACTAAATTTCTGTTCCACAAAACGCTGCACTTTTGAGATATTCATCCTAATGTGGAATGCAAACAAATGTGGATTTTACCTAATGTACAGAAAGTGTGGCTTAACAAATTGACATTATCAGGTCTGTAAATGCTTAATATTTGCAAATAAGTGCATCAGTGTTGTAGTTAGCCAGGTTTTGTTTGAAAAAGCGATGTACAAGGTTTTTAGCTGTGTGGTTTAAACCTCAGAACAGAGAATTAGTTCTCAAGCTCCCATTGTCACCAGTTGAATTTTCGATCAGACGGTTTCGTTTTTATCAGCTGCAGTGCCTCTTATGCACCACAAGATGTCTCAGTGCGGAAAGGCCAACCTTTATACAAGGGTTTTTATAATATTACTCAATTTAGGTAAAGGTGTTCTAGTATTTGACTTGGAGTTTCCATAATACTTGGCAGGGACTCTTTAGTAGCACATGAGAAAGAAAAGTGTATCCAAATTTACCCATTAGTGTAGGCAGTGAGTCGTTTTAAACGGTCAACGAACTGAAAATGACTCACTGGAAAATCTTAATCTTCAAAAAGGAAAGGTTCAATGTATAGCCCTTAGTAAGCAGGTGATAGCTGGGAAATACAAATAGCTATTAATGTCTTCCTTTAATAGGTTAAATGGAAGAACTATTTTAAACTACTATATTTAATTTCCACAGCGTTTGATTATAATAAGATGGTATATATTTTTATTTATTCAAGATTAATATTGTTTAGAGTAAGTAGAAGGCACCAGTTATTGGCATAGTAATTTCTCAAAGGTTACATTGTCTTTGGGACCTAATGCTACTAAAATCTCTACCGCCCTTGTCTTTAGTGTGGAATATATGTTCAGAGAGAATACACGTGGTTGCCTATGTGAGCACAAGGAGGAATGCTTGCCCACATTAAATGTTTTAAAATAAGAGAAGGCTTCTTAATATGCTGTTATGACAAGAAGGGAATGCAAGTGCCTCTCGAGAGTTGCTGCCTGGAACAGGATTTTTTATTTTTTTTAATTTTTTTTGTGCTCTATTGCTTTGTGTATCTACATACACTTAGTACTGTGTTTGTCCTCAGAACTTTTCTCACCTACTTTTCTCTATCCTTTTCCATTGTATTTCCTTAGCTTATCTCCCCCCTCTGGCTTAACTTCTATAACCTCCTTATATACTTTTTCTGTAGCATGCTATTTCTTACTTTTCTTTCCCTTTTTAGATAAAGCAGAGTAATTCAAGCAGGATTTGTATGCAATCTTGTTGGTCTGCAACATGTAAATAACAGCTGAGTACATTCATATGTGAACAGCTCTGTACATTTTAGGTGTATTGAACCTTACATCGTAACTCCTTAACAAAGGGAAAAAACCTTGAGTTTAGTCAAAAGCCACTGCGTTGTGTTGTGAATACACTAAAAGATAGCACCCAGCAGTGGAGGCCTGGGCATGAGGAGGAGCCTGATGTTCATTTATCATGCAGTTAAGCTGTTTACAGAATGGCTTTACATTTTGTTTTGCATCAAAATGATATGAAGGGTTTTCACATGAATCTCTGATTCCCTACAGTAAAAGAGAACTTTTCAGAATTATGAATCTGTTAAGAAAAGGCTGAGGCTAGCATTCTTCAGTGATTAATATGTGTGCTTTAGATAAAGTAACTGAAAACTATTGATTAAGGCACAGTTATCCTTTAACAGCCAAGCACAATTGTGAGGGAAGATTAGCCTTTGTTTGGATCAATGAAATTGTTGCTGCAGTTCCTGACTATATTTGCTAAAAAGGAAGAATACACATGGCTCAGGTTTCAGAGCCAGATGTTTTATTTAAACTCACAAAATTACTTGGTTTTGAACATATTTAATGAGATTCAGGCTACTTAGCAGTAATACAGGGTCTGGAAACTCTTGTCAATCAGGCAAGACGATGAAACAGAACAAAAAGATTATCTTTGCAACAAAGAAAGCATATTCTAAGGCTAAAAGGGAACAGATTAATACATATGGGGAGAACAAGGAAATAATAAAAAATACTCATCAAAAGATACAGGCTGTGGCCCCATAATAAAACCTTAACAGCTATTGTCAGGTTTTTTGCATCGTGGGATAGTGCTTTAAGGATGAATCTGAAAGTAAATGATGAAATGGTTTTGTAAATGTGTTTGGGTAATTCCAAGTATAAGGAGCATCATGAGAGCGAGCAGAAAAACACTCAGTGAAAGTCTAATAAAAACGCCACAAAAAGTGATAACTGGTGAAGGACAAGGGAAGTGAGAAAAGCTCTGCTAATCAGAGACCTGCAAGTGTAAATGTGTAGCTGGGGAGGGGGACACAGAGGTGACAGAGGATGCAGTTGGTGGCAGCCCAACTTAGCACTAGAGATGGAACCGTTACACTGCAAACACTGGGGACAAGCGGGAGTGGTACAAGAACGTTTGTCACGGCTGAGGAACAGAATATTGTAGAAACTGAAACACAAACTAATGCACAATTTGTTAAAATCCCATGTGTTCAAAATAAGATGTGTTTGGACTTGTTACTGTTTTATGAATTTATATTTGCAATTCGTAGCTGCAGCATGGTGTCTGCTTTGTACGCAGGGCCTCCACCCTCAAGAGTTTACATCCAAAATTACAGACTTGTATAATCTGACCTGGTGAGATACATGTATGGAATCCTTATACCTCTGCTGAATGGGAATACTTGAGCTAATTTTAAGTAGAAGACAGACTAGTGGCAGCACAGAACTCAGCACGGGTCATTTACTTTGGGAAGAAAGCCTGCTTTAAGCAGTTTCATATGCATACAGCACTTCCAAGTATTGTATTCCTTTGCAGTAGACTTAGAACTTGGTGTATGAAAAGCTTTCCTTTGGTTGTTTCAGTTTATGTGTCAGAAATGAGCAGGAGATGGCAATAGAGACATTTTGAGTAATTCACCCAACTCTGCATTACCTGATATTGAAAAAGCCTTGTCCTGCATTCCTCAGACACTGCAGTTCCCTTTGATTCTGTAGAGCATTCAATTATTGGGAGAGTCATTTCCCAGGCAAAGAAGGAGGGAGTGTTACTATCCAAATCTGCACTGTTTCCTTATGCTGCTCCACACCTTCCCTTAAAATAGCTTTTCATCCCCCTGGAACTATGTTCAGTGAGCTCCATGACAACTATTTCAAAACTCAGAAAGCTCATCATGATTTTATACCACAGTAATCTTATCAATGAATGGTCAGAAGGACAGTTCCCTACATTCTTGATTTGCCTGCTTTTAAATTGTCACATCCAAACATGTCCCAGTGGATAATCTTGAGAGGGCACAGGATACAGCATGCCTCAAGTTTCCCCTTTGTGTCTCACAACCTCAGATACGTACCATTTATTTCTTCATGGATGACTCCTCTGTCAGCAGAAACAAACAGGAAGGGTGAATTTTGTGTAAGAAATACTAGCAAACACTAGAGGACTTGTACACTTTAGCTACAATGTAGTTGTAATGCTTCTACAGCTTCAGCGCAGTTGTGTAGGATTGCCAGTATGCATCAATACAAAATGCAAGAACCACCAGGGTAGTCAGGGTGTGATGTATTAGGAAAGCTAGTGAAAAAAGTTCTGAAACCTGAAGCAATATAAAAAGCTGGAGGGTGTCCAGAGGGCAAACTCTTTTAGGCTTTTCATCCTATGCAAACTTTTCAACTCATAGACATTGGTTCCACTGCTATGGGGGGTAAGGTAGCACTCTTCATATGCTGCCTTTTACCTTCTCAGAGCACCATGAACCCTTAAAAAATCCTAAAATTGTTTTTAGTGAGTAACCTATCTAAAGTCTGAGTAATAATAATAAAAAACCCCCACCTGATCCAGGGTAAGTTATGCTTACAGTGCTGCGGGTTGTACTTTTAGCACGTGTGCTATTCCGCTTTGTTGTGCTCTGAAGCACAAAGACAATTCTGCTGATGATATTGTTGGACCCAGCAGTCAGAAGGTCTGATACTCTCCATCACAGGATGAAGCTGTAATACTTGGTAACTTCCTTGCTCTTGATTTTACCTAGTAACCTGTGACAGCACTGGATCTCAAACAATTTCCAGGCTTCTGATGGGGCCCAGACAGCGCTCTGGGCTGAGAATGTGAATGAGGGCAGAAGGCACAGATGCTGCTGTGAGTGGCTCCGGGGCCCTGCTCCCTCCTGCCTCTGCCAACTGACCATCTTTTGGAACAAGCCCTGGCCTGCTGGTGTGCTGGGAAAACGTGCTGCCTGGCTGCAAAGCGGGCAGCGTGCTGCCCTACTCTGTGTTCTTGCAGAACTGAGCCAGAGGTTCCAATTCCACTGCTCACCTTCCTGCCCACGGAGTATGCTTTTCTTGGGATCCTTCCCAAAACATAGTAAGCAGCCAGGGCAATGCCTTACTCCAGGTGTAGAAAGGAAATTTTAAGCAGTGGATTCTGTATCTTCTGTCTCCTCATCCTCATACTGTTTACTCCTGCAGTATAAAAAAAGACCAACCTGGTCCAGGAGCAGAGGAACTAATTAAGTCTGGGCTCTGTGGATTTATGTCCTCTTGTAGGCTCTCTTGCGGCTCAGAATGTTTATCTCCTTGGGGATTAGTCTTTTGTACCTTATCAGCCTTGCCTTCACTGGCACACCATTATGGTCACTTTTCTCTATCCCACTGATTTTTTTAATTAAACTTTCAGGCATACAATTCCTTTGAGAGTGTGTGCCCCTATCCAACCTGATTGATACTTGTTTTAAAGCTTAAAAATTAGCTTAGGTAGGGGTCTCCATGGGCATGGCTTCACTTCTTTGGGAAACACAACTCTTAGAAAAATCAATTTTTAAATAGTTCATCTTCTGTAAAGTGAATGGAATACAGTTTATTTATTTCTTTTGAAGTGTAACATGAAAGATTTTATTCAAGTCAATGTGAGTATCATTTAATCTGATAACCTGGAGAAGGGACTGTGTGCCTGAAAGCTTATTCTCTTTTTTAACTGTATGAGCTGCTCTATTATACTACTTGATTTCTCCCTTCAGAACTTGCTTCTTGTCTAATTAGAGACCCTGGTGCACTCTCATTAAATCTCTCAAGGAGTATTATTCCCCAAGGAAGTCCTGAGGCCAGTGAACTAGATTCAGATTTATAATAGACACATGCTTAGATTAAACTAGGGGGGGAATTCAGTATGTAACATACACATGCAAATGTTTAGAATTGTATTGATCTGAAATATTTTT
Organism: Jacana jacana; assembly: GCA_013400555.1. Lineage (NCBI taxonomy): Eukaryota > Metazoa > Chordata > Aves > Charadriiformes > Jacanidae > Jacana > Jacana jacana. Next base: position 96,020 of record VZTM01028753.1, read on the forward strand.
TTTTTAGCATTGAATTGTTTGGTTTAGAAAAATAATGTTCCCGTTGTTATAGACTTTTTGGGACAGAAGATGATACTTTATATTGAGCCTAAATCATCAGATCAGGCAATGACAAGTCTAAATATTTGCTCTCCTTTTAGAAATGTAGTCTCAACATGACTCAGGATTTAGCCTGTGGTAATTGCTGTCAGTATTAATAACAGCTTCTGTTGAGAAACAGTGCTTTGTTTACTATTTCAGCAAATTCACCTGATGATTTTTTGTCTTTGAATAATATATGCATGAGACAACAGGGTATGTCTGGGTGCTTTCCTTGCTGCTTCACCCTTTTATAACTTGAAATTCCTGACCGTTTGTTAGTAAGACCTAAATGTAAATTTCTTACATGAATTAACTTGGCATCATCATTTTGTCAGAGGAGAAAAGCTCACAAGGTGACCCTTGCCACAGCTTTTTTCAGAGCACGTAACTGGGAAGTTCATTTTGCCATGGGACTGTTGAGGCACAGAGTGATTAGACTTGGCCCTGGTCAAAGATTGCGGCAGACGTAGGAAAAAAACCATCCATCTATCTAAGCAAGCATCCTAACCACTGGAGCATCCTACCTCTGCAGACATTGCTCAAGAAGGCAGAAATAATTGGGCTGGATTTGCTGGGACTGTGTAACCAATAATTAGATGGTCTCTTTTCTCCTGCTTTTAAAAGAGCAGGCACTATTAACTTTTCAGCCTTAGTGTTTAAACTGTTTTCATGGTTGATTCAGTTCAATTAGTCTTCTAGTTATCAATCCTTCATTGCTTTAACGGCATTCACAATACTAATTTGCTCCTTCGTGAGCCAGGAAATTTGAACAGAAGTTTCATTGGGATTTTTTTTTTTCTACAAACTGTAGTAATAGGATTAGAAATTTTGTGCTACTTATATCAAATTTAATCAAACCTAAATTTATCAGTAACAAAACTGTAGGCAGCAGTAGAGGCAGGACAGGATCCAGCAAGATACATAAAAAAATGACCCAAGGAGCCAGTCCCCCCATTCCTCCCCTCTTTATTTCTCACTCCACAACCAAGGAGAAATGGCGCTTCGCTGGACCAATCCCATACTGGTTTCCATCACTCTGCTCTTGGCTAAGGGCAGCAATCTGGCAGTGCAGACACAAAGAAATAGGCACATGGAAATCTGTAACAAAGACATCAGACCTACTTCTTACAAACAGCACCCCATCTCAGTTTTCTCTGTGGCTTGATGAGGAGCAGATCCTGTTTGTTAAAACCTGTTTGGAGTAATCAGTTCTAGAATGCAATGATATCCAACAAGTCCTTCAGATTCACAGGCTCTCTTAAACATAACTAAGAGGTTAAGCTCTAAAATTACTGTATTTTCACACGTGAAATACATCCACTGACCATTTATCATGAAATAACATCTCTCTTGCTTTTCTTGCTGAACCAACAACTTGGCTATTTTCCATCTTGACAAAATAGCGTCATTTAAGCATTTTAAGCACTGCTCACCTATTTTGTTTCCACTGGCTAATTTCAGAAACTCAGCTCTGCCTTTTTCACAGTTCAGCATCCACACTTCTGAGCTAAATAACCCCAAGTATATTATCCCTAATAAAATGCTGCAGAGCAGTAGCTCAGAAGCACCTGCACATCTGACAGTATAACTTAATATCGTCAAAGTTCTTCATAAATATTTACTTATAGTTCTCCAGAATCCAGTATTTCCAGGTTTAGGCTGTCCAATAAAATATGTTGATTAAAGTTCACCAGAATCTGACGACAGAAATTCTTAAAGTGTTTCAATTTCCTTAAAGTTCGTGGAAGTCTCCTTTGATCTGCTGTACTGTTTTGCAAATGTGGTTAGTCTTTGGAGAGCTTCTGCCAAACCTTCTCCGGTGATAGCACAACAGGGCTGTACATACCAGTTTCTGTCACTGCAGTATTTCTTCATGTGGAATCTCCTGGTTACTTCCTCAGCGTTCAAAGCTCCAGGCAAATCCTGCTTGTTCGCTAGCATCACGACTGGTACCCTTCTTATAGATTCGTTCTTTAAAATGAGTTCAAATTCTTTCTTTGATTCTTCCAGACGCCGCTTATCAGAGCTGTCCACAACGTACATCAATCCGTCTGTGTTTTCCAGGAAATTGCACCAAACCTGTCTCATTTTCTGCTGGCCTCCAACATCCCAAACCGTCAGCGTGAAATCTTTCTCGGTTTCAATCATGTCAACGTTAAAGCCAATTGTTGGGGTGGTTAGGAAAGCATCGCTGTACTTGAATTTGTACAGCAGCGTAGATTTTCCCGCAGAATCCAGCCCTAGCATCAGTATATTCGCTTGCTTGACTTTGGAGTGTTTGGAGCTCTGGAGGCCCATTTGTGGTGGGGTGTTCTCCAGAAAGCCTTTAAAGCCGCAATTCACCTTCTCCTCTGAAGCCAACTTCTCTCAGTACGATTGTTTTCTTCATCCGTGAGATGAAGCACAAGGAGTCAGGAAGAGGAAGAAGCAGCTTTGTGCTATGAAAAGTAAGTAAAAGCTCTGTACAAATATGTGTAGGCTTTTATTGACTTGATAACACGCAAACAGCATTTATGGAGGTGTACTGTTCAGTGCCAAGCCTGTGGGTGGAACAACTATGAGTAAGGTACTGATTGGTCACAAGCACAAAGGTTACAGTCTTCAAATGTGTTTGAACAGCAAACCACATTTACATGACCATCAAGAGCTCTTTATGTTGTAAATTTGTCTGTCCTGAACCAGTAGCAGCCTGGCTGTACTCCCCAGTGCCACGGCCCAGGGAACCGCTACCTGTCTGCCCTCCTTCACTGGGTGCCCAGGGGTAAATCCCTTCATGACTGCATCTGCAGCCATTTCCAAAAGGAAACAAAATACAACTGCAGACAGGGAGGAGGGGAAACGTTAAGGTTTGTCTGTACTTACCAATCCACATAGTCACAAGGTGCCTGATGTACTGGTGTACCCCATCTGCCAGCAACACGTGAATCCCCAGAGGTTTCTCAGGGGCGTCTACACAGGCTCAGTCAAACTGGGAGAGGACTCCACGTGAAAGCAGGCTCTGCCCCAACAGCCACCTCGCACTCCGGGGCGGTCGCTGCTCCGGCCCACTCCCACGTCAGCTTGTCTGCTCCGATTGTGCTGCGTATGGACAAGTTTAACTGCACTCTGCAGGGTGGAGACCAGCTACAGATCTTGTGATCTGGTCACTACTGAGAAGGGGCTCCCTGAAATTAAAAATTTCTGGTAGCTCCAGTATGTTCTATTCTGCTGACCTGCCATCAAGATTTCCTTCAGGAACAAGAAGGGAGGCAATAACTGAGCCTCAATCACAGTATCATTTTGGACCAGCGCTCTAATAGAAAATTTTATCTATTATTATGTAATTCCTATTGAATCTCCATGTTTTTTGATAGTAGGCTGGGCTGGGCTGGCCCAACACGTACCGAGTATTGCAGCACTTATTTGCCCTCATACCCAGATGCACCGCTATTAGTTAATGCCGTTTGTCTTTCCTTCAGACAGTGCATAATCAGCACAAAGACGTAAAGGTCTTCTGGCCACATGAGCTGCTGACTGATAGGGTAATCATTCTGATAATTACGACATTGGTTGCTCAGATATTACACGTGTTGCGTAAAATAAACCTGAGTCTTGACAGACAAGTTATAATCTGGTTTCTCTTGAAGCTGAAAGGGTTATACCAGAGCTAATTGGGGGCAACAAAAGATGACAGTGACACACTCACCGTTGTGCATTTGTCATACTTAATAACATGTATAGATTATGTATAGGATGTTCTTTCAGGAGCAGGTCAGGATGCGTTAAACCAGGGAAGAAAGTGTTTGCGTCTCTTTGTAAACAACGTGCGGGAATGAATCGAAAGAAGAGGAGACAGGAAACCATGCAAAGCACATTGTTCACACAGTCCAATGAATCACCCTTCCCTGCAGGATGGCAGGCCGGTTCCTTACCCCGACCAAGGGCAGAGCCTGCCCTTCTGCGCGGGCTGTGACACAGGGGGCGGATGGGCCGCGTCCCTGGGTCGTGCCGTGATTTAACGATTACTTTGTGTGTTTGCTCCAACTGTATTCCATACTTATGGTCTCAACTGCTATTTTATTACATCAGACTATCACCTTTAAGGAGCCATTAAGCAGTGTCTGACTTTTTACCAGCTAATTACACTTCTTTCCAGGCCAGAACAGCTCGCTTCTGAAGAGTCTGTGGTTTTGCAGTTTTTACCTGTACCCGAGTCATACCCGAGGTTGGTTCCGAGCGAGACGTTGTGATGCCGAGCCCCTTCCCGTCACAGTGTCCCAGGTTACTCTGGAGCCTGGAGCCCCGGACCCCACTGGCAGCTTCTGCATCTACATCTGCACCCAAAGATGAGCATCTGAGGGAGTGAGAAACCTACCTTTGATTTGTCCAAAGGTGTATTTGCTCTGCTGGGGTGAGGCCGTCTCGCTGCTGCGGGGTTTGCCTATGGGTTCAGGGTAGAAAACCCGAAGCGATAAAACACAACAGGGACGGCTGATTTGCCATCAATTAATCTGAACTCAAACTTGGCACAACAAGTCTTTCATAAACTACGGAGGTTCACGCAAACCGCACAGGTTCCCACGTTGTCCCAGCAGGATATTCCACTGCCTGCTCCTGCAACGTTACAAAACGGGATTAATGCTTCGGGGAGTGAATCCTCGCCGTGGGTGCTCACCCAGGCTCAGGTCTGGCGGCTGAAGCGAGAAGAACAAGTTGGATCTGAAGACTCCCGTCTCTTCTTCCCCGCGATCCATAGACTTTCACCCCGCACCCGCCGACGCTGCCATTCTTAAGAAAGGACCCGGCCCGAGCCCCACCGCCGGCAACGAGCCCGGGGATGGCCGAGGGCTCAGCGTCGCCGTTTGCCGGACCCCCCTGCCGCCTCGCTCCNCTCCGCCCCTGGAGGGTGCGGAGGGTGCGGAGGGGAGCGCCGGCCCATGGAGATGCTGAGGGGAGGGAGGGCTCTGGAGGCGGCCTGTGGGGGCAGCCGCCTGTGTTCGTCCACAATGACCTTATGTCACCGTGTTTTCACTTTTTTAATATAAAATGGTTAAATGGCTTTAAATTTTTCTATGGTTGCAGCAGAGGGCAGTAGATTTCCTCTTCATGAGTTGTGCCTCTCGGACTGTCACCTCTCAATGGCGCTGTGCCTTGAGAAAAGTTGCCTGGAAGACGGAGCGTTAGGATTGCTTGGGCAAGGTGAAGTGACAGCGAGAGATGTAAGCAAGGTTATTTAATACCATTTTAAAAGTATTGCTGTATGAGACTGTCATGGCTCAGGATCTTGTAAGAATTCCTCTAGTTTCTGTTGGTAGGGAGCCAGATGTGGAAAATGCGAAGCCAGAACAGTGGGTATTTCCAAATTCTGCTGATAGCTTTAAACAAACAAACAATAATAGAAAGGATTTGTGTTTCTCTACAGCTGACATTATAAAAAGGTATTTTGAAATCTTTAACTATCCATTGGTTATTGTAATTATCAGACTTAAATGAACATGGGAGTTTGCCACCCTTTTCCTGTCAAGAATGCCTGCACTCAGTAATTCTCTAGCTATAGCAGAGGCTGAGAAATACATCAAAAATGTCTGTAGAGCATGCTCAGTGAGTGTTTTCTTATATTTGTTTTAAAGTTGATCAGTTTTTGTCTGTCAGCTTAATCTCAGGCTCTGTGGAGTCCTGCCAGCAAGCTGTCGGCCTGGAAGCAAAGGAAAATACTTCCCTGAAGGGAATTGTTGACCTGGTGCTGGCTCTGCTGCCTGTCTTGTGCTGCTGCCGCACAGCTGGAGGGCAAATAGAGTCTGGAAGGGGTTGAGAAGCTGTTCTGGATGTAGCTGGAAGGTCTGCAACTGCACCACCTCTGAGAAAACGTGCCATCTCAACTTTCAGATCTCGCTTCTACAACCTCATTACTTTGTTTTAACCATTTGAAATAGGAAGTGGAAGGGATTTTCCTGTCAAGGGCTGTGGTTAGGGTTTCCCCTTTAATCTGCCCTTTTGTTATTCTCTGCCTGTGTTTGAAATCAGAGTTCTGTGCTTAACGATGCTGGAGGATGACTGCACCTATGTGGAATTCCAGGTGCTGCAGAAATAGCTGTGTCATGTTTTGGGGAGAGTAGTTTCTACCCCGTGACCATGAGTGGTTTGGTGAAGCTATGCAGGTTTGCAGGCAGGTTGGCACATCACTAGAGGAACGTGATCTTGGGAAGAGAACAGCAGGGTTTGTGGGTTCCTCAGGAGTCACGCAGCAAAACAGCATTTTACAGCACTGGATGCCCTGTGGTGCTGCCTTTTTGTAAAGTTATGTCAGCTTTAAGGTTGTCTTTTGCATAGTATGGGCAAAGAACCTGAACTGTTTATTCATTTTCCTAGATTTTTCATTAGGTAGCATATCAGGCATTGGTCTCTGATTCTGTTGTTCAAAATGTTATGGAATCAGGCTTTTCTCTCCATAAAGAATCAAAATCCTTAGAATCAGATCTTTTTTTCTATTGGGTGGTCAAGAACTGATCAAACTTTGATATGCATCTACTGAAACTGACCATCAAACCCCGAGAAACATTAATATATCTATAAAATCAAATACATAGGCACTGATAGAGAACTTCCATTTTCTTCTTCCAGTGTGTATTTTTCGTATTGCTCACTGAAAGCCAGATGGGTGTATGCAAGAGAGAACTGAGCATTGTTATTACTTTTCTTGTTTAATTCCCATAGAGCTGGGGAACAAACACCAGATTGGCAAAGCTGATGTTTTTGTGATTATAATCCACTTCCCCAAATGCAGTGTGAGCAGTCTCGACAACAGCTTCCTCTGCACTTGCCAAACTTCTATTCTGTTTGACTTACGTATCCTGGTGGAGAAAAAGAAGTGAATTAACTTACAACTTGTGTGCGGTTCTAGGTTTTTATGGCTGGGTTTCCAGCCATGTTAGGGAGCTCTTAATAAAACTGCCTTCCTCAGCTGCAGGTTCGTGAGGACCCTTTGGCGAAGGACTGTCAGCCACGTGGTATTTTTGGAGTAACACAGCTTTGAGAGTGATCAGCCTGAAATTCTTCTATTTAAATAGCTATTTATATAAGATTGCATTAATATACTTTACATGATGTGCTATGCATCATTGGTGAAATGGGCTTCAAATGCTTCCTTTTAAAGCATCATTAACTTAAATTCACATCATACACAGAAATCCAAGGCAGCTGGGCTCTGGCAAATCAAATTCACCTAAACTGTAGCATGGTGTGTTGATTCGGGGATCTATTTTTCTTTTTTCATATAAAGCATTCCCGCGCCCGGCAGTAATCTTCCACGATAAGCAGTAATTAATGGTGCTGTGAAACTGAACCTTCCATCATCCTTACTGTGTCTTTGTGGGAACCTCACAGCACAGGGTAAATATTGTCACTGCAAACAGCAGAAATGGTCTGGAACTCCCACAGTAAGACATGGTAATTATTTTGGTGTAGAGATATCTAATGTCAGTTCACAGCATCTGTAGGTTTAAAGAAATACAGTGAAGGTAAGCACTGCTAAATGCAGGCTACAGGACTGAACTTCCATCTTTAAATTTGGGTTTGGAAAGATGTATTGATTTGGGTCTCTAGTCCTGGAGGTGCTACTGTTGCAGTGTCTTCAGCATGAGCTCCATGAGGATTTCTAAGTGCCTGCCCGTGTAGACACCAGTCCAAGAGGTGTGCCTCTAATGGCCTTGGGTGGTCTCATCTCTTGTGCTGGTGGCTGTTTGGGGCTGGTGTGTGCTGCCTGGGGGAGCTCAGCCCATCTGTCGTGTTTCCATGCATGTGCAGATGGGAGCAGGGTACGTAGACGGTTCAGGAAAAGAATGCAGACGGATCCCCTTCTTCTTTAAAACTTAGATGGAAGCAGCAGCAGGACTTTGTAGTGTCTTGTTTATTTAAATGGAAAGTATTAGAAGAATTATTAAACTTGTTTATAATCTGAAGCTCATCTGCTACAGTGGATTCCCAGCTGCTCCCATGATGTCAGCTGTAAAGCTGCAATGACAAAGTTGGTTGCTGTGCCCCTTCATTGATTAGCTTGATTTAATAAGGCCATATCAGAAAATAAATGATCGCTGTATGGCATGTTGTGGGAGCAGCCGTTTCTTTGGGCAGTGTCAGAGCTCGGGCTGTCAAGATGGGTTTGTGTTTGTGTGTCTGCAGCCCTGGCCTTAGTCGTGGGGAAGGGAAGAATTTTCTCTCTCGCTCCCATCACCTCTTCAGTCAGCTCAGAGCAAAGTTGCTGCTTGACCCTTGAATGAGGGATGAAATATTTGCTTGTACTTCTCTTTGTACCTGCTTTCTTGGCTGATTTGCTCCAGCTTATAAAAACAAGTAGGATTCCTGTCTGTAAAATAAATCAGAAATTTTTGAAGCCTCTGAACACCAACGTGATGAGCACTTTGTAGCCAGTATGTTCTGTGCACAGCGTTTCCTCCTGGAGATTTAATTGCGTTGGAGACTTTGTGCTGAGATCTGTGGGATCACAATGCTTGACATGTGATCTTTGGCACAGATGAGGTTTGTGCTGGGGAAATTTGGATATTTTTTTTTAAATTGTCTGTGCAACTGCATCATCCTTTGCCACCCTCAGGTGTTTGGTTTTGGCCCAACAACCTTCTTCCAACGTATCACCTCCCTAATCCTCTCATGTAAACCTCTCACCTCTGTCATCCTTCCGCGAGTGTCACGAGCCCGTGGATCCTGTGGGCTCTGCAGAAGCTGGTGGGAAACCCTGCAATCGTGAAGCACCGTGTGTGGGTATGTCTAGAGACCTATCAAATAGAAGTCCTTTGGTGTCTCTGGTAGCGTTCACAGGCTGCTGGAGGGCTCGATGCCGTGGAGTCTGGCTGCAGCTCAGTTAGGAGACGTCTCTAATACAATGGAATAATCAAAAGCCCGACATGCCCCCACAGCTGCATGTGTCCTCGTGCATCCCGAGAGTTTTGGAACCACAAAGGGAAAACAAAACCAGACATATTTATAGTGTGACTTGGTATCTGTCTCTTAAATAGCTTGCTTTCTTGAAATTGTAAAGTGAGAAACGTAAGAAATTCCAAGATGCTTATTTCTTAAAGAAGACCAACAACTATATATCTGTAAAGATGGGTATTTTAATCACTTTATTCATATCCACAAGGCGCAGTTCTCAGTAGTTTACACTTCTAATAGACAACAATACAGAATTTGCAATTGCATTAACATAATTATTCTTGACACATCCACTACAGGGTGAGGGTACTATAGTTACATCCTGTACATCTAGAATGACAGAGCGCTGCCACCGTATTTGTACTACAGCTACGATGTTATGATGTATTTACACTTGGCTGTCTTTCAGATAGTCTCTTAGAGACAAATTAGAAGAGGTGCAGAAACCTCTAGTACCGAGTTTGAGGTTTCACCAGTTTTTTTTTGTTACACTGTGATTATGGTCAGTATGGAATTTTGCTGTCTTTTCAACAACTGCGTGTGGTTTTATGACAGAATTACAGGATGTGTTATTTTCTTTTAGCTATAACAATGAGGTCTGGGGGGGGAACACTCTCTAGACAAGTATTTCAGATGTCAGTGTTCTAAGACTGTATGTTAAGGAGGTCAAAGTTTTTCAAAAGTAAGATTTTTTTGGGGTAAACTAAATAGCTAAAGTTTCAGTACTGCGGAACTGCGGGAAGAACGCTGTCGTATTGCTGGAAGCAGAGGCAAAGCTACAGCTCTTTCTATGGTTTTAGGATCTGGTCTTTGATTGTGGTGCTGTGGTCAGACCCTGAGAGCTCTGTGAGAAAAGTTTGACTTGTTCTTTGATTGTTTAGACATATTTTAAAAAAAACCAAAACAAACCAACAACCTTTTCTTTTTTTTTTTTAAATGTGTGCCGTGTTAAATGGTTAGAAATAAATTATTTGTCACAAGAACACTGGTACTACAGCACAGTTTGTATTGCTTTTCCAAACCAAACCAGGTAATTGTGAAAGACTGTGGAATCTTGGGAATCTGGTTAGATAGAGCAGACAGTGCTCCTGGGGAGAGAGTGAGAACCGAGCGTCACAGAGAGACGCCTGTGCAGGGCTCCAATAAACTGCAACTATCACCAAGCAAGGCATTTAGTTTTCATATTTGTGCCCAGAGGGATAACACTGATCATAGAGTACAAGGCTTCTGCTTTCACAAATGTAGGTTTATACACAGTGATCTGTTTATGCCACCTGAAAATAACTATCTAAAGCGATATCGGTTCTGTGAGAAATGTACATGGTAAAATACTCCTGCTCCTGTTATTTAAAAAAACCCAAACCCTCGTTTCCAAATCTGGTTTGTATTGGAGTCTGACCTTATTATTGCTTAAAAGATCATAAAAACCCGTTACTCAGCTAATGTTTCTGCTTAAAGCAAATATCAGGAAAGTTTCTTGTGTGAGCAGCCGTGCAAGAGGTAAAAACCGCTTAAGACTGAACTAATGTAAGGGTTTAAGTCAGTGGTGGGCCCAGATTTTATTGCATCTGCCTACATTATTGTACTAAAAAGGCTAAGATTTTCCCAAATCCTAAGATTTTTTTAAAATTTTTTTTTTGTGCAGGCAAGTGGTTCAGAAAAATGGATTAAATCAGTATTCCAAGAACTCGTCATTTTGATAGGAAAATTGTGGGGATTCCTGACTTGAAAAGCCTAATAATAATCCATTGGGCCAAGCTCTTCAGAAACTGCTGCTGGGCGGGTTCAAAGGGGGTCACAGCGTCACATGTCAAGCCCCAGTGTGTTATTTCAGAAGAGTCAGACAGTCGGTGTCTGTGTGGGTTCTACAACAAATGGGTTGAAATAAACCGTGACACGGTGCGTGCTGCAAACAGGGGCGTTACTCTCTACGAGCAGTTTGGAATATATGAATAGTTCCCCACGTTTTATCTTACCTGTTGTAGTTGCTACTGAAGTGTTTCGATGCCAGTTCACTGCAAGTAACTCACAAATGTCTGGATGGGCAACAAACAATGTAATTTCATCCTGTTTCATTCAAAGTTAAACTAGAAGCTTATTGAAGGTCAACTAGACCACGTGACACGGCATTCTTGGTCCGTGTCTGTGGGCTATGGTAGGTGTGTTCAAGGAGTTTGGGAGGCAGAGCTTGGCTTCCTGGTTTTCAAATTGTCATTCCTCTGAAGTGTGTACCGTTTTGGTCATTTACTAAGCACTGCACAATTTACCTCAGATAGAGATGGGAAGCCTTTGTGTGGCCTCTGTTAGTGAAGCTTGTCAGGTGCAGGGGCAGTTACAGAGTATTGCACGGGAAGCTGTAAACCCTATCCAAACGCAAGCACTCCAGGTAGGAAGGGAAGGAAACGAAGTTAAAATGAAGGTCAGCAGACGGGTGGGTTTGGTGGTGGGTTTTCTTCCATGTGTAGTTGAGTCCACATTTTAAACAAACCTAAAATTGCAAACCAAAATGGGCACACACTCCCCCCATTTGCATATTGGGCTTCTAAAAATCCTAAACCCCCCCCTTCCTTTCAGGGGCCGAAGGGAGGTGTGGTCCCTCTGAAATGCTGCTGTTGGGGGACTGCTGGCTGGAGGCAGTGTCGACCTGCAGCTCGAGCGGGGAAAGGCCACCTGTGACACAGCACAGCTTGTCTCACCCGCCGTTACGGGACTTTGTTTTACTCCTATAAAACAAGGGCTTATTTAAAAATACGAGGTTTACCCCAAGCGACCTCTCTCTCGATGGGTTTTATATCTGAGCTCTGTTTCCCTCTCGCCTTCTGCACGTTAATTTTCCCAGCCTCGTTAATCCCAATGGGAGGCGACTGTGTGGGGGGTGTCACGTCTGTCCCCCTGGCAGGGACCTCCCAGCCCCTCCTGGGTAGGGCTCTGCCTGCAGTGGTTCTCCCGTACAGTGGTCATCCCCCAGGGGTACGGCACGGTCTCCATTGAGCTTGTGATACGGATAAAAATCTTAAAACTCCTGCTGGCTCCGGGTGAAAAGACGTTCGAGGCAGCAGCCTGACACAGCCAGGGTGTACTAAGCTGTCTTTAACCAAGGTGGGTTTGTTATCTTGTGTGTGGTGTAGGACTTTGGGCCTGCCCTGGCAGAGTTCTACATGCGCCGCTCGTTTTCCTCACCCAGTGTCTGGGGCGTTTCTCAGGGAGCAGTTCAAATACCCGGGGGGAGCAGTGCTTTTGCAGCGCTGGCTGTGACACTCACACCCTCATGGTTTCAGCGCTGTTTTTCCAGCCCCTGCTCCTGCGTGTGGTTAACAGTGACGCGGTGGTTACAGTTTGCCATGTTACTCCAGAACTGCTCTCGATGTATGGCTTTCTATAGGCTTCACCTGCGTTGGCTGCACACAGCACCCAGCCCCATCGCTGCAACTAGAGACAAGCTACCTAAAGGAAAGGTACATGTAAAACAGCTGCTTACCCAAGCCTTCAGTCAGCACTATATGAACAGAAGTGATTTAAACTTCAACTCAGCATTAACTTCATTGTACAGATCTATATGGATATGAGCCCTCAGGTTTAGAACGATAACCTATACATGCATTGGCACCGGGGAGGGGCAGCAGCTCTGGTCTGTTACAGCTGCCAAACTTCAGCAGAACAGTCTGGATTTTAACCTTGCAATTTTGTCCAGCCGCATTTTGGGATGGAGGCCTAAAAACCTACTTTAGAAAACGAAAGGCTGGTGAGGGTTGGCTTTTTTTTCTTTTGTAGAATCATTTACTAAGTGTTTCTCTGTGTAAAATAAGCATCAGGTACATCAGGAATATATATGATTTAAAGCAAGGATGTCATATATTCTGAGAAGCAGCTGAAGAACAAAATTCCCCTCCTTTCAAGCTGCAGCAGTAGTATTTGTGTAGCAAACGCTGTTACCCCGAGCTGATGCACTGCTGTAGCTCTAACTTCTGTACTCTAAAAACTGTACAACTGCTTTAAACTTCACTTTGTGTGGACTGTGGGATACTGTAGTAACAGCAGCAGCAGTTTTGGCACTGACCTTGTGTTCACAAGTCAGTAACTGCTTGATGATGCTAGGTGGCATTTATATATATTTACCTAAGCGCTCTCTTCAGTAAGACAGGCTCATTCACTTCACAGTTGGCATTTTTAGGCAGTTTAGGATGACAGCGGTGCCGCAGCCCTCACCAGCCACCCATCACCAGCCCTCCCCCTTGAGGCAGGACCAGTTTGCCCGGAGCACTAGTGTTGGGACGTCGCTAACAGAAGCAGCCGCGTAGATTTTCTACGCCGTGAAGTAGCGTCTCCCGCCACCCTGAGACTGGCGATGAGTCCTGGGCTCTCAGAAGCCGCGGAGCTGCCAAAGGGCTGGATCCCATACTCAAGCGTCTGCACCGGACTGACCCATCTTGGGAAGGTGCCCGTGGAGGGGGTGAGCTGGAGGGGCTGCGGGGCAGGGCTGCGGGGCTGACTTTTCACTCTATTCAGGTTAAGGGACGCCGCTGGGCTCCCGAGCCCAGGCTGGGCAGCCGCTAGACGGAGCTGTGATCCCAGCGAACCGGGCTGGGACCGGCAGCGGCATCCCTCTGCTGCACCGGGCGCCGCAGTCGGCGAGGGCTGTGCTCCCTCCGTTGTACCAGTGAGCAGCCTTTCCCGAGCCCCGACGGTGTGTAACCGAATGATGAACTAAATACCCGTCTGCAAGCGGAATGAAAAGCTAAACGGAAGCAGCTTTAAGATGCCGTTAAACTCTCAGCTTGTAATGCCAGTGGGAAGAGCCCAAATTCCAAGTACTGCATCAGACAACTGATTACAAAGCACCTTTTTTCATATCTGACCATACAAAAGGTGCTCTTTTCAGCAACTTAATATACGAGTTTTCTGCCGTCAGGAACCATCATTACTTGATGAACGGCCATCACCCGCGGAGCTGCTCTGGCTTCAGCCACCGAAAACTTCCCTGCAGGCGCCTGGCAAGGAGGAGCTCTCAGATGTGAGCAAAACACTTCAACCTAAATGCAGCTCCCTTTTTTGTCTTTTTGGAGAGGTGCCCAGTCGGGGCAGCACCCTGAGGCCGGCGTGCTGGAGTCCTGCCTCCCGCACGCCCTGCCACGCTGCTGGAGTGCACTGGGGAGTGTTTCTGGCTACGGTGTCTGGCGGCTCTTTCCAGATGTGGGGTATCTTACTAAGGCAGTGGAGGATCAGAGCCTGGATCACTGAGGTCACATTAGCAGTATGCACTTTACACCTTGTCACCCAACAGCTGTAGGTATCACAACAGAGTTTGGCACAAAGCAGAGTGACTGGGAAGTGACAGATGCCTATAACTGGGTAACTTGGGAGACCTCTAGCAGGGGGCATAGATAGGCACTGGGCATGTATGTGGAAGACTGCACAAAGCCTCACATCTCCAACAGTCCTTCACCTTCCTATCTAAACTAGCTGTAACCAGCTTTTACAGCAATTGAAACCAAAAGTCAACCTTACCAGAGATCACTGGTGTGAATGTCTTTGGCCAGGAAAGGGAGCTGCTAGAAAGGTGGGAGGGTTGCAGGGAAAACTGAAGGTGCCAAAGCAACTGCAGACACTTGAAGGTTTGGTAACTGATTTGGTAACTGGCTGGATGAGCCTGTGAGTGACAGAGTAAACGAATCCTGGAACACCCAGATGAGCCTGCAAGCAGTTGTGCACTGCACTGCACTGCATCCCTGAGCGTGGCTTACTGCCAGAGCCACTGCCTCCTCACTGCTTCAGGACTCCCTCCATGTGCACCGTTCCCAACACCTCACTCTCCTGAGTATCTCGAGCGCCAGAGCAAGCAGCGAGCCACGCTCAGGAGGTCGGGTGTCCCTCAGCTCCGCTCACTCACCTCCAAAACATGAGCTGCAGGAGGTTTAGTGGCAGCTGAGAGCTTTTCACTCCAGTGGCCTTAGTCTCTCACGGGGTATTTTTTTGGAGCTGACCATTGTTCCAGCTCCAGCTTCTCAAATGCCTGCAAAGGATTAGAAGTGACGTCTCTGCTATACGAGCGTCCCTCTGCTTTACAGCTCTGCAGGCTGCTGGGGCTTATTCTTCTTTTCCCTGGGCAGCTGTTTTGACAAACACCCCGTCAGTGTCCTACAAAGAACAGCCAGCACCAGGGAAACCTCATCTGTGAAGGAGAAAGGAAAGGCAAACGCTCCGTGCGCCGTGAGCTCTGCCTGGAGCACAGCTTCCACACTTCTGCTGTGGCAGCACCAGCACAGGAGTAAGCGCTCCCATGAAAATATCACACACGGCTTTCATTTCACAGCGCTCTGACCTCAAACAGCTTTTCAAAATAAAGTGACTGAAGCGCTCTGCCATTATTAACGTTTCCCGTTAGCTGCTCGATTTAACTGCAAAGCCGCATTTAAAATTCACCGAATGCACCGCTCAAGAGATTTAAGAAGTCTGAAACCTTCCACGCTGCGGGGAAGGACGAGTGCAGGCTGGGTGCCTGCCGCCTTCTGGACCCTCTCATACTTCTGCTTTTCACTTGTCTGTTCCTCAGGGTGAAGGGGCTCTACCCAGCGCCTGGGCTACATGTACTATTTGAATAGCACTGCTAATGAACAGCAACAGATCCAATTAACGGTTGTGATTATCTCCAAACAATTAGATGAGGGAAGTTTGTTGGGGAACCCAGGAACAAAAATGAAAAGACCAAGATGGGAATTCCTTCCCGGGCAGAAAAAAGGCTTCGTGCTCTTTGGTTTTTGCCTGGAGAGGCGTCACACCCGCTCGGCACAACCACGTCACAGTATTTCAGGGACCAGGAAGCCACTCGCCCAAAAATGCTCTAGGTCATTGTGAGAAACAGGCAGCTTTTAAACTAATAGTGTATCTTTATGCAAGAAACAGGCAAAGGTAATGTATAGTATCCCTGACTGACCTCAGGACCCGCATACTGACAACCTCCATCCCCTTGAAGACAAGCAACTTCAGCAGATGGTCCAGGACCATGGTTCTGTGGGGAGGGAATCCCAAGGGTCATTATGAGACACAATCCAGATAAGGAGGCCATCCAAAACACTAACCTCCAGCTCAGGCACTGGCTCTGTCCCTCTCACACGCAACTGCCCTGTCACTCTGCTGCCTCTCCGTCACGCAGCAGTCAGGAGTTATCAGATGTAGCGCAAACCCAGACTCACTGCTCAAACTTACAGTAGTCTCAGATTCCAAAATACAATTAAATACCTAAAGTTAGACCTAACCATGTTTTTACCTAGATTTAACACAAGCTTTCATCTCTACAGTGCAGTGTCGCTGCCTGGCACAGAAAGGGTTCTGAAGCGGTCTGCCCCTGGATTAACACCGCTAATTAATCTGCAGTGCCACAAGGAAGTCTTTAATAAGCTTGACTTCCATCTAGGCAGCTCTAAGGAGGGCTCTCATTTGATTTGTTTTCCAAACAGTCACTAACAACATTAATTTTACCTTGCATTACTTTCCTTACATGCCTACACAAAGTCCGTGCCAGAAAGCTAACGTCAGGGTGAGTCTCGGTGAACGACAGACTTTCTTCTGTCACAGCTGAGCTATTTTTTGATACAGAAGGTGTCAGACCTCGAGTATTTTGCTGGAGTTTAACATCAGTTGGTCTGAATACAACATGGCATAGAAGAATCGTTATTAGAGTAACGCACAGACTGAACCAACGTGTGGCTTCAGGCAATTCAGCAACTACACCTAATCCCATG
>VZTM01028753.1:112795-207314 GCA_013400555.1 Jacana jacana
GGGTTTGGGGGGGGGGGGGGGGGGGGGAAGGAGGAGGTGAAACCGAGGGAGCCAGTTCTGTGGCAGCAGGCTGAGAGCCGGCTCCTCTTCCTCCTTCGCATCAACAACAGGCCGGTACCCGCGCACCTTTCCCTGCGCAGCCTCATCACTGCGGATTAAAAAGGAAACGAGACGAGAAAGACGAGAGCAAGAACTTCTCGGACCTTCTGAGCAGTCGCACCCAGGAGCGAAAAGCAGCGTCGTCCCTTGTCACCGCCCCGACCCTGCCCCCGAGCGGCAGCACCGCCCCGACCCTGCCCCGCGCCCCGCGGAACCTCCGCCCACCAGGAGTGAGAGATGAGGGATCAAACGAAACGTCCACAGAGGATTTGTAAAGAAAACTCTGAAATGGCAGATGACAGTTAGTTTTTTCTAGGGAGCAGCAAGGAGACAGGTACATGTGAACAAACAGAACTCTTATCATCACTCAGGATTATTTGTTGTATTGCTGCTTTTGTTAAGCAAAGAACAAAGACCAGCGGGATCTGTTCCTTTTGTGTAGAATCTTAATGGTATTTACTAGAGCTTTCTACTACGCTTGAAGTGTAAGAGTTTGTTTGAGTTCGGAGTGAGGCAGAGAACCGCCAGTAATTACTGTTCTTCCGTTTTGCTGCTATTCCTGAACTTCACCACCATCACTGTTATATTGTCGGGACACCCTCTGTAAAAGGACTGTAGAACTATACTCTTTGCCCCAAAGTGTGGTTCATCCAAGCGTTCCTTGATGAATCGCACAGCTTCCTCGTTGCTGAAGGCATCCCACAGACCATCCGACGCCAAGATCATGAACTCTGGCTGCAGTTTGTCCAGGTCAAAGGTAAGAATATCAGGGTCAGGGATGACAACGTTCAGGTTCTTCAGAGGGTAATCTCCTAACGAGCGGGACATGGCCAGGATCCCCTGAACGCGCCAGGAGCCATTAAAGCTGATAAAACCACCTGGAGAGAAACACCAACACTTAAAGCAGGTCTTTTTTAGAGTTAAAGCATTTCCCCAGCTTCTTGCCAGGCCCACCCAAAAATCCAGGCTGCTGTCTCCTGGGGCACATGGAGGTTACCCATCTCCAGAAACAGGAGGGGCCATAAGGAAATCCCAGAGCACTGCAGGGAAGAGCTGGGCTACGCTGGTGAAAGAGCTGGAGCACAGAAGTCAGGAGCGGCTCAAACGAAGCAGCTTTAGGGTCTCTGCTCCCCCCGAGAGACTGACAATGTACCCAACACTGGTACTGCCAGCCTGCACAACTCACTGCTCAGAAAGCCTCATGGCAAAAATACTGAAAGCAAATCTCGGTGGGTTTGTGTGAGTAAACACCTCCCTTTTCTGTGTAGTTCACCGTTTCCCCATTTCAGCAGATCTATGAAGGGAACAACACCGAAACCACCCTGCAGCAGGACTCGCATCTCACTTCTGAGGCACAAGACAAAGAACATTTAGAGGCTCTTCTGCCAAACTGCCTTGGATGAGCCACGTTAAAAAGGACCAAAAAACCCGTCTGTTGTGAACAAACCCATCAGGAAATCTCACTTCAAGTCAGAAAAATGCAGTAAGACCTGAGGATCTGAGTGACCGATTCTACCGTCACCAGCATTAAGGCTACTTCTAGGTGCATATATATTCTTTTCTTTAGGGGTTGCTGATAGTGAGGTAGGTTTTGCACTGAAATTGGTGAGGGTGCTAGAGCCAGCACCTGGCTGTGACACGGTCTCATTGTGCCGGGGAGGGAGCTGCACGGCGCTCAGGGTCACAGAGTGACATTTGGGCACCTTCGATTTCTGTGCCTGCATCTGCCTCCACTGTCGGCACCGCTCCAGCGCAAGACTCCTGCCATCTCCATCTGGATGAAACCTCACTGGAGGACAAACCATTTGCAAACGTGGAACATTGAATGTAGGACAAAATCAGGTGAGCTGTTGTCTTCTCTATCAGCAAGCTGTCTGCTCTGGGGCCCTTACAAATGTCTCTGTTCTTTGCAGTTATCAGGGCAGCTTCAGCTCTGCACTGCCGCCTGTGCAGTATTTGTCAGTCACCCAGTCACCTAAATCTCAGGAAAGCATTTCCACTCCTGGTAGCCTGATCTAATCTGTAAATTCCCTCTGCTTTCAGGTGAAAACTGCATTTCAGGTAATGATTCATTGTTGTTTAAAGCTTGAAACTTTGTTTGTGTTAAAGCCACAGCCAAAGAAAAGCCAAAGAAAACTTTTTAGCTGGGTGTCATCATCTGTCTGATTGGTCAAAACCACGACACTGGGTGCTTTCATCAATACTTCTAGGGGCTCTCCACGAGCAAGATGTTTCCTTCCACAGCCAAAAACAAGCAAGGACTGGTGACCCTTCTCAGCTCCTCCTCAGACAAACCATCAAACAGAGCTCGTCTGGCCGCTGCTGTAGGTGTTGAGGGTGCCTCAGCTGAAGGTTGCACAGACAGACAGACACCCCCTCCCGCCCGGCGGGTTCCTAAGCCGTTAGGACTACGGTAGCCGATCTTGTGTGCGTATCGGAGTGAGGGGGGAAGCGACAGGCAGCTCTGAAGAGGCCGTGCTGTGTGGACACAGTACACACCCCTAGCGGAGAGCGTTGCCCGTGCTGTCGCTGTGCTGGCAGAGCAGGGCGCTGATGCTGCTGATGCTGCTGGGAACACATGCTCGGGTTGTGCTTACGTGTACTATGTGACTTTTCGGTGCCGTTCTCAAGTGGCAGCGGGACTGCCCACAGCACAACTGGCTTCCTGTGGTTTGCTGAAGTGTCTGTTGGCACTTCTCATGTTCTCCTTTATAAAGCCATCCACACAGAAGCATACAAACGCTCATGGAAAAGCGAACATTGCGCAGCACCGGCTGCCACCGCAGAAGAAAGGACATTAAAGAAATAGAATCTCTTTGGCAACCACACAAACCTTTAGTGTGTCAGCGAGAGCTGAGCTCAGAGGATTATCTTCAAGGTGAACGACTTGAATTTCTATCAGTGATGGTCACCTTGTGGGTCTCTGACTGAGTGTCTCTTCACGAGCCAAACGCACGGTTGTTTCAAGGCCACTGACTTACGCTGACACATTGACTCAAGCTCCTGATTGGAAGGAGATTTCCTGTTGTTTTCTGGGGAATCCATCATCCTTGTGTCACAGGACATGCATTCCGCTGTCCCACAGCAATGGGGCAGAGTGGTGGGACCCTGATCTCATTCATCTATGAGAGAGGTGGCACCGCAGCGTAACAGTCAGTCTCGACCCAGTCCCTGTGACCGCTTGCTGTTCACTGCCCGGCCGTGCCACAAAGCAGGTACTTCCACAGGATCCAGCACCTCGGCTTGAAGTGCAGGACCCGGCCCCACTCTCTTTGCTGCTCTCCTTCCTTTTGGCACTTGGCTGCGGGCTTGGGGACCAGAGACCTCCTGCTGTGCTGCAGGAACTCCCACGAGAAACCTGAGCAGCATCTGCTGGGGCTTCAGTGGGAGAGCTGCTTGAGCCACCTCAGACTGATAAATGGACACTTTATTTCGGGTTGTGGGTTGGGTAAGACTTACTACACAGTTACTGGGAGCGGGGAAAAGAGAGGGACTGAATTCCTTCCCTGTCTACCAAGGGCTGACGGCAGCGAGTGGTGGGGCTCCTTAACACCCACCGTGGCAGCAAAAAATGACAGATTAGTTCAGACTTGTCATCCCGATGTTAACGCCCCGCTGAAAGGCACAGGGCACGTCACACTCTCCTTTGAGCTGCTCTTTCAGGCTGCCTCAAATGGATTCCTATCAGACGGAGGTTTGAAGGGCATTTTCTCAGCCGTGGCTCTATGGATTTCACTTTCAAATGAAATCTAATCCTGCTACCACTAACGTGCAGTCGGTCTGTAGCCACCCTCAGGGCACTGGACGCAGCAGCTTGATGGTGCAGTGTGAAGTTGGAAAACTGAAATGTCCCCTAATTATGGGGGTTTATCACTTGCCTCTGTTCTACATGGAAAGAGAGCTTCTTGGTGGTGGGAAGAAGGAGGTACTTGTGTCCCAGCAGCAACATAGTCTTCAGAATTCTCTTTGGGCACTTTTTACACTTCCTGTATGTAAAGATGGGATGTTCCAGGGTGGTGAAGTATCCAGCAGTGGTATGAACCCCACTGTATGGTTTTAACAGCTCTGTGAGCCCACATCAATCCTGACAATTCAGTGGGGCAATAGGTACCAGAGAAGCCAATTCATTAAGTGACCAGGATAGGTACAATTACAATATCTCTTGTTTAGCTGCAGAGAGTCAGAACAGTCCCCTGCCCTTTAAAATATTTGTTGCTAAAGTTGTAAATTGCTGCAAAAATCCAGGTTTGTTCTTCACCTTGTTGTGTTGTAAAGACTCACTTCTATCCAAAATACCCACTTTTTCTTTTTTTTACTCCTAAGTGAAGGCCCTCTCTAAGTGAACGAGGGCAGAGGCCCTGGGTTGGGCTAACAGGGAAGCAATTTTACCGAAAAATCTCTGGATTTGATTGATTCGTCCCCCCAGTACAGATTTGAAGCAAAGTGAGACCAAGATTTTCCTGTTCCTTCTTCTTAGGATCTGTGTACTTTTTTCTTCCCCTCTGGGGGACGGTCGTGCCCCCTGCTCTCTGCCTGGCAGCAGGAGGCATCCCCACTGCTCGTGCCTCCTCGGCGATAAAAGCAATCGGAGAGGGAAGGGCTCAGCGTGCGTGTTCCAGGCGTTCATGCTGGTGAGAGCGCAGTGACAACCCCAGGGGTTTAACGTGGTTCCTACCCAGTGACACAGGCGTTAGTTCCACCTTACAGCCCAAGACGCGGAGGCAGAGAGGCAGCACGCCTCTGGAGGCGATGCCCTCTGGTAGGTTTCACACAAGAGAAACTCCTTTTCTTCACCAAACCAGAAATGGGTTCAAAAGAGACTTTGACAAATTCATGAAGAATTGGCTATTAAACTTGATGATCCAAACGTAACTTCTAGCCCAGGACGTCGCTAAACTGACGAGTGATGACAGGCAGCAAGATTTACTGTGGAAAGCTGGCTTTTTTACATTCTTTCCCTACACTCCTGCTACAATTGCCATGTTTGTGCTCATTAGCAGGCACGAGGTGGGGACGAAAACTGGCTTTGATGAATTAGATTCACGCTCTGCTTATTTTAGGAACTCAACCTCACTCAGCTTCAGAGCCACCCTCTCACATAAAGGCTGTGATACAGCTCGGGGTGAAGCAGCCTGTAACACTGCTGCTGCTCCTGTTTATTCATTGGCTCCCCGCAGAGATCAGAGGGAAACCGGCCGGGACGGTCAAGGGGCTGTTGAAGGCGAAGCTGCTCTTCTTACCCCGACATGGGCTCACTGGGGGAGAGTCAATCTGTCTGCACCAACGCATCCCACTGAAAAGTGCTGTATTAATAATGGAAGGGTTTATCTGCTGATGCCTCACTCTAGCGCTTCTCAGCCTCTCTCAGGGGAAAAGTCTGTATTATTGACAGAGCAGAGAAGAAAAAAGATGAACCTTCAATCCAAAGGAAAAACGTTACCACTCACCAGCTCTTTTAATCCTCTTCCTCTCTTTCAGTTGGTAGGGCTTGTGATCGTGTGACAAGGGGATGGCGTTCCCGTCCTTGTCACACAGGACTCCTCGCGAGTCACCAACGTTGGCCACCGTGAGCTCTTTATCTGACAACAGCGCGATCAAGCAAGTTGTACCTGCAGAAACCAGAAGGGAATGGGATACAAACCAAAACTTACTGGGCTGTGTGTGCACATATATAGATAGATAGATAACAAAATAATTAGCAGGAAAATGCTCCTCCAATTAATAACGGCTGAAGTAGGAGGAGTCTGTTTCAGGCTCTGCCAAGGAAAGTCATAAAAGCACAAATAAGCCTGCGCTCACACGCAGCTCCTGTGAACTGGACCCGCTGCACTGGTCTGCACATGGGTACCACCAAGCTCTTGCTCCTCATCCCCTCAAGAGCTGAGGCTTTATTTCTTCATGGACAAGAGGAAAAGATTTGACATTTTTAATTACTTTAACCTTTAAATGCTCAGAAAATGTAATTAGTCATTGACCACTGTATCCAGCAGGCGTAGTGTTTGTGGGTTAAGGTGGCAGGAAATACTGGAAAAATCGGCTGTTTTTCGAGAGTGAGCCCTGTGGTTTTTCTGTTCCTCCTTTAATTGCTGTGGAGTGGAGTGAGTGTTGAGCAAAGCAGATCCCCTTCAGTCCACGCCTTTTCTCTGTTTCCCCCTTCCAGCTCGCGGGAGCTGTACCCGTAAGGACTCGAGCTGTTACTGATAGTCCTTGCACGGGCTCTGGGCCTGATGCCACAGTTTTATTCGTATTTTAGAGCAGCAAGAAGGCACGTCAGTTCTGAGAGATGCACTGACAAAGAGCAACAGGGAGAGTGCCTGGCTCTGGGTGTAGATTGCATAGCGCTGCTAAACTTGTTACAAAAGGCTCTCTAGTGTCCGTCAACAGTAAATAAAATTAACTTCAAGGCTTTTTTTTCCTTTTAAGTGGACCAGAGAAGCACACAGTTGGGTTTGCGCCTCTGCTGTTTATTAATATCTGATTATTCATTAATGAAACATGTCGCATCGGCCACTGGAGTGCTGTGGAAGGAGCCCTGGGGTCTCCCTGCCTGACGCAGGGCCCCAGCCACGAAGCTCACCCCGTGATGGTGCTACAAAGCAACGCGTCTTTCCTGGTATGTTTTAATTCCTTGGAATGATGACACCACGCAAGGGGGCATTCCAGCACCGCCATCCCGACCCCCAGGTTTGCTCCTGGGGAGCTATATCAGGGTCTCAGCCCATGTCCCGTGGTCCCACAGCTAAATTCTCCGCTTACTGCCTCACTGTCCAAACCCGGAACTCAAACCGATGTTGTGCTGTTCCCATGTCAGTAGTTCAGCATCCCATGACTGGTATAAATAAAATAGCCAGTAATAAACAATTTATGTTTAGATGCACTGTGTTCTGAAGATTTATTTTTAACTTAATGGTCTGTCTGGCACTGCTCTGATCTACAGCTATTTTTTCAAAAGAGGCATATATGTATATGTAATTTTTTTTTGCAATTGCCTGATACGTTGCAGACCTAAATGGAGGCAGTTTCCCATTTGTTGCTCAAACCCCCAGGTGACTGCACAACTCAACGGCTCTCCTAATGACAGGATGTGCGAAGGAACCTGTGCACCAGGATCGCCCGAGGAACCCAGCCAAACGAGGAACCCAGCCAAATGAGCTGCCCGCTCGAGGAACCCTCCCCTGAGGGGCACCCGAGGCTGCAGGCAAGGGTGGAAGGAGGCCGTGCTGAAAAGGGGCACTTGCCGGCTGGCTGCCCCCCTGTTTGGATCCAGGCACCTGGCCTTAGCACCCTGCTGAACAGCCCTGCTCTAGTGCCAGAGGACTGGGGAATTAAAGTATCAGTCCCCAAAACACAAAGACAGCAAAATCACGAGGGCACAGACTGCTGTAGTGGGGTGCAGCTGGTCATTTAAGCACAACAAACTGGGAGTTGGCACTTGGGGTCACCTCATTCTCTGCCTGAACAGAAGCTATCAGCTCTGCAAACGCACACAGCTCGGCTTCAATAAATAAACTTAGAGCAATAAACAGCAACGTCCCCTGCTTTTATTGATGAAACTTTCCTTAATGAACATCCAGCGTCGTGCTGACCATCTTTGAGAGACCAGAGGGCAGGGACCTGCTTGAGCTGGTCTTACATTCTGCCTAGGCTTCAGAGAGAAAAAGAGCCGTCTTTGAAATTTGGGGTGAAACCAAAACCTGTGAGGTGTAAAACGGGGGCAAAAGTGGAATCCCCGAAGGATGGGACCACAGAGCCAAAACCAGCTCCAGAGGGACCCTCAGGGAGCTGCACGTGAGGCTGCGGGCTCTGTCACCCACCACCCGACCGACCAGAGCTGTGGCTTTGCCTCCAGCCACCACCTTGGTCTGATGTCTGCAGATGTAAACTCATCTCTCCCGTGTGCGAGACCCCGCTGCTGCCCTGCAGATCGCCTGGCCCTGCCTGGGGCAGCAGCACAGTGGGGGCTTTTCCTACAGCCAGTAGCAAAAACCATACGTTTCCTAGTAAGGAAAACACTGCAAACAACATCCTATAGCCCTGGCATTTAGCAAGTAAAATGCTTCACAAATATAGTCATTATTGCCACAATTTATATAAAAAAGATAACTTTGAACACAGTCCTCCAGGTTATACGATCTGTCTCGAAAGAGAACGAGTGTCTGAAACAGAAGATAATCTCCAGAGCGATTTAGGACGGTCCCTGAGTGATGGCTGGGCTGGCGTTAAGTCCCTGACCTCACGCTACTGCCTGCCATTACACGAGAAAGCAAACTTATTTTACTTTGTTTTCTTTTCCATCTATTTTTATTTCAGTCATTTAACCTTGTGTAGAGTTAGAAAACATCGTGCTCTTGTCAGCCGCCTCAGATTTAATGCAATTGCACAATGGAAAATTCCCACCATAAAGGGTCCAAAATTGAGAACACATGTTATACGAGTCCCTCGATGCAGCTGCCTGAATAATACCCTGCTGAGCAGTTTACAAAGAAAATCACCAGAAAATTTAAAACCTGTGCTATACTGGCTGCAGAGATAGGGCTTTTTTTTGTTATTTCTTTTTCTTGCTTTTTTTTTATCTGTGGGTAAGATTATTGGTGGTGTATTTTAGTATCAGACAAGGCACCTTGTAAAAGTCAAGACTCTACCCGTTTTTAGATAACCGCTTTATCGGAAGGAGCAAAAGGCACCGAAGTACAAACCAGACCTAATTAATACATTGAAAGGAGCAGAGCACCCAGGCAGGAGCCAGCTCATCCTGCAGCCCCTGCAGATCTCCTGCTTGGCCTGTGGCGTCACAAAATCCCACTGGTGCTGGACCCCTCATCCAGGTACTACACGGGGAGGGGAATAACAGCTCCGACCAGTCCTGCCTTATCGGTGACTCCCAGCTGGATGGGAGGGACATTAAACCTCCCCACACCACTGCTTTTGCTGAGTCTGGATCCCCTTCCACAATAGCACACCTCTGGTGCCTGACCAATGGAGAGGAGGGNAGGAGAGGTCTGCCATGCCCTTTGAGCAGAAATGCATTCAGAGCCACTGCGGGTCAAGAAATTGGGCACTTACCTGGCTGGGCTGAATAAAAAACTAACAAAAAACAACTCAACCCCCCCTTCCCATCTCTTTTCAACAGTGCCCAAGCTTGAATTCACACAATAATTACGCGAGAACTAGTGTTTTTGAGCTTCAATGGTCTCCAGAAGGAAACAGAATTACTCAGAACAAAGAGTACAAAAAAGCAGGATTAAAGAAAAAAAGGAAAAAAAGATTTATATTTACTCTGCTGTAGCGACTCACGCTGTACATGGCTTCTTTCTCATTTATAGACCATGCGTTTCCACTTGCCTTACAGAGGCTTTAAATCCTAAACAATAAGACTCCAGCAGTTTTCAGGGCAGATACTGAGGTTTTTATCATTAATATAGCTGTCCTCTGTGCCCACCTGCCTCAGCTCCTCCTGCCGAGGCCAGCCAT
The DNA here is from genome assembly GCA_013400555.1 of Jacana jacana. Taxonomy (NCBI): domain Eukaryota; kingdom Metazoa; phylum Chordata; class Aves; order Charadriiformes; family Jacanidae; genus Jacana; species Jacana jacana. Next base: position 122,366 of record VZTM01028753.1, read on the forward strand.
GTGTCTCCTGATCTTCTGCTTTACACGCTCTGCACATACGCCTCAGGCAATGCAAATAAAACTTTGATTATAGCCTGTGGAACAGGCAAAGCTGCCACTGTAAGTAAGTATATGAGGGAGGGCACAGGAGTCTCTTGCTTCCAGTGGCCAGGAACGTGGATAAAAAGCGGTGGGGAGGGAGGAGATGTGTTGTGAGACCGTCAAGATCGTGAAACGCTACCTCTGCCTGCCCTCCAAATGACCCACCAATTCTAACCCAAAGCCATAAAAAGAAATCTAATTATCCACTGCTTATCTCTACGATAAGCAACGATAACACCACGCAGCAGACAGTCGTGTTTCCTTCACGCCATGGCCACAAGGGGAACTGCAGGGGCCGAAGCCCTTTCCTTGCTCTCACGCTCCCCAAACCCACCAGGTCTGCGCCAGAAAGAGGGGACAAACCAGGTACAACAGTGTCCCAACTGATACATGAGATCCCAACGACCCGTAATCATCTGCAAATTCTGGTGGGACCCCTGTAAAACCTGTTGCTGGAATGGACCTTTTTCTGGATCACAATGATCTGCACGCTGCCTCCTTGGCTGGTTTCTAATCCAAGGCACCACTTAGCACTTGCATTTGCAATGACATCAAGCCTTCATCAAGGGTTTTGTGAAAGGCCGAGCTAATTGTGCTCATTAGCACTTCTTCGTCCTTTACTCCCTTATAGGTTATTGAAGTGTTTAAATAGCTCCACAATTTCTTTCGGGGCAGAAGCTGTGCAGATTAGAGCAGACACTACTGTAACCTCCACAATATCCAATTCTGGCAGATCACGGGGTAAGCACCTGCGAAGGAAATAAACTGCCGATCCCTCCCAGTGCCTTTCGAAAATGCAGGCACCCTCCTCCTTTTCCTCCAATGCCTTCCAAGGTGGAGGGAAGGAACAGCCTATTTGTCATCCAGACATTCAGCCCTGGATCCCCTCAGGGCTGGTGTTTCCTACAAATGAGCTGCACCTGCCCCTTTTTTTGAACAAAATTCTTCTGCAAAAGTCGGTTCTGTAAAGCACGAAGCTAAAAATAACCATTCTGAAAATCGAAGGTCTCATAATTCCTCAATCATCTCAACATAATGATTTTGTTCCTCTCAAATGAACAGTGCACCTGCTTTTAAAAGAGATTAAAAGAAACATCAGATTCTTAGAAATACACAGAGATGACTGCAAATCTTTCTAAGGCCGTAGCTTAATTTCCCCCGTGAAACAATTCCTACCCGGCTGAGTGCAGCGTGATTGAAATATTTGCTATTTGAAAGAGAGAGCTGTACTGTATTACTAGTTAGATCGAGCCTACTTCAACCAGCAATCAATGAGTATGTGTGTCTAACTCAACCCTGCTCATCACTGACCACATCACTTCCACCACGTGCAGGAACTGGGGCTGTACTTACAGACTAACAGATTTGTGTAGACAAAGCTCAGTGAAAGAAATACCTACAAGTATCCTCTGGGCAGGAAAACAAGAGCTGGAAGGAAGTTTAGTGCATCAGGTGACAAAGGTTAATTACTGACAAACAGAAACCCTTCTGGGCAGCCTCTCCATCTTCTGGACTGCTCTGATATTGCCTCATCGTACCAGCGTGGACACAGGGAGTGCTCCCTCCCAGTGCTGTCCTACCCCTGCCTGCTGTTCATTAGGAACAACAAGCTTAATGCAAAGGGAATCTCCACCTCGGTTCGAGAGCTGGGGTCCTGGTGTCGCTCCCGGGTTTAGTTTCACCTGAGCGCCCCACTCAGCCAGTTAAAACACTAGAAGTAGAAAATATGGTGAAAAGGGGTTTTTGGTTTGTTTTTTTTTTCTGGTTAGAAATAACAAACAAGAAGTCACCAGATTAATAGAAGTGCAGAAAACCATGTGCACAACCGCTTTTGTGGACGGGCTCAGGCATCCTGCAGCCCTTCAACCTCCTGTGCTGCCCTGCAGTGACGGGACAAGAGAAAACGCCTCCGCCAAGGTCTGTACATGGGAAGAAAAGAAACCTCTTGCTGACACTTCCCTCTGAGCCTGCGTCACCCACGGCCTGAAACAAGGTCTGGGTGCTCAGTCAGCACAACACAAGCTCCAAAGTCTGAACTCTTCTGATTGCAAGAGCTCCTGAAGCACTGGGTACCGAGATGACTGTAGACGATGATGGGATATAGCATATACCCCAGGTACCAGTATAGGTTGGGAAATGAGCTGTTGGAGAGCAGCGTAGGGGAAAGGGACCTGGGGATCCTGGTGGACAGCAGGATGAGCATGAGCCAGCACTGTGCCCTCATGGCCAAGAAGGCCAATGGCATCCTGGGGTGTATTAGAAGGGGGGTGGTTAGTAGGTCGAGAGAGGTTCTCCTCACCCTCTACTCTGCCCTGGTGAGACCCCATCTGGAATATTGTGTCCAGTTCTGGGCCCCTCAGTTCCAGAAGGACAGGGAACTGCTTGAGAGAGTCTGGGGCAGGGCTACCAAGATGATTAAGGGAGTGGAGCATCTCCCATATGAGGAAAGGCTGAGGGAGTTGGGTCTCTTTAGCTTGGAGAAGAGGAGACTGAGGGGTGACCTTATTAACGTTTATAAATCTGGAAAGGGTGAGTGTCAGGAGGATGGAGCCAGGCTCTTCTCAGTGACATCCAGTGATAGGACAAGGGGCAATGGATGCAAGCTGCAACAGAGGAGATTCCAGTTAAATATGAGGAAAAATTTCTTCACAGTGAGAGTGACTGAACACTGGAAGGGGCTGTTCAGGGAGGGTGTGGAGTCTCCTCTGGAGACATTCAAAACTCGTCTGGAGGCGTTCCTGAGTGACCTGCTCTAGGTGTTCCTGCTCCAGCAGGGGGATTGGACTGCATGATCTTTCCAGGTCCCTTCCAATCCCTGATATTATGTGAATAGTATGTACAGACATGGATCCTGATACCACTATTCCAAACCACGTTCCCACAATAGCTACATGGGGACAGGCCTCGTCTGCTTTGTTAAGATTTGTCCCAAATTCTGTGATCTTTAAGACGGATCTTCCATGGATCCATTAAAAATCTCCTACAGCTTTGCACTTCCCGTTATGGACATGTATCAAACCTCAGAGTAAAACATGGTCTGCAGAACTGACCAAACTAAAAGAGAAGTAAAAAAAAAACAGGATTCCATCCTCTAATTAATTTCAGACAAATGATCTCCTCCGCAATCAAGCGCCAAAGATATTAAAGATGTTACATTTAGGACAATATCTGGCTTTGAGGAGTCAGTTCGGTCCCGAGCCGCTGCAGGACCTGCCCTACATTTTAAGCAAAGCAGAAGTTTGCTGGTGGTGGCACAGGGACAGCCAACACTCTGTGATTTTAAGCGTCAGGGATAAGGTCAGTAACGCCACTGCTCTACACGCTGCCCCACGGGGCCGTGTGAGAGCATGAGTGACCTTATCTAGGAAGAAAACGTTATGCTGGAGCTCAACAGGCTTTTATTAGTGACATTCAGCTGCAACGAGGCCTGTAATCACACCAAAAAAGTAGGAGCAAAATGAAAATCCCACTTCAAGCACCCCCCCACCAAAATAATTGAAAGCATCCAATTTGTGCCGAGTCCTGTGGCATCTCTGGCTTTATCTCTGTCCTGACTAAAGGATCAAGGCTGCAAAATTTCATCTGAACCCTGGGAATTGACCTGCACTTTTCTGAGGTGCCTGAGCCATAAATACCAGACTTAAAGCAGGAGCTATAAATAGAGTGTCAGCGGGTAGGCACTAAACTGAACTCAAGACGTGTAATTAGCAATTACTTCACAACCAGAGTAACTTAGGGATGCTGTGCACATCTTCCCATCACTCAGCCTTCAGGGGGCTGTCCAGAAATCCCCACTGCGGCTGGAAATCGTACCCCGCAAATGGGTTTGACTGGGACTGCGTCAGCACTCGGCGCCTGGGCTTGGCTTTCATGAAGGACTAAGCCCCACTGGCGGCAGGACCCTCTGTTGAGCTGCACCCGATTTCAGTAAGGACCACTTGTAAGCACCTCCAGCGCCCTGCTGCTGGCCCCGAGGCACTCGTGTGATGGGTCACTCGCCTTAACTCCTGAACTTACTAGTACACAGGCAGAGCTGTACAGCAAGGTGGTATTTAAGAGTTATTTATCCAGTGCCAAGGTGTATCACCTAATTCCAAATGCAAACATGCACCCTGGCCAAAGGGACTGTGTTCTCCCTTTGGATGGAGTACACCTGGAGTGCTCCGTCCAGCTCTGGAGTCCTCAGCACTGGAAGGTCACAGCACTATTGGAGTGGATCCAGAGGGGGCCACAAAGATGATCTGAGGGCTGGAGCACCTCTGCTGTGAGGACAGGCTGAGAGAGTTGGGGTTGTTCAGCCTGGAGAAAAGAAGGTTCCAGGGAGACTGTAAAGCCCCTTCCAGCCCCTAAAGGGGCTACAGGAAAGATGGGGAGGGACTCTTGAACAGGGGGTGGAGCTATAGGATGGAGGTGGAAAGATTTTAAACTGAAAGAGGGGATACTCAGATTAGATATTAGGAAGAAATTCTTTCCTGTAAGTGTGGTGAGACGTTGGCCCAGGTTGCCCAGAGAAGCTGTGGCTGCCCCATCCCTGGAAGTGTTCAAGGCCAGGCTGGATGGGGCTTTGAGCAACCTGGTCTGGTGGGAGGTGGCCCTGCCCAGGGCAGGGGGTTGGAACTGGATGATCGTTAAGGTCCCTTCCAACCCAAACCATTCTGTGATTCTATGATTCTATGATCTTACTCCGTAGCTCCTGCACTGGCAGAAGAGTTGGAGCACAAGGAGTAAAAAAGGAATGAGGAGTGATAACGCACCAGAATTACACACAATTAAGGAGGTTTGTGATTTAATTCAACAGCCTCCCTCTGTCCCCCATCCCCTCCACTATCCAACACACCAATTTTGCTGATGCAGATCTAACTGAGCTGTAAATTGAGGCTGGCTGGCCTCAGCAAGGGGGGCAGCTTGAATCAAGTTAATCAAACTCAGGGGTTAATCATCTCCTAATGCGTGGCCAAAAGTCACCTCAGACTGTACTTTTTTCCTGCTCTATTTTCCAGTCATATCTTCCAGTTCTCTGTATCAAACCCTACCTTTGGAAATGCAAAAGCTCCCCATCTGCCGACAGTCCATTTCTGGGGGGCAGAGGTGTCACCCTGGAAATGATCCTCCCAGCATGCACCTGAGAGAAAACAGCATAGCTTGCGGGGAACTTTTGTATGAGACCAATAAATCCAACTGGCAGATGGGGCTCAGGCAAACCCCTTTCCAAAGATACACCCCAGCCACCAGCAGACAGTGGCTGCAGCCCATAATGCCAGAGCCACCTGGAAGAGACACAGTGGGAGGAAAAGCACCAATATTGCCAACACTCAGCAATCACCGCTGTCAGAAAGGTATTATAGTACAAGGAAGAGCCAGTTTTCACTTGTTTATGACCAACTTCTTTCCCTTAATGGGTTGTTAGAGATTATGGATAGGGTTTTTAAGAAAGCTTCACTTGAGAACAAAAAGCCTCCTTTTCTTCCTGCCCCTTTTTCCTCCTACCTCTCCCCATGCATAATTCAGACACTGGGAAATAACGGGAAAGGCTAACAGTGACAGACTGCGGCGTGCGGTGCCGCTGTGCATGCAAAGCAGGGCTCAGCGAGAGCCCAGTGCCGCTGCAAGCGGGGAGAGGCAAGGGCAGGTGACACAAAGCTGCGTGCAGGAGTGTGAGCCATCTCCACACACCGTCACAGCAGCGCCCCGAGACCACAAACCCCCCTGCACGTGCGCCTTCCTGACGTTACCACCTGCTATTTCCTTCTCAGTGATTTCCCTACTAAAATGTTTTCAGAAGGCAGCAAATACTAGCTTTTTCGCACGTGATAGGGCAGAACGAGGAGCGGGGAGGATGAAGGGGCTCGTTTCAATACTGAGGTTCAGTAACTGTGGGTGTAATGAAGGGTGTTTGCAACGGTGCAGCCTGTGATGATTTTGTGCCGCTCCACCCTGCTCCTGCAACGCCGTTGATGCTTGTCTGGGTAATGATGCAGGAAAATTTAATGAGGATCTCCAGCCAATCTGTCAGGTTTGTAGGTAGAACAAACTTTGCTGCCTTCGCTGCTGCTCACAGGACCCTTCAGGCATTTATCTCTGCAGCCACCAGCAGGTGACAAACCTACTCTGAGATGGATGGCTTTCTTCCAGAGGCCTGGAACAGATATTCTCTTTGCCCACACCGAATTTCCACAGAGCTGTCTTCAAATGCTATCTCTGGCTCATATCTTTTTAATAAATAATAAATAAAGAGAAGATAAATCCGTGCTCACATCCATCTACTTGTGCAACACATGTCTGCAATTGATGAACTGGTACTGACAGTGACCATCTCATCTGATGGTGCACATCAATGAGGGATGTAGGGAGCTCATCATGAGGGAGCTGGGCTTGTTCAGCCCGGAGAAGTCTCCAGAGAGACCTTATAGCAGCCTTTCAGTATCTGAATGGAGCTACAGGAGGGGGACACTTTGTCAGGAAGTGTAGTGTCAGGACAAGGGGTAACAGCTTTAAATTAGAAGAGGGGAGATTTATATTAGATACTAGAAAGAAATTCTTGACTGTGAGGGTGGTGAGGCACTGGCCCAGGTTGCTCAGGGAAGCTGTGGATGCTCCATCGCTAGAATTGTTCAAGGCCAGGCTGGATGGGGCTTTGAGCAACCTGGGCTGGTGGGAGGTGTCCCTGCCCAGGGCAGGGGGGTTGGAACTTGACGATCTTTAAGGTTCCTTCCAAGTCTAACCATTCTATGATTCCATCAACCAAATCTAAAGGTTTTCAAATGAAATCTAATGCAAACTTACACAAAATCAACCTCAAATAGTGGTTTTCATTCTCCAGAGCTTACGTACTTTCTAAGTCTTTCATCAGGCTGAAGATACAAACAAACAGGGAGATGGCAATCAGGTGGTGATAAGGCAGCATCACTGAAAAATCCCTTTCAAAAGCAGTGTTGCAAGGTGGAGGAGCATCCTTTCCCCAGTGCAGGAGACATCAAACCACTCATCCCCTGGGCACAATCCTAAACCCTCTCTATCACAACTTCTGACTGAATTAAGAAAGCAACTTAAAATAAGTTTGTGCGTTCAACACGTTTTCCAGACTTAATCAATAAGAACACAGAAAGGAATTGGTCAGTTAGTAATAATTGGTATTAAAGCCATTGAATGGTTTGAAGAACATTTTCTATTACACTTCTGAATGTCAGCACTCTGCTTTCTTCTCTTTCTGCAGGACTTTGGTAATTGTAGAACTTTTAATTATTTTTGTTTTAATTGTTAGAAATGTATAAATACAAAAAGTGAAGAGTCCATGGCATTTACACAGTAAGGCTGAAAATAGTTACACCTGCTTGAGTGAGAACAGAACGCTCCACGTGGTCAACAGAAGAGATCCCTGACCTAGTGACACGGGCCTGTAGAGTCACCCCTGCACCTGCACTGCACAGAGCTTTAACCAAATACATAAAACATAGACTTTTGTTTCACCAGATGAAGAAATACACTTACCAAATACCAATGGCCAAGCACTGTTAGCATTTACATTGTTTCAGGAAAATCAACTGCTAGCTGACAAATTTAAATAGCTAAACACCAACTTCAAAAATCCATGAGGAAGCAAAGAGTATTTCACAGGCAAGTAGGCACCTGTCAAAGTGCCATTTCTGCTCTGAGCTTCTGCTGAAAGGCTGTAATTATATGAATAACAAAAATTTATTTTAATGGAGCAAAAGAATCCAACATGCTTAGGCTGCCTTAAATATATGTCTGCTGTTTACAAACATTGCTGATATTTTAGACAGCTGGAAGACCATGACATAGGAAATTAGAGAGTCTCCTGGTTTGCATTGAAGCTACACCCTGAAACGTAATTGAAATGTTTTTATGTGTACACCTACAGATACATCTAGGCTGGCATTCAGCTCCCAACTACAGCTGCCTGCCTGTATTCTACCTGTGAGCAACAGCTCAATCACAGCCGACGGAAGACAGTGGCACGTTTAGGATATGACTCTTCCCATCCTAAAGCAGATGCTTAAAATAAACCCATGAATCACACCAGAAATGCTCATTTCTTTCCCATGACTATTGAAGAGCTCTAGAAAAGTTGCCCAGAATTGGATGACTCTAACACAGATATTGGAAGGTAGAAGAGACAAATTCCACCCTCGGTGACTGCCCTGTGATTTCTGCTGTAGGTACTGGTGCTCTGCAGAAAAACAGAGCACTGGTTCCTGGTGACAAGTTTAACATCTAGTTTCAGTGTGTGAAAGAAAGCATTGGGTGAAAGGCAGAGATTAAATAAATTCAGTAGTAATCACCTGCCTGTAAAGAGTAAAACTTCTCAATATATTATTTGGAAAAGGGCACAACACCAAGGTCTCACTGCAGCAACAAGAGAAGGGAATTGTTTCAGATCATGTTCTTGACATCAAAAACCTAAAACTCATTTAAAAACTGAATCTGAGCTGGAGAGAAAGCCACCAGATGCGGTGGCCTGCGGGCCACTCTGGCTTTCTCCTTGTCAGAAGCCCCTGGCACAGCACTAAACGCTGCCCAGCACAGAGGAGCACTGTTAGTTACACATCTGTTGTGGTCGTGATGTATCCGAAAATAAACGTACCGGATTCCTACAGCCCTGCCAGAGGGTGTTCCACATGGCAGGCAAAAAAGGATTTTCCCCAGTGTCTCAAATTATAGGATGTATTTTTGGTGCAACTCCAGTGCTTTACTTCTCCCATTGCCTCCTTGTAGTCACTTTCTCTGCGGGAAAGCACCTGTCCGTGCTGCCCGAAAAGGAGCGCTGCAATTGAAAAAGGGGCACAACGGCCCCTCCATGATTACAGTTACCCTTTTCCCACCATGACCACACTACCACAGACGCTGGCGTCAAGCAGGTGGATTTCTCAGACTCTTGGGCTAAAGTTTCATACTGGATATTTTTGCTTTTTTGTACTTTTGCCAGAGACAGCAAATGCTCACGGGACCCGATCTCCACCGGGATGCGGTCCTACAGTTGGAATGAAGGTCTGGATCTTGGATTTATGCTCGGAGCTGGTGTTCACAGCTGCAGCTACTGGAGTAGCAGACCCAGTCTTCTTTGAGGCATAGAAATGCAGGCTGAATATGAGAGTTGATTTCATTTCTTATCCATTCATTACATCCTAAATCGTGCTGGAGAAGCATAGGATGATGCCTCACCTGCTTTGAAGGATGCGGGATGCCCAGGGAGAGCATGGCACCTGGGCATGGCTGGGGAAGGCAGGGTACAAACCCCAGCTCATCCAGAGACAAAGTGCAACACGTTGTAGTGCTGATCTCAGCACATTTTATCTCAGCAGAAAATAAAATTTCTTGCTAAAATCAGGGTATTCAGGCAATTTGGAACATGGACTGCGAGCATGAAAGGCTCACTTTAAGAAACACTGCAGTACTGACAGTGAGCATCTCAAACAGTTGTGCACATCAACTGAATCTGCAGGTTTTCACATGAAACCCAATGCAAATGGCACCTGCAGGGAGAGACACGCAAGGTCAAGCTTTTGGTCCCCTCTGGGAGGACACACAGAGGAGCAGCCACCCACCTTCCTTGCTGGCGGCTCCAGGAAACGCAGGGCACCCTGGCAAATATTAGCTGAGAAAACATGTTTTGGGCTGACATCTGGCTGGGGATGCAGTGCCTAAATATCAGTATCTTTCATGACTGCTTCACGGCAGGGAAAATGAAATTAATCTTTTTTGTTACACAGTAGTGAAACTCAATTCCTAGAGGACTCTGGGGAATGACCATCCATTAAGGAGAAACCTATTGACTACTGTATGAAAACCTCACCAGACTCTCTTAGCAGGCTGTAGCTACCTGACACACCAGATGCCAAAACACCTTCAAATACCCAAAACTTGTATTTTTATAAAGTAGTCACTGACCACCCCAGATGTTTAGAAATACTATAAATCAAAGGAATAGGATTAACATCCAATAAAGCTTCAGTGGAAAGAAATATTCTTGCACAAAATTAACCCAGCCTTAGTTAGTCAAGAATGCCACTTTTTAAACTAAGGGATTTAAAGATTATGGGAGGATTTGTACCCATCTGTCACTTTTGGCCTCCTTTCATTTTATAAAGCTTCCTTAGTCAAACTTCACTAAAAATCTTGTCAACATTTGGCTATTTTTAGATGAACTCATTTTATGGGGTGGCTCTGATAGAACGCTTTCCTAACGGGAAAGATTTACAGAAAGAGGCACTGGGATGTCGAGTCCATGGCAGCTGCAGGTTACTAATACTGCATGCTGCCAGAAAGGCCAAATTAGCACGCAAAACTGTACCAGAAACCCAAGCCATTTTGGTGCAGTTCTGTTTTATTCTGGAAAATGGATGGAGCTGATTTCTACCCGCTCCAGGAGACAATCCTGGGGCGAGAGGAGTCAGCCGGGGGTGAGCACTCTGCAAACTCTCAGCAAATGGCCCTTCCAAGAGGGATGGGAAAGGTTTCCAGGATGAAAAAGACCTGTTCCCTTGCTGTGGAAGTTCTCCCCTACACGTGACACCCTGCTACAGTCAGCTACTGACCCCTTGGATTGCATACTTTAAACACCTAACTTTCCAGTTTCCCCTGGTCAGTGTGTAGCAGAACTCCAACCGCTCGGGATTACAGAAATCAAACCCTTGGCAGTGCTCTCGGGGTGGCTTTTGTTGATGTCTCACGTACTGCCCCATCCCCAACGCTGCTATTTTCCCTTTCAATCACAATTGCTTTTATTTTCACCATTTTCTTTTTTTTTTCAGGATTGCTTTCCCCATTTTGTATGAACCACCAGCAGCTCCAGCTTCTCATTAAATTGACTCGGGTACGGAAAAGCACTAATAAAAGAGAAATGTCACCACCACAACTGCTCAAGAGCTGAATAGCTGGAGTGCTTGGGATCATGAGCAGCTGCTGCAATTATGTTCAGCTGCCCATTTTCTCTGCTTCGCTCACAATCAGATCCTACTTCAAGAGCAGGTAGCATCATCTCTGCTTTTGTAGTAAACAAGTGACATGATTAGAATGACGAGCGGGCTCCATCTCCGCGTTTTCATCTCTGAAGGTCCCTACCTGGTGGGGAAGCTCAAATTCTGGCTTTTTATTTAGAGCATGTTGTGCTCTCTCTCCATTCTGTATGTGTGTATATGCTGGGACTTCTCTAAACTAGTTATTTATGTAGCTTCTCATTTCTACATGATTGTTTTATTGCATGATATCAATCCCCAAAGGCGTGTTTCAAGCAGTTTTAATTTTTATATTCTCTGTACAAACATGCATAAAGGAAAATGCTTGCTTTTTCTTGTCAGGAGTCACTATTTTCCTCCACTGCATTTTTTCCTTCCTAACAAACTTCTATCAATCAAAATGACTGGGGAGGTGAAGCGATGAAACCAGGGAAAAAGATTTACATGATTCACTGGACTGGGAAATTCTACATTAAAAAAGATAAACAGGAGCAAGAGAAAGCAACAACTTTTGAAGCTTACTTTTTATGCATCATTAAAAACAGGCCATATGTGATTAAACAAATGTCCCGTGACCTCGTTTTGACTCTGTTGTCCTTCGAGAACTCGTATGACTCCTTAAGTATGTGACACACAGTCTGCAAACAGCACTGTACGGGGCTCGAGAGCGTTTGAGATCAAAGCAGTTTAAGAGAATCAGGCTTATTTACTGGGTGAGCCTGTGAATATAATTGATAAAGTAATAGAGCACTGTAATTACTTGAAGTTACTAAAGCTCACAGCCCTGTAAGTACCCGGAACACACAGTCTGCAAATGGCATTTTAAGTTGCTCGAGCGCCTTTGAGATCAAAGTAGCTTAAGAGAATCGTATTGCTGGCGAGTGGGAGTCTGAGTAGGAGTCTGAACAAAGTTGATAAGTAGTTTGAGCATTTTAAGTATTTCAGGGCACTGCAGCGTGAGTACAAAGTAATAGGACAAAATAACACCAGCTTCTTAGTGCTTGGTTTCCCAGAGCTGAGCTAGTGATGAGAAACTCAGCAGACAGTGGGGTGCCATCTAACCAGGGCCAACCAAAACAGCGATCCACTTGGGGCAGTGTCTGGCAAACACCACCTAAATGGGATGAAAAACCTAGGTACGAGATCTAGGCTTCTGCCTAAAACAGCTGGATGGGAAGCTGAGCTCAGTTCCCCAAGGGCACCACTGTGGCAGGTACAGTCAGGGGAGTAACAGAACAAGAAAGTGTCATCAGGGATTAAGGAAAATACCAAAACGAGAACAGACTAAGTATAAACTCTCTTTTCATACTACAAGTCTGCCTGAGGCCAGTTGGTAGGGCTGCAGCTGAAAGGAGATGGTGTGCTGCAGCTCTCAACCACAAGTGGTTTAAGTGGAGAAGTAGAGAGCAGCATCTTCACTACTACTCGTGGGGCAGCGCAGTGAGCTGGGCACACACACACCTGGGGTGGGAAACACACGCCTGGCCTGTACAGACCACTGCAGGCACTGCCAGTCCACTCAGTGCTATGAATACTAACCCTGCAGAACAGTAACAGACTGTTCCTTTGGTTTGATTCCTTCTTTACAAAGCTGCATAGTTAATTTCAATTTATTGAAACACCAAGAAACTTGGTGAGATTGAGGGGAGTAGGCAAATAGCAGATATTGGTGGCTATTTTGAAAGATTAGTGAAAAACATCAACAGCTCCTCTGTTTTCCTCTGTAATTGCATCACAGAATTCTGAAGGATCCAAAAGCTGGAAGGCTAGTAAAAAGTATTAGCTATAACTAAGAAAACTTCCAGATTATTAAGACACAAATATCAAAACTGAAACCCCCTGTAACAGTACCATTAAGATGCTTCCAACACTCTAAAATTATCTGGTTTTGGCTACCCACATGCATGATGTCACATTTAGATATCAGATTCTGTGACTATCCAGTATGGCTTTACCTGAGGGAGCCCCCAAAATAAGTTAGCAGGGGAGGAGGAACCAGCAGAAACCAGGTCACCCCACTTGCAGAGACAATAAAGAGATGGGGGTAGATCAATGAAGATCAGTGCATTACAAAGGACAAAGTGCTGTTAGAAAAATAACTGTCCTTCTGGCTAGTTAGTATTCAATCACTGACCTGGAAAATATTCTACCTCAGCTTGATTTTAGGAGAAACAAATGTTTCACTGAATCACTTCATACCTTTGAGGACAAAGTTCAATTTGTCAGCACAAGCACTAGTATTTAGGAGGAAGACCGAAAGTGAACAATTCTTTTTCAGTAAAACAGAAGAAAGAAACAGAAATATACCTGCTTCATCGTAGGACACAGTCAATTTTTCCAGCATTTCTCGATCAATTGATAAAATCTGCTGTTCCAGGATGGTTTGGTAAGACAGCACACTGTTCTCCTTGTCCTTCTCATAGTCTTGAAGATGTTGTTTTAGGACTTCAGGCAGGCGGGACTTCACATATTCTGCTGCAGACTGGGTAGAAAAGAGGGAAAGGTTTCATTAATACATTTTCTTTTATAAACCTTTATGTGTATCCATTGCAATTAGTTTTTTTAAAAACATGAAGTGCTCTCAATTGTAACACCTCACAATAAAACACTCTTAACGCTACTAACAGCACGGTGCAAATTCCAAAGGCCAGTTCTCTGCCCAAAGGACCCCTGACCGCCCCACACTTCCCAGGAGCTGGGGATATAATGGAGCAAATTCCCCTGAGCTGAGGTATAACCCACTCTTCAGCAGGGAGCGTATGGCATCCAGAAAGTCCATGCTGGACCAGACACATACCACAGTAGCTCAACTTCTTCAATGTTAATGCATTTTGAAACTAGAATTATGAAATACAATCTCTTTAGTCTAAATTTTCAAGTGCAAAGTGTCAGAGTGGAATCACTTCACCTGCTTTTGGATACACAACCAGGCTCAGACAGGGAGATAGAAGTGATATTTTATCAGCATTAAAAATGACAGATACATATGCACGGAATCACACGCAGAAAATTCTTTTAAAGTTTTTTCTCTGACTGCTCAAGGCCATAAGGAAACAGAAATTAACACAAGGTGGCATGGTTGTACCAGTGTTATGGAGCCTTGTGCAAACACATACATAAGAGCATCTGCCCTGGGGAGGACCCCCAGGATCCCTGACACCACCAAACAGCTCTCTCCCTCAGGAGCTTGGGCTCAGGCTCCTTGGTGGGATCCAAACACAAGCCAGCTTCTGGTTTTGAAGTGTTAGCATCCCTCTCCTGCAAGTATTACCGCTATAAGAGAAGAAGAGGGAATAGAAAGTCCTTCTTTCTGGCATGGGGTTGGTGTGGTATTTTTTGCTTTCCATCTCTGAAATAAACATAACTGGACAAGGAAGATGTAGCAAAGGCTGCTGCCCAGTGCTCCAGCTTTCCTGACAACATCAAGACAAAAGACAAAAATAAACGATAAAAAGTTATATTGTTTTAGGCCTGGAACTGACCAAAAGTTACTTCTACTCAGCAACAGGCTCTTCCTGGGTTTATATTTTGTTTTCCAAAGTCAATTGCCTATTAAATCACAACCTTAAATATCACTGAAGTTGTGTTCGGTTTTTTTTTGCAAGCTAAGCCATGTGAGACGAATGAAATTATTCTAGGGAAACTAAATGAACTTTCCACACAAGTACAGCATATTTAATGTTACATTTTAATAGTGGTTTTCTTCCAAGGGAAGACCAAGTTCAGGCGTTTGTGTTTGATGTTCCCATTGAGAAGAGCTTTTACTCTGCAGGGGAGCATTTTTGTGCTCTCCCTAACACAGCAGTTCTAAACAGCAGAAAATAATTTATACATATTCTTCTGAAATGCATCTTGTGCCAGCCAAGAGAGCATTTGAATACTACTGGCTGTGTACACATATGGAAAAATGCCCATCCTGTCCCAAAGATCTTGCAGCCCCAGTAAAACTGAAGAGAGAGATGGGTACAGGCAGATGGGAAGCCCATTGGGACCATTGGTGGTCAGGTGATGGGCAGCTCTTGCCAGCCACCTGCAGCCCCTTCATCAAGTTTTTCCATGGGTACCAAGGTGAGGACTACACCGATCTCAAGTGTGACCTCACAAGAACGTCTTCACAAGGACTATTCCCCCCCTTTAGTGAGAAGCAAAACCCAACACTCTTCCTGTACACACAGCACATCTTGCTTTCACATTACACCTAGACATCATTAAAGATTTAAACCATAAAGCAACGATGGAACCGAGACAACCTCCTCTCCTTTTGTAGTACGAAAGGTGATCAGCCACATCTGAGTAATTACATCCCCAGCTGCACTCCGTGATGAGATACTACATACTATTCACTGCAAAAGTAATTGTATCTTGGTTTTTCAAAGTCACTTCCAGCACCTGGAATATGGCTGGATGGGGCTTTGAGCAACTTGGGTCTAGCGGATGGTCTAGCGGAAGGTGTCCCTGCCCAGAACTAGATGATTTTTAAGATGACCTTCCAAATCTAATTGGTCTATGATAATATTAAAAAAAAAAAAGTGTGAGAGTGTGAGTGCATGTGTTTATGCATGTGCTTAGTACTAAAAAAACCAAGAGGCTACTGGGTGAACAAAAATGGGAAAAATGTTAAAAAGAAACACTTTACCATTTCCATTCTCTTCCATCGTACTTCAGTTCTCATTGCAGAGATCACAGTATTCAGCTTCTGAGTTGATCAGAAACTCATGCTGCATCCCTTAGGGGTTCTGGTGCAGACTACTGCCCAGAGACCTGTTTGCTGGGATGTCACTCATGGGCATCCTGCCAGCAGAGCATCCCACCAGCAGAGCACCCCACCACACCAGCAGCTTGCCTGCTCCTCCTCCAGCCAGTGCTGGGGTCTCCCCAGCTCCCATGAAATCTATTCTCATCAATATAGGCATTTGTGTCACAGGCAGAAGTTAGGGGAAAGTAACCCCATTCCACTACTTTGAGGCTTCAAAATAGTTTTACCTTCTTTCCCTCTGTATGGTCCCTCCTGCTCCCACAGAAAGGAATTACAAATGGAGTTGCTCCTGGAGAACACCTGGCCTCAGCCATTAGCTATAGGTACAACTAATTGCACAGCCTTTGCACCACCACCCCTGTGAGAAAAGCAACTTGGAGCTGTAGGCACCGCAGCGGGGAAGAATGAGAAGAAAGGGTGGTCACTGCTTCAGAGCAACCACGCTGCAGAAATGCACATTGCTGAACTCTCACTCCTCTCAGTCACAATAACCTCCCGTCTTCCGGCAGGAATTTATCCATTTCTTTTAGAAAACTGAAACTGCAGCATCCCCTGGGAATGAGTTTTCAGTCTGAAATACCCTTCTCCAAATTAAATAAAGGATTGGCTTTAATGCCTTAATTGACCTCAGGGTATTTCACCCCACTATGGAAAACTAATATTTCATATATAGAGAATAAATATTTAAGTATCTACATATCATGAAATTTAATGGCAGAGCTTATTCACCAAAAAATCACATTTTTCTCTATTCACTAAAAATCCTCCCCACATAAAAATCACCTCAGGAAATGCTGAAATCCCTCAAGTATGTACTAACCTGAACCTTAAATGCAGCCAGCACCCTTCTGTAACTACCAAATTCACCCACATCTTTAAACTGTTGAGAAACATATATCCCAAGTACATTTTCTTTTTGTACATTATGCTAACTGCCTGCTAAAATTTGCTTTGTTTTTTCTGAAGTGTATCCTTCTGGGAGCTCCCTTGTATGTGGGAAAGCAAAGGTCTAAAATGGTTAATTAAAGGATTCTTTATGAAGCTACTTCAAAAGTCAAGTGGTGGCTTGTCAAAGCAGTTTCCTTACAGTGTTATACCAAGCAATTTTGGAAAGCATTTCAACACACAGTACAGTATTTGGTATATGGAAGACCCACAACCCATAAGAGACAGTTGCATCCCTGTTCATCTTCACCAGATTCCTCAGCAGTTCATCTAATGACCACCGAGCAGTGGAGAACCCTCTCCAACTGGTGATGCCCTGGGAATCCACTTGCTGTTGGCCTGCGGTAGGGTGGGACAGCAGCAGGACAGCAGAGCATCGGGGCCAGCTCTGGAATTACATAGCTCTCCATGCAAATGCCTGCAGACAGAGGACACCTCCATGGGCACACATGTAAACACGGCAGAAGTGACCCGAGCACTCTATGACAAAATGTGTTAATTAAGACAGCAAGTGTTAAGCAGCTCCACGACCCCGTGAAAAACGAGGATGGCAAACAAGAGCTATGGCAAGCTCAGCACACTAGCACATACAGCAGCTGAAGGATCTCATTAGCTGGAACAGACATTATTTATAAACACAGATTTCCAATTTGAAAAATGGAAGATGGAGAATTTATTGCCTCAGACCCACACCCTGCACTGATTTCTGTGATTTACAGGGATAGGAGGGCAACCACACATTTATGATTTAAATATTCTCAAGATGATTCATTCTGTCTGCCTGGCTACTGAAGACACTTGGAGACCATGGGAAAATACCAGATCCATCTTAGAATGTGGTGTTGCTGGTGTAGCACGGACATCAATGAAGGATTTTAAAAAAAACATCCAGATTCCTCTATGGCATCTTGCTGCCTCTCCTTTCCACACATTTCCCTCCTCTTCAAAGACATGTGGGTCACCACAACAAGTTTCCTTCTTCAGAGATGATACATCATGAGCTGCTGGGCAAGAGTTGAGTTCACCTTATGAAAAAGAGGTATTTTGACTTTATTTGAAATGCCCTGCACATGAAGAGAGTAGGTGCTCTTCTAGGTCCAGTCTGCAAAAGGGAGACAGACCTGTGCTGAAAGTCACCACATAACAAAGAGAAGCAGAAGGCACCACCATAGTGCAGGTCTACCAGATGCCAAGCAACAAAGAAGGCCAACAAATAGGGTTTTTTTAACCAGGAACTGGAATAACCAACTAAAGGACATGAGGTAATGAGGTACTGCAACTACTCAGATATGCTATAGGATATGTATATGCCCAGCATCTTTGGAGTGCATTGGTGATGAAAGCAGTGAAGACCACGGTTTGGCTGTGGGATGTCCCAGCACTGAGAAGCCCCCAGGATAAGGCAGGCAAAAGACAACTTGCATGAAGATGACAATCAAACAACAGCTCATGGTCCCTCAGGAGGAAAATGGGACAACAACATAATAAAGCCAAAGGACTTTAAAAGTAAGGACACTTAAAGATCTCTGAGGCTTGATAGTACAGAAGGACCAACAGCTGCAAATGAAAGGAGAAAAGAAGGTATGGGGAGCAAACATTTCCTTAGAGGACTGATGCAAGTGAAAAATATCCCAATGCAGAAAAAGACTAGGAATTAACCTGGCTAGGTCATAAGCTGCTCAGTGATCTCAAACTCAAGGGCACATACACCCAGTCAGGATACCTTCCGAGTATAATGAACCCTCTGAAACAAATGGAGACTAAAGTGAAAAAAAAAAGCATTTTGAGCTAGCAAAGGTAGCAAGAAAAGGTTCTCCAAGTCCATTTGTAATAAGAAAAAACCCCAGGCAAAATGTTGCTTTACTGCTCAGCAGAGTAGAAAAGCTATTGACAGATAATACCATAAAAGTTGAAGTATTTAATGTCTTTTTTTGCTACAGTACTCACTATCTTTACCTTGCTGCATTCAACTGGCAGCTAATATCAGAGGCAAATAACCAAAATCTTCAGAGAGAATAGGGGAAGAACATTTAGGAAAGTGCTTATAAAGATTAGATATTTTCCATCTGGCTGGGCCAGATGAAATTCATTCAGGTATACATAGGTAACGGGCTGAAACAATTTCTTTAATGACCTCTGCCTTTGAAAATTCACAGAGGATGGAGAGACGCTATTTGGAAAGGGCAAATGTCAAGGCTACTTTTAAAATAGTATAAAGGGAGAGAAACAAAATTACAGACTGGGCAGTTTAACTTTGATGCCTGAAAAATAAGATAAAAGATCAAATGACTTCTACGCACACGATTTGTGAGGCGCAGAGAGCAAAGGGGTTCTCAGGGTGCAAGGAGACCTGCTCATTCAGTCCCTCCCAGCTGCAGCCTGAGGAGAAAATGCTCCCCTGCTTAAAAGCCTTAGCACCACTGATCACATCATCAGCACCGACAAATCTTTCGTGCTCTCCTCTTAAGCCTTAGGGGATGCCAGAGAAATAGCCTTCCATGTAAATTAGGATGCTGAATCCCATGCAGATTAAGCATTTCAGAGAATCTTCCAGAATTAAGATGCATCCTTCAGAGCCCCCTTGGACCCATCACGTGTGTTTGGTGCTCCTTGGGAATGGACATGGGGTGTGGAAGACTGTCACTGCCACCATCCAACCGTCATTCACAGCTCACTCATTTTGTCCTATTTGAAATATATAATGATCCCACATTTCAGACCAGCACTCCCTAGCAAAAATACTTTCATATAGTGGTTTCTGGACTCATGCCTTTCAGATATGCTAAGAAAAGCAAACACCAACACCAACACCCCCTCCGCCCAAATTCATTATTCTAGAACAGTGCATTTGACTTATTAGGTATCTCCCAACAGGATGGTAAAAAACCATAATAAGGTTTTGCACAAGAAATGTATTGCAAAGAGTCTATTAGTGATTTTCTCTATAGCCATGTAGCCATGCTGTAAGTCTTTCCTGGTTACTTCCAAAAAAGTACAGTACAAAAAAAACCCCAACTATATATATAATTTAAAAAATCCAATTGCTAGGTTAAAGAAATTACATCTCAGATTAAATAAAAGACCTGAAAGTCAACCTCCCCCTGACCCACTTCATTCTGGCAGAGATGTCCCTGCTTCCAGGGGAGAACCAGGACAACTTTATGAGCACATTCCTCTGGCCCAGCCATGCTGTTTCCAAACGTGGTGCAGCACTGGGAGTTTTTCCTGTTGTTTCAAGACTTGTTTCTTGGCATCCTGATGCCCTGTTGGGTGCCTACAATAGGAAGGAAATGGTTAAAGAATATTCTTTGGGTTCCTGCCTCCCTGAGAGCTAAAATCACTGCAGCCAAACCACCTTCTCAACCCATTCACGCTGCAATGCAGGGAAGGCTGGTGTGGACTGAAGCAGATACCAGAACTGTGCCTCCAGGCTCACAGGTGCCCCTTCAACTGACTTCAGGGAACACCATGTACATCAGCCCTGACTCTCACGTCCCGTACCCTGTATTTAGGATCAGATGCCTCTCCTTCATCAGCACGAACCACAAATAACTCCATGAAAGTCAGTGGGATTTTGCTGAGGCAAACCTCTTGGAATAAGGACGTGAAGCTATGAATAGTTATTTGAAAGGAAAACATATGATAGCAAAACATAATCTACTCTCAAGAGGATAACACAAGATCTACAAATGGCACCAAGACATTTTGCCCTCTAAAGCAAGGAACTATTTAAAGAACAAAATGCCAGCAGAAACCTGTTAGTAAAGTTTTCCTGTAATACAAACTTTTAGTACACTTTTCCTATTATTTCTATTAAAAAGTTTATTTTCTCTAAAATAAGCATTCCAGTACATAATTTACTATTGATCAATATGTATCCTAGGAAAGTCAAACTCACCATTTTCAAGAGGGTTATTAGCAAAAGCACGATATCTAAAAACGTTTGGAGAATCCTGAAATTCTCTCCTAGGGCTTTCAACAAGACTGAACACTGAAAACACCACTATTATTTTGCAATCCATGCACAATTTATTTCCATAGCAGGAAAAATATTAGCCTCACAAACATCTTTAGTTAATCAGAAGCTCTATAATCACGAGAAAATTAACCTGATTCCGAGGAGATGTATAAAGTTCAAATTAGTATTCACACTGGATTGTCAGAGATATATTAAATCCATAATTACAGTAATCCACAGCTGCTTCAACTGTAGAAAATAATGAATTGCCCAGTGAGAACTGGTGTCCATGAAATGGAAAGAAAAGGCCATCTGTTGTGGAGCTCTGCTCTGACTTTATGCTTCGAGCACAGAGAGCTTGATCTTCTTTGACATAGTCTATATGTGGATTTATGGCTACAAGCAATCCAAGTAACCGTATCACCAAACAGAAAGGATAAAAATAAAAAATGATGCTGATTTATGGCTTTAAATCATGCATTTTAGTTTCTTCCCTAAGACAGCACTTGTCACTCACTTTTTAAATAGGCTTATTTAAATGTCCTAGAATGAGAAGCAAGTAAGACAACAAAATTTGTAATGTAAAAATTACATGTTCTGTTCTCCCTCCCACTCCCCCCGACATTAGTCATATAGAAACGTGTGACACTGCAGCGAGCACAACGCCGATGCTGGCATGGTACTCCTTGATCTAGGACATGGATCAGAAAAGGTGAGAATAAATACAAAACAATTATTTTCCATCTTCCAGGGAGGGAGTAGATAGTGAAATACTTGTACGAGTATTATTTTTTTTAATAAGTTATTTTAATTAATCGATTAATTAAAATTAACCAAAGCATGCTCCATGTGATGCAGCCAAGCAGTCATTCATTCTACAGATGAGGGAACAAAGCACAGAGACTGATTTGTCAGAGATTTCAATTGGCAGAGCTACAAGGAGTGCTCTGGAATCTGGACATCTAATTAAAGGATTAATTTTATCAAGGAAGGGGGCACCATTATGATTATCTTGTCTGGCATCTTGAATCAGGACCACAGGACATCCCTGTCTCATTGTTTGAATGAATAAGTCATTTTGAAAAATATTCGACTGTGTTTCAGAGACAGAGGCTCTTCTATAGCCCTTGGAAGTTAATTATCCCTCCTGTCGGGATAAATTCACATGCCACAGAAAACGTTCACATTATTTCCAATCTGCATCTGCTATTATCTGTGACTTTCAGCCACTGATTCAAGTAAAATGGCTGCTCACCTACATTCTTCTTTCTCATGTAAATGCATGCAAATTGATCAAATCACCCCATTATCTTCTTATTGATAAAACTCAATAGATGGAGCTCATGGAGAGGCTCGTTATTCCACGTCACATTATTCCATGTCACCCTTTCTCATCTCTTCCTGTGGTTCTCCTTTGAACACGCCTATTTCCCAACTTTGTTCTCTAGGGGTAATCATCTCAGCGAGGCAACACACCACGGAGGAAGACTCACTAATATCGAAACCATTTCCTTACTTTTATTACCCACCTGCATTATGCTGATTGGCTCACCATTGCCTTGAGATCTCCTGTGCAGTTCAAGCAGCCCCTAGCTCTTTTATGACCTACACCATGCAGTACTAGAGAAAGAGACTTACAGCTGATTACACTGAAATGCGTGTGAATGTACCCACTCAACAATTCTGTTCATAATTACCCTGAACTCTATCACTCTATTGAACTCGAGTTTAATCCCTTTAATGTACACAGTATTAATTTGAAACTATTCAAAAGAGCATGTATATCTAGTCAAAACACATGTTCTTCTTTTGAGTTTTTGCTAACTGATATTAAATTGTTATTGATGAAAATAATGAAATGTTTTGATTCATACAGTCATGAAGTGGAATCCTACTCACATTGAAATTAAGTATATTCTCCCCAGTGAACCTGGACAATGGGACAGATTGCACCCTCAGCAACTCTGCAGGTGATACAAAACTGGGAGGAGGACTTGATACACCAGATGGATGTGCTACCAGCTTGAGGGATCTAGACACGCTGGACAAATGCGTCAACGGGAACCTCAGGAAGTTCAACAAAGGCAACTGCAAAGTTGGGCCCCCAGGGAGGAACAATCCCATGCACCAGGACACACTGGGGGCTAACCAGCTAGAAAGCTGGTTGAAGAAGACCCTGGGGATCTTGGTGGGCAAGAAGGTGACCATGAGCCAGCAGTGTTGCCCAGCAGTAAGAGGGCCAACAGCACACTGGGCTGCATTAGGCAGAGCGTTGCCAGCAAATCAAGGGGTGTTCCTTCCCCTCTGCTCAGCACTGGTGAAATGCATCTGGAGTGCTGGCTCCAGTGCTGGATTCCCCAGTACAACAGAGACAGGGACATGAAGATGATTAAGAGATTGAAGCATCTGTTGTATAAAGAGAGACTAAGAGAGTTGGGACCTCTCAGCCCAGTGAAGAGAAAGCTCAGGGGGATCTTATCCATGGACCAGGACTCCTTTCAGCAGTTCCCAGTGAATGGCCAAGAGGCAATGGGCACAAACTGAAATACAGGAAATTCCATATAAACCTAAGAAAACGCTTGTGGTTTTTTTTACGGTGAGGGCGATCAAAGACTTAAGCAGGTTGCCCAGGGAGGCTGTGGAGTCAAAGTCCAATTGGACATTGTCCGAGAGCAACCTGCTCCAGCTGCCCCATCTCCAGCAGAGGTTGGACTGGACGGACTCCAGAGGCACCTACAACCTCAGCCCCTCTGTGACTCCGTAAAAATATTTCCAGAGGCGTCATTAGGCTGGCTGCTCCACCCAGTATATTTATTCTGGTTGTTTAGACAACTGAATATATGCATGAAAAAATCTTTAGTAAATACATTAAGAATAATGAGAATAAGAGGAATTATTACCCTAATAAAAGGAAATGCATTAGCACTTAAATTGCATATGCACAGACACAAACTCTGAATCTTAATTGTGCTAGGAAGCCAATTATTATTCATGCCCTTTGTAGGAGGAGAATTAAGATTAGTGGGTAAATTAAACTGAAAATTAGCCACAGACAAAGCACTTATTTTATAACACTCCTGTTAGTTTTAACAAATAAGAAGCTGAAGTTTACTGCAAAGGTGATGTATTTCATAAATCCCAGCAGACACAAGCACAGGCGCAAAAGGCAAGCAATAATTAAGACTACCATGTCCACATGGCCATATCTAAAGCACATTAATAGTTGGCATATGGAACTAATATTTCTATTTGCCAAAAGGCAGGATTTAGCTAATGGAACAAAGTAAAATACGTTTGAATGAATTACTAAAAAGAAGAGGTGTGTCAAGGGTTAAACAAATTTTTACGCTAATTGATTGTAACCATTAACACAGATGAGTTGAATATTAAATTAGGAAATGTTAAAAACGGTTTAAAAATGCATGAAAATACTTATGCTTTACCAGTTAACAGTGCAGAAAAATCTGGGTCCCAAATTACAATTTATGGTTGTGAGTGATTACTAAATATAAAGGCCTATACAGCTACACCAGCGGGGACTGCACTTGCTGAAGACCTGCCAGAAAAATTTCCCTCAAGCAGGAAGAACTGAGACCTTTTCCTGTATTACTATAATCAAATCCAACCAATGGGGGATCTTTTTTTTTTTAAATATATTGGCATTAAAAAATAGAAGTGAGAGAAAGAGAAATAACACTGAAAACAAGGGTTGAAATGTTATAAAAAGAAGGAACTTTACAACTCAAAATTGTCATTTTGAGCCAGACATCAAGCATTTTTTGACACAGAAAAACATTGGCTTTTGTGTTTTACTGAGCTCATCGAGTTCAACACAAAAGGTGAAAAAAATCAGTCTTGCAAAATGATTGCAACATCGTGAATTCCCCGAGAAAATGATGTTTAAAACTTTGTGACTCTAACCTTCCTGAAATGAAAGCCTTCCTCAGCAATTAAAGTGCCTTAAAACCACTCCAGGGGATTTCTACAGGTGATTCTGTGCAAATGCTTTTCCAAATAGCACTGGGATACAAGACAGTTTATGAAGAATTGGTTTTACCAGAAGCCTTTCATTCTGCTACTTTAGCTGAGGCAAAAAGGTATTTATAGCCTATTAGGCTCAATTAAATAGCAAGAAGCTTTCTTCTTTCTTTGCTGTTGTTTTCTCTCTAGGCAAAGAAAGAGTGAGCATAGTGGAATACTTTAGTTTAAATGGTCTGTCCTGATTTAGAGACAACACCTTCTGCTGAGCGGAAATCATCACAAGAATTAGAGATTCAGTCTGGACTGGAACACTCCAAGCATTAGTTTGTTATGCAGGAGAACAAGACAACTCTATTGTCACCCGCTTACAATTTTACTCTAAAATTCAACCATCTGGTCAGAAACTTGTAGTGTGGTTTAGATGTTTATTTTATTTTATTTTTTATCTAGAGAATGAAGTTAAGGAACAAGGGATTGCTTTTCCCTTTGTAAAAGTCACAGTTTTGGCAAGCACTTCCTTGAAGAGTTTCAGCTCGATACCTCCTCTGTCATGCGGAGCAAGGGACTGCACACACAGGGTGCTTGTATTAACTGGGATGTCTCCAGGATGGAGCAAGGCATTGCTCTCAGGTAATGCATGGAGAGAGTAGCACACAAGAGACCTGACATACAGCTGGGAATTTGCCTTCCTCCAAAGCCCAGCACAGAAACGCAGCAGCATTGCTCAGGTCCTCTTTGCTACCCACCATCTGACAGCACAGTGTGAAGCGTGCCCAGAGGAACACTGGTCAGGACTGGTGGACCAAGACTTTCTGCAGTCCTGACCGTTGCTTTTAGCTCAAGTAATTTGTACAGATGGCTCAGCTGGAGCTGGTCTGTGCTCACAGGCTCTCATGCAGAAGGGGAGGTGCACAGACGCCGATCTGTAAGTCACTGGGTAGGGTTTAGGTCACAGCACAAGGTAGATAAAAGTCCTGCCCTTCTGTATTATCTTTTCATACCTGTGGGTGGCAGACAGATATGGTTCACTCTAGAAAGTAAATGCATAAGGGATTTTTTTATGGACTTAAAAGAAGAGGGGAAGCACAGTATTAGACACACACTGGTTCCTACCCTGCTGCTCTAGGGATGTTGTCCCCCAAAAATTCAAGTACTGGCAAGGCCCCACGGCTCCTTTTCCCAGTACTGAGTTCAGAGCTCTTGAATGAAATATTCCTGTAAATTATTCCAGTACAATTTCAAAACTCCTGAAAGCTTAACAAGGAGAAAATGGAAAAGAATTTTCAAATAACTCCAGAGTCAACATACAAAGTACTATTATTTTCCCTTCCACAGTCGTAAGTGCCCTGCACACTGCTGCCTTAGAGACCCAGCACACCCAAACTGCAGCAGAACATCACCTGCTTCTCTTCTGGAGCAAGAGCCTTCAGCAGACATTGTTCCTTGGAGCCCAACAACCAAGTCCTATCCTGGGAAAACAGGGTATGTCTAATGCTGGAAGCAATTCTTAAGTTTTCATTTAGGTCTCTGTTTCCTTATAAAAATTCTGTATTACGAAACCACATTTATAATTAGCTCCATGTTACATCCAATGTTGTGATGAGAAGGAGGTAAGAATTGAGATAAACTACTTCAGTGTGAGAGAGAAAGTACATGAAGCTGCAGACCCTCAAGGGTAATCCAAGAAGTTCTTCTGTGACGTTCACTCAAAGGCGCTGGAGGGATTAATGAATAGACGACACAACTACAATTTGTTCCAGCCGTATTTACTGGAGTCCCCTGCTGTCTCCTCAAAAGCTGGAACAAACCCTACACACAAACAGTTAATGAGGAAAATGTGGTCGTGTAGTCCTTTAAACAATTTACCGCAGGGGCCCGATGACATTTTCCTTTAGCGATGTAAAATTTGTGAAGATAAAGACTCTGGGATTCAATGAGCTCTGTTTATATGCAATTATGGCTCTTGTTCTTAAGTCCCCTCCTCGCTTCAGATTTGAAAAGGCCACTGTATCGACCCACGTTACAAATAATGAGCCAGGAGGTAGTGAGGAAAGCGCTGCATTCACAGTTTATGTAAAACTAATCCAACGCCATTCAAGAATAAAGCGAACTTTTGTCTCCCCTCTGCGTGTGCTACTGTAACACCAGGCTGCCAGGAAAAAAGGGGTTTCTTGCCCGTCAGACTTTGTGATCATGTGGTTGATAAGCAGCTGAAACATAAGATTATGGTACGACGTAGTATTTCAAAAGGCTACTGGAATCCTAAGATGTATAAATAAAAGGAATAATAATGATCGATTGCAGTAAAGTTATCATGGAATTCTTAATGGAAAACTGGCTGGTTCTTATATCTGGACTTTGAGAATTGAGAGAACACCTGAGGGTTTAAGAAAACAAAACGGGAGAACAATTAAAAAAACCCCAAGTGTGAAAGCAGGAGAAGCAAGGATCTGTTTCAATTACCAAAGCTGAAGTCAAGTGGAAAAACTGGAGATGCATCTTCGACACAGGGTTCTCTGTTTAGTCAAAAGGAATCTGTGCCCACAAACTCTGATGGAGAACCAGGTTTCTCTGAAATCTCTACTTGTCTCCAGCGTAACTGCTGCTGAGGAGGAAACCTTCCCTCTGATGTGGAATGCACATTAGCGAGTCAAAGAGGTAAGGAAGGATGCGGAGAAAGCTCTGAAGCAAGAGGTGCTCTAGTGACTCTGCTGCTATGAGCAATGTTACACAAAGCAGCCGTTGAGAGCATGAAGAGGGACTACCTGCATGGAAAGAATGCCAAACCCCTCACAAGCCCAAAATTTCTCCAGGATTATAGCAAAGAGAGAGCCAGGCTGCACCAGAGCACACAGATGTTGTCTGTACTGACACAGAGGTTGTATCACAGATCCTCTTCCTAAAATGAGGAGAGAAAATTTTGGTACATTGGTAACTGAGGAGAAGAAGAATGGCCTCATCAGCATCTTACCCCACTCAATTCAGACCATCCTGCTACAGAAGGTGACTTTAAACCTGGGATTCTGCATTTTTGTGGGCTGTTTTGTCTCCCAAATTGAATGAATTACAAGCCAATGTTAAATAAAATACCTTCTTCAATAAGAAAACACAAACCTTCCAGAGTGGACAAAGTTGATGACAGAGAGTAATTATAAAAACCATTCAATTAAATAGCATGGACTCAAAGACAGGGATTTCATTAAATAGAAAAGCAGCCAATTCAAATCCATAAATAGTGTCCAAAGCATGTTCATTTTCTAGTGCCATTTCACTACATAAACATTGAGAGCAGTACCCTTGAGAGAAGGAGAGGCATAAATCAGGCCTCCAGTTAGGATAAACACCGATGCCTGAATGTTATTATTTCTTCTCTCTAAAAATGTACATAGTTCAAGAATGAAAAAAGAATTTCTCTTGCCTGTGCCATCAACACATCTCTGCTTATTGAGCCTAAATGCCTGTGAACACACGGGGACCAGCTAATGTCCTCAGTCGGTGCATGCACAGAGTGGGCAGCACCTGCACAGGGAGAGAAGTTTGCACTGGGGTGGGAGGCAAAGCGTGCAGAGCGAGGTGCACTGGCTTGTCTGGGGCAGTGGGGTGGAAGGTGCCCCGTGTCACTGGACTGCCACTGAGGCAGAGCAGAGCGATGAGGCAGTCTGCAGCAGCCTTGCTCTTGGTGCCTTCTCAGAGTTGTTTGCAAAGGCAGTGGACCTCTGGTGAAGAGATGCAGAGTTCAGGAGAAGCCTCTGGGGCTTTCCCACCTCCTTTTTCAACCTTACCTGTAAACGGAGAGCTAACCTGTCCACCTGTTTTCTTTGAGGAGTCTGCCCTTCTTGTACATTCTTCCTGTTCCTGTTATCCACCTGGATCTCTGCTGTGCTCCCATGCTTTGCCTCCACACATTCATGGGGCCAGCAATGAAAGCAGAACTGCAGCTGCCTTTGGAGGTATGTCTGTATTGTTCACATCTCGTAAATGAAAATGTGCAGGTGCAGCACAGGTAACAAAGAGGGGGGAGAGGAAAACACACAATTTGGCACAGGCCAAATTACACCAAATCAGAAAAGAAGCGAGAATAAGAAGGAGAGACAGATGTAGGAAAGAATGCACAAAGGGATACTAATTAAAGAGATAAGAATAAGTAAAGGAAATTAAGTTAGAAAAAGGAAATCTGAAACCAATGCCAAGGAAATATAAGTTACCATTTAAACTGCAGTTTCCTGAAACACAGTTTAATTAAACATGGTAGTACACAGTAATTTTGTTTCTCCAGCTCATTAGGACAAGGGGGTTGTAAATAGTGCTTATTAACAAGGCAGAAGGTCAAGCAGATTTAAGGCTATTTTCATCACGGAATAGATGGAGAAAAGTGGGGCTGAGCAAGGAAATTATTCAGCCAAATGACTTGTTGCTGGATCCCTGTGGCTGGGATTAGGATCCAGCATTTCAGCAAACACCTCTTTCCCCACATTAGCTGCCAGAGTTTAATGCCATTGCGGAACAAACCCACCACATGCAAAACTAGAAGACCAAACACGTACAGGAAAAAAAAATAGAAACAACAACCCTCAAATATGAGAAGAATAATGTCACTGCAACTTTGAATGCATTCACCTAAGGGGAGAAATGTAACTTCATGATCCACTGATTTACAGAAGTGAATAAGCAGCTACTTCGCTATGAGCCAAGACCTCTGCTGGGGACACGCATCGACTCTAACAACAAATGCATGCTCTGAGTCTTAGGATAGCATTAAAGAATATGTTGGAGTCAACATTTTAGCAGTTTTTATATCTCTATACATCATCACACTGTGTTACACCTACACAGGGATATTTCAGCAGCATCAGACTTAAAGTTACAGGCATGACCAGGTTTGCCCCATACTGGGACAGAACCAGCAGACTCTATCAAGTGCGACTGATTAAATGTTCAAATAGCGTCTTTTCCTTACTGCTTCACTTTGCAATTTCTCACTATTTTTAAAAGCAGCCACAGCATGGATTAAATGTCCATGATATCCCACTAAAAAACTTCAAAGACGCAACTCGAAGTTATTCTGCTTCTGCATTAGAACCTCCTTGAAAAAGCTCCTGGACTGAAGAGATAACAGCACAGCTTTGATTTTAAGCCTTTTGTATTGCTTAGTGTGTTTGTATATTAAAGTGACACAGCCTGAAGTTTTCAGATTTCATGGCAAGCCTCAAGATGACAAAAAGCACATACCTTTTTATCAGGAATATGTAGTGAAACAATTTATGCAACAGAGCTTAGTATTTTGGAAAGTTCCCAAAAATATTCAACCTTTAACTTCCATGAGTTTAAACAGAAATTTAAGCAAACCTGAGCCAACATTTCTGAAGAAAACCAGCTTTGAAATTCAGAGAAACCCAATATATCATAAAGGCTGGTCGTGCTTTCATTTCACAGGGAGATTGCTGCTTTGCAGAACAGCAAGTTCCAGCAGTGCCCCAGGACCTGGACCACTGCTTTAACCCATCAACCTCAAGTCCAAGAACTCAAATTCTTCCACTGGGGTCCATCTGGAGAACTGCTTTCTATGTGCCTGGCATAAGAAGTTTGTTGAAATCTGTCGAGCACATGCCTCAACTGAAGATAAATGAGCCATCACCAGTCCTGTGTGTCCCATCCCCAGAAAAGAATTCTCAAACCCTGACAAAATAAATGTTTTGACTGAGGTTGCTCAGCACACTGGTAGTGGAGTCAAGAAGTCAGAACCCTAACTGATAACCATCAGCCTGTGGCTCCTCGGTGAGTGTGGGGCCACAGCTGACAGAAAAGTTCCTTCCAGGCTTATCTGCAATGGAGTTATTCTTTTGAAGCGTGTTATGTGTACCCTGCAGTCATCCCTCCTTTGCTCCAGGGAATACGCATCATCTTTTGGATCATCTCTTCTCAGCACTCCAGCACACAATGCATCTTGTGAGAGGAATAATATTGCTCAGATTTTCATCAAAAGCAACAGCAAAGTATAATATGGTTGGTCCCTATGAACCAGATTAACACAGCTAACAAGCAGCTTATCTTACAGCCTTCACTTTCAAAAACTCATTGAAATACCTGCCTCTTGTGAATAAATTACTTATGTTTTTCTGATTCAGTTACCTGACAGCCTCTGAGGTACGTAGTTGGAAGTTGGTGAGATCAAGATTATTTTCTCAGCAAAAAGGGCTGCTAGCAAATCTTTCTTTTGCTGTCACTCATTTTTTAATTTATTATTTTCTATATTCATTAATTTTTTCCCCAAAAAACTCTTAGGCACTTGCTCTCTTTGGTAAGATGCTGTGCTCTGTCTTTCAGCCTGGTGCTGTGCCCTCACTTCTTCCTGCCCTGAGGATGGATGAACTCTGGGTTTCCCTCTTCCCCCTCTTCATTACCTGTACTCCCCCTGCACAATCACTCTTTTCCCCTGTTGTTTGCTCCGTACCACAAAACTGATGGAAGACACACAGCAGCTCAAAGCGTACTAAGCTGGACCCAAGTACCACCAATAGGTTTCACTGAGTCTGGACTGCTGCTACCAGGGGCAAACACACCGAATGTGTAATGAATACCTTCTGCTGTCCTGAGGCTTTACAAATCCCACCTCTCCTGCTGAGCCTTTCCTCGCTGCTATACACTTCTAAGTCCTTGTAAAATAAACAACTCTATTTTTTTTTCCCCCTGCAGAATGCTTGTATTACACCAACACGTTCCTTCTGCATAGACCCTGCACCCAAGCTTGTACTGTGTCTGGTAGAGTTTGAGGCAGAAGAAATTACTCACAGATTGCACAGCACAAACGGATTTGCTGAGGGGCACGAACAAGCAGACCTATTTCAAGGCAAAGTGTCAAAACGTGCTGGTGCCATTAAAGAAAGCAGATCCCAGAACAAAGAGGTAGATCAGCGGCGTAACTGGGGATGACCCCCAGATAATACCACAAGGGCTGAGGTCTCTACTGACACGTTTCCAGACACCTCCATCCATATCACTGTCAGCAAGTGTACCACCACTGACAGCATCACTTTCTTGAAATTTTGCCTGCTTTAGTGCCACTATATTTTTTTCTTTTGCTGCTAATTATTCCATCTGGGTCTTTTTCACAAGATTTTTCCCATCCCACCTGTTATGTTCCATGAGAGATTTGTAACGGTTGTCCAAGGCAAGGATTGTGGCTGAGTCCTACTCAAAGAAACCAAATCAGCTGTAATCTTTATGCTGATGAAGCAAACCTACCTTGACTCTCCAGAGCTTTCTGAACCAAAATCCAAGTCAGACAGCTTTACATTTACTTGGGAATATTCACACAGTGGTGCATGATAAAACAGTGGAAGCATAGCTCTTAATCTCGTTCCGCATGTCCTTCTCTCATCCTCTTATCCCAGAGACCAGGAGAACCCCAGAATTATTCTTACAAGGATGTATTCAAGGGGTTATCTCTGACTTGGCTGAGTTTACTATACTTGATAACTAAACCTTCCCAATTCTTCCAGCAAATCCTCTAAAAATCCTGTTGCTTTTACACCCATCTAGGTAGCACGTTCCTCCCAGGCACTGCACAATCTCAGCTACTGGATCACCCTTCATGGTGCCATGTACCTTTATTTCCAGCCATTCAAAATGCCACTGCAATACTGCTTCTTGGCCAACACCACTGTGAACTCTCTACTTTGAGCAGAAGTACACACTAAAGGGATGAACCGCGGTGAAACCAAAAGAGAAGAGAAGAGCAGAGTGGAAAAATACACTCCTCAAAGCATCTCAACAGATCAGGACAAAAATGTGAGAAAATAATTTAGAGCAGGAAACTGCCAGAGTCGAAGCTTTCTGCACCAAAAAGCAGGCTGTTTCTTGGCGACTGGAGTTGGGACACGGAGATTGAGAAAACAACATCTAAAAGAATCCCAATGTCTTGAGTACGGCTGAAACAACTGGTGCCAACACTGAGCAAAAAAAGGATAAAACAGGATTTGGGAATGTTGTGGGTGTGACAGAAACTAATCTAAATAGAGAAAAATAAAATACCAACAGGAAATGTTGGGGNCTGAAAAACCAATTTTGGAGCCAACATATCGGTACACGCTGCAGCCGAAGAATAATGAGATTACTTCAGGAGAAAGTAAATGCAGGGAGGAAAAGGGTAGACAAAATGGAAGCCCAGCCACCAAAAAACTTGCTACAGAAAAGTTTTACATAGCTTTGATGAAGGAGTTAAAAGAAGTCAGAGGGGTGGGAGACACTTGGTAAATGAGAGAACATCATCAGTTCTCTAAACACGGATACACCTGACTTGTCAACACTCATTCATTAGAGGGCCTTTCAGGGAGATGGGTAGCAGAGATCGATGCACCAGGCTACAGCTACACACAAGACATCACCCCATTTCCCCAAGGAGGAGGAAAATCAGAGTGTAGAAGCTAACGCTGCTGCGAAGAGCATCACCGACTCCTGGGAGGCTTTTTGCAGGCGAGTCCCCAGATTCTGGCATTATTCAGTGCTCTGACAGGTATTAAGTCACCACATAAACTTAGAGTCTATCGATTCCCTGTTTTCTGAGAAAAGCCTATTTGGTTGGGATGAGCACTGATAAGAGCACTAAGCTGGACTTCACTCAAAAAGAAACTCACAGTTGAAGGTAGTCCTGCCAGCAGCAAAGCAACAAAAAAAGCTCCATGCCAATCCAATCTACACCAATCCATGGTGTGGATGCCAGCTCAGTAGTTCAGAACCAGATTAGTTTGCCTTGTTTGGCCTTTTGATTGAATCTTGGCTATTTTTAATCCACCCCATTATAGAAAGGAGAAAATCCCCTGCAAAATAAATACTGAGAAAGAACCTTACCTTAAAGAGCTACGGATACTTACATAAAACCAAAAATTTCCTAGAATGAAAATGCATGAATCTGAGAGTAATTTTATCTAATGATTAAACTGAATGCACGTGTTGCTTTTGTAGGCAAAAGGGCTGCTTTAAGGAAACATTTCTTATAGCTTCCCACCTAAGAGGCTCCAAACATGTCAGAACAAAACATATAAGCAAAAAGCTCAAGGAAAATTAACAAGGGCTACTTCTTAACTCCATTTCTGAGTCCATAAACTCCCTTTCCCTTTTCAAGCCGATGCAGTATTTTCAAAAGAGCATTTTTTGAACCAGTAAATCAAATTTGCAAGAGCAACAACTGCAGTAAATAATGATAAAATACTCGACATTTCCTGACACTTAAAAAACAAGTTCTGATTTAACAGTATCTGGTTTTCCAAAGTTTTGCAATAAACTCCCCTGCTTGGAAATAAGGTAGAAATCAAAGGGGATGAATGAATTCAAATACAAAATTATATAATGAATATTTTCATTAGATAAAATCATGAGAAATTACACTTTTAAAGAACTGTATATTGTACCTGAAAGTGAAATCTTTAATCCCAACAACTAAAGTAGCAAAGAAGCAAAACTAATTTTGACTTGATTTAATTCCACTGGGTAAAAAAGCTATTTCACAAGGAAATACTTCTATTACCTCCATCCACCCATAGGTGTTCTGGAGAGCTTGCAAGTATCTTGGATTTCTCTTCCATGAGAAGAGAACTCATGGTCGCTGTTCAAGTTTCACATAGACATGAGGAACTACAGGCTATTTTTTGGTAGCAGTATGATCTTTATCCTGCTATTTTTACTTCTCATTGCCATGCTTTTGCCCTTGGCCTCCTTGCACAGCTTTCTCACTTCTATTCCTCCTGCAATTCTTAGTTAATTTGGCATCCTTTCTTAAAGCATCTAGTTTTATTCTCCTTAAACTCCTTATATTCTTTAAAAACCAAATTAGAAACCCATTAATTCAAATATTGTCTCCTAGTAGTTTAGTACCATGTATGTTTTGTAATGAAATCAATTAAAAGAAAAATCTGTGCTGTTATTCTCTTACCAAATATTGCCAAAATAACATGCAGATTGTTTCTTTCCAAAAGGACTAACACCTACTTTAACTTTGAAAGGGATCTAATAAAATAATTTCCATGCAACTTCATCTGAGTGTTCATCTAGAAAATGACTTGACAAACAAATTCAGGGAATTCAGGCTAAATCACATCTTTAACATTTGGCTCTCCAGCCATCCTGTGACTGTTTTCCTTTTCATTAAAGGTGTCTAGCATAAAAACATATGTCAGATCTGGCATTTTGAATTTTTAATAAAATCCCAAATGTTATAACTATGAAGAAGGGTAGCAAAATTTTCCCTTAATTATTTCTGTAACCTTGTTGAACCTTCTCATAGTTTTTGGCACCTCTTGATCAACTTTAGCAATCCGAGGTGACAGAGGGGACACCCAGTGCAAGCAATCCAGCCTCTGGCTCTGCATCCAAACCTTCTGCATCATGGGAAACTTGAGAGAAGGGACAAGAGAGGTTTCTCCTGGTGCAATGAGACCACCAGTTTCTCCCAGAGCTCACCAGTGGAAACTAAACAAATGCGATGGCAGCTAAAAATCTGCACAATTGCATTCTGTATTAATAAGCAGAAATTATTTCATACCCTGAAGTCAGTGGCTGCTTTGCAGCACTGACCTGTTCCCCTGCAGCAAACAAACAAGCCAACGAAGAAACGAAAAAGAGATTTTTCTGAGGAAAAAGTAAGTAACTGGAAAAAATCAAAGAATTCCCACTTTCAGGCCTAAATCACAGTAGCTGTGTGTCTCCGAAAAAAAGCCTCAACTTTGCACCTCTGGCATATATAAAATACATTTTGTGCTGATCCCACTGCCTTTTCTGACTGGAATAAATACTTCAAAGAATTATCTTGGATTTAAAAATAGAGTAGTTTGGCCTGCCTGAAGGCTATGTGGCATCATTATACATTGCAGTGTAAAACCCTGCTTTGAGCTTTATTGCCGGTTTACCTCATTCTGAGGAATTAAAGAGCTTAATCAGGTCACAGAAAGACAAAACCAAGGACATGTACTTAAATCATAGTCACTGCACAGAAGTTTCCTGGTAAGAATGTAGTGGCCATAAATGAAAAACTCTTGTAATTGAAGGAATATTGATTATGGTCAGCTACAGAGCAATGGTCTGAACGGAACAAAATATCTGACATATTCCTGAACCGCAATCAATGGAGGAAACAATCTCATTGATCTGCACGAACACAATAAACAAACCAAAACACCATTATGGGATAACTTACATAGAGCTTCTAAATAAAGAGTTTGGAGCATCCCCTTCTCGGAGGCATCACATTCCAGGGAATAGTGTAATAATTATGGGGAGTCTAATTTAATGGATTCTTTCACAACTGCATGTATGCAGGCTGTAGCAGGCAGATGTAGAACTGAAGGAAGAGGAAGCAGCCAGTCAGTCTACCATAACTATCATTCATAAATCAAAATAAACCCCACTGTACTTAAACTACTGGAACAGAAAATGCTTTATAAATAGACAACATTTACAGGTCCTCTATCAACAAGGAAGCGACGCAGAACGTTATTAATACCAACATCCTATCCAGGGCTTTGTTCGCAGGTTTATTTCAGATGGGGGGAAAATTTTTACAAGGTCCCTCTTTGATGTATCCCTTTCAGTATTATCTTAAGAGGCATTTTTTGGAAGTAGTGTTCATCACAGAAGTGGACAGGATGTTTGTACATTTTGTATTTGAAAATGGAATTATTGTATCCTGGAACAAATAGCAACGCCTGATGTTCAAAACACATGCTTTTCTTAGTAGCTGCCAGAATAAAATTTGGAATAGTGTTAAAGTCATGACCGGGGGAAAAACATTCCTGGTCCAAAATCCACCCTCTGGTAGGTTTTCATAGTCCCACTGACATCAATTGGTCTACGAGCACGCAGGGTCCCAGGGCTGCACCCTTGGGAAACATGCACTGCATACGTTAAAAGAAAAGCAATGTTGATATAAGATTGGAACAGAATGAGCTACAAATAAATTGCAACCCCCCCAGGAACCTCTTAAAATGTAGGTGGTTTGGGAGAAGAAGGGACATGGGAAGACAGGACTGTGACCACCACTGCATTTGCAACTGACAGAACACCAACTCTAAGGGAAGTCCCACGCTTTTGATGCAGCAGCAAGAATGCTTCTTTGCCATGCTTTTTTTTTTCCACACAGATGCAAGACATGCTTGATTTAACAGGGAGATATCATCAAAAGGGACATTCCTGCTCTCTCCCACTACCAGGCACACATTCCCACATCATTTACCTTACATCCAGCAAAAAAGCAGCCAAGGATGGTGTTCACATCAGGCAACTGATCCGACCGAAAGCTAACCAGGGGAAGAAAAAGAACTGGCACAAGATCTTCAGTCACACAAGTGACCTGGTAACGGGCTAATCCTAAGGCTACACACCACCAGAGGACCGGTGTACCCACCACCACCTCTTGGGCTGTCCCTCCACCCAGGGCCATCCATAGTGTCAATCACCCTCCTATCCAGGAGAGACAGCATTGGGTTGTGACTCTCATCTTAAATATCTCACTACAGTTCTAAAATTGGCTGCCAAACAATGCAGAAAAAGTATTTGTGCAGATAGTGAACTCTGAATCTGCACAGCGAAAGGAAAAGAACTTCACATGCTACACGTTAATTGGTTTCACAAACTTCGTCTCCTTCCCTCCCTCCCTCTTGCCCTTCTCCTACTCAGCCTGGCCGTTCTTGATGATTTAAGAAACTTCCAGATGAAGAGCATCTTGGGCTGCCAATCAGGGTAATAAGGAAGCCTGTTTGGTTGTTTGTTTTAAGTCTCCCATCTAATTTATTTCTCTCCGGAAGAATTTTTAAAGTGTTTCCCATTTTTCTGTAAGATAGCAGTGGCAAATATCGATTCTGTGTTAATTTCATTCATTCTGTATTAATAAGTTCTTCATTGCTTCTTAGGATGGAACTGCTGAAAAGTCTGTGTTAATAAATCCCATGTTATCTCTACTGCTCCTCATATTACGGTATCTCTGCAAGCACTAAGAAATATTCTTAGCAGCTTTGTTTCCCTGGCCACTGAAGCCAACCATCTCATAATGAACAGTTCTCTCTAATAATAATATTTACTAAGCTATTAGGAAGAGTCCTTATTTTTCTGTATCTAGCCACCAGCATTTATAACACTTAAACCTTTCCATCATCATTGCTTGTGTTAGTTTTGTCCAAGAAAGCCTCCAAAGCTGGACTGAAATGTTCAATTGCTCCCTGATACTTTTTCAAGATATCAATTTACTGAGTATGCCTGGAATAAAAGCTTTGTTGTGTGTGTAATAAACTGTATTATTTTTTAATTGCACTGGACATTACACACAATGTCCAACACATAGCATGAGATGAAAACAATCTAAAAGAAAATCAACTTAAGTGAATGTTACACACAAGTTATTTTTATTTTCCTTTCAGTACAACATTGAGGACTTGGAAGGAAATGTGAAGAAAGAAACACAGAAAAGCAAATTTGCCCAAGGGCCTGAAGTGAGCAGGAGCGCAGCTTAGCCGTGTGAGATTGGAAAAATACTCTTGACAGAGCGAGCAGCATAAGAAGAAATCACAGATTTATTTCACAAATCTCAGTAGGAAAGGACTAGGAGAGTGGGGAGAGAGAGTACCCCAGGTATAGTCTGCAGAGAGTATACACACCTGCACAGAATATACATATGGGTACAGACTTTTCTACTAGCACAGTGCATTCACAAAGCTGGTCTCTACTAACAGTCTCTCCTTCATGAAGGACAAGAACAGCAAAGTCCAGGTATAAACCAAATGTTTAGTAGGCCAGTAACAATAGAAAAATTGCTGCATTTCTCCTAAATAAAGAAGCAGAGACCAGAGATCTTAAATGAGGGAGATACATCTATATATATTTACGTATGAAGAGCTCAGCAGGTGTTTAAAAAAGTTACCTCACTAACTGGAAGGGTCTCAGAGGTAGTGACACTGGTATACTTCAAATAACTGCTGACAGCTGTAAAATAAAGCACTGGGCTAGGAAAAAAAGCAGAGGAGGAAAAAAATCTGATAAAAGAATAGGAAATGATTTATGAGTAAGTGAAGAAAAAGCCATCTGGTACAGTTAGGAAGGTCACTACATAGAAGAAGAGATAAAGGCACAGCCAGTTAACTCGCTGCACTTGAACAACCAACAAAGGAAAATGAGAGGAGGAGATGTAAGAACAACCTGGCTCAGCAGCAGGGCTGGGAGATCTGAAGGAACAGCAAGACTAGGTAGAGCAACCAGAAGAGCAGTGAGCTGGACTGCCCTCCTCCAGACGGAGCTCTGCAAGGCCTTCCCAACCAGCAGGGAAAAAGGCGGTTGAAAGCAGAGAGGACAGGTCTCACTGGCTGACACAAAACCTTGGGCTTCTGCAACTGCCACTGGAGATCTGCAGGTCTGGTGGAGGACAACAGGGCCATCAGCTGTGCCTCTAAAGGCAGGTGCTATTGCCTTCCTTCAAACAAAGGGACATGGTGATCCTTCTTAAGAGTTTCAAAAGGCTCATGCTGGAGTAAGATACCTGACAGAAACACCTTCTTTACTAACTTTATTGCTATGTAAAAGCCATCAAGTCTCTAACCAAAAGGACAGAACAAAGACAATTAAAAGCAGTTATGAGAAGGTCTCATGTATAGGCTGCTGCCCAAGTTTTACAGCAAAAAGCTTCAGGGAATTCAAAAGTATAAAAAGCCTGCATAGTAATGGCAAGCTGAGTAGGAATTTATCAAACAAATCATCAGAAAACAACCAGTAAGGGTCAATTCATAAGACTAAAGTCCTACTGACATTTTCTTACTGAGACGGCTCTTAATTTACTTACTGTTCCCTGCACTGGGAACAACGTTTGTGTCCATTTCAGTTATAATGCGTGTGATGAGGGGCAATCCAGTTCTAACTCAGGTTAGCAGCTTAAATTACTGCCTTGTTATCATACCCATTTTAGCTAATTCAGGCTAATTGAAAGAAACTGCCCTCTAGCACGGCTGTCTGCAGAACTCGTGCACATGTGACAGCGTTTTGGGAAAAGCCACAACATTATTAATAATAAG
This sequence comes from Jacana jacana, assembly GCA_013400555.1. Lineage (NCBI taxonomy): Eukaryota > Metazoa > Chordata > Aves > Charadriiformes > Jacanidae > Jacana > Jacana jacana. Next base: position 162,104 of record VZTM01028753.1, read on the forward strand.
GGATGAAAATAAGGATAAAACTTCTATTTAAAAATAAAGGAACGCAAGTAACTACCTCCACATGTCTACATTGTTATTCTCCTCATGAACAGTTTTTCACAGCTTATTGAAATTCACATATTGTCTCTGTGGTAGATGTAGCATTGGAAAAATAATTACAGAAGATGACAAATGAAGTAAATTATACCCAAACTGTGGCTATAAAACAAAAAAAACCCCAACCGTGTCTGTTTCACGTCTGATGTTTTGAGGTATTTTTAAGACTAGAAAGTTCAGAGGTTAATCCAATAAATATAATGGTATTTGCTGGTTTCAGAACCCATGTAACATCATTCTTAAATATACCACAACCCACAGCATCTACAGAGGAATGTAATTTATCCCGGCAAAGGGAAAATCCTGCTCAAAGCCCTTCTAGAAATAAGATTGCACAAGTTAAAATTTAATGAACTGCAGAAAAAGGATTTTGAATTTATTAGAAGTCCAGACTTGCTTAAATGAGATAGCTGTTTAATTATGACTTCTTGGATACTGGGTTCCAAGTTAGAAGATTAAAATCTTGAGAGAGAGGCAAGGTCAAGGTTGGACCTAAGGAGGCTCCTCAAAGCACGGAGATGAACATTTGGTGGTGATGATGCAGGTATTGATTCTGGTCACATTATAAACATCTCAGACCAGCTGATCACAGGAATGATGGCACTAATGTACTAAAAAGCAATTACACCTTCTCCTGCTTCTAGCAGGCAGATCTACAATGGTATTTATTACTTATTCTTCACTTCATTAAACATGGGTTGTTATAGGAAGGAAACAAGCGGTGTAAGTACCGTTTACATCTAACGCAGAACTAGGTTTATGTACCAGAGTGAACAGAAATAAAATCATTAGAATTATGGAAATTAAAATACAAACTGCTTGGCACAAGGTATTATTATACAGGCAAAGGTCAGTGATGCTGTCTCCTTTACTTGCCCACCTAAAGGCTGAACCCCAGGCAAAACTGGGAAATAAACTGTGACTTGCAAAGGGAAAGCATCTCTACTGAGAGATTTCCTTGCAGGGGGAGAAGGGTAAGGGCACAGCACTGTCCCAGCACTGTCCTGGCACATCCTCCCTCCTGCCTTCAGCAGATTGACACCTTTAAAAGCCTCCGTTGGGAGGAGGGAGCTGAAGATGAAATCACAACCGTGCATTTTAATTTAATCAGATGAAATTCTTTTTTTCTGCTGTTAATGTGAAATTAGCATCACATTGTACCTGAAACTGCCACCAGGAAGAAAAGAAAGAAAGAAAAAAAAGAGATACAGATACAAATGAAATGTAAAGCTACAGCTAACGGTGTGAACAGCATAGAAACTGAGTGTAGGGGGGATCAAAACATTCTTTTAACGCTGCACGAGCCTGTGCTTTTGTAAACATCCTCAAAATAGTAGATTCCACGGCATTTTCCTCCACTCGGTGTATTTGTGAGTGCAGAGACCTCTTTGCAGTTGCAGAGTTTATTGAGCATACACTGTACAATGCACAAAAACTGTGAATTGGGGCTGGGGGGAGGGGGGGAAGGTTATTCTTGAGAAAAGCTGAAGTGGCCAAATTGGTGCTGACATGTGGCTCACATGTCAGGATTTTCTCCATAAATTTACAATGACATAAACACTTAATAAATAATTTTCAGAAACATAATGAAAACCTTAGTGCAGAACTGAAGGGCGCTGTAATAGAGTTAAGATTTGAATTTCAGATGTAATTTTTGCTTCAGACATGAATGCAAAAACATGTATGAGTACAGAAATGAGTATTTTGAATACATAAGCAAAATTTATAAATGTGAACCAACTATAAAGGGAGACCGAAGGCTATGGTGTTGGTGTTCCTGTGAAGTGCTGCCAATGCAGAGCACAGAATCGACCACAAAACTATTATTTCATCTGCTGCTAACATGCAGAATTATTTTTAAAAATCCACAAGATTTGTTTCCACTTCAGAAATCCTTCATGCTAAAAGAAATTCCTCCCGGTCACGCTGTCACCCTTTGTTAGCTACGGTGAAATCCATTTACACATCAGAATAACGGGTAAAATTGCGTACTGGCCTTCTGAAGCCCATTTTGGAGGGTTTTTTTTCTGAAATTGTGGTAACAGTTCTGCTTTGAAAGGTAAAAAGAGATGTCTGGGAAGGAGAGGCTGGACTGGTCCCCAAAGGTGACATCAAGGCAGAAGTGGGAGTAGGGACCTTCTTCCATAACCAATGCTGGGAGCTGGTGGAGCGAACAGGACAGGCACCCTGCCAGCCATCAGCTAGATAAAGTCTACCCCAAGTAAGGGGAGCTACGCAAGGTCTGCCAAAGGACAACACAACCAGTACCTCAAGCACAACCTACTGAAATCAAACCATCACGCTACACTGCTGCTACCTGAGAAATTCCAAAATAAAACCTGGAAACGCTGTTACACCAGGATTGGTGCAGACTGTGAAATCAGCCTACTGGAACAGTCCTGCTGTACTATGGGTTTGCTGTGCCGGGGTTATTACTCAGGTCTAATGTTGAATGCTTTTGTAGACGCTACAGTAATACACATTGTCTCCATTTAATACAAAATTACAATACAAAACAGGAGAGTGAAAAGAAGATTTTTTTGGGGGGGCTTTTAAATTTTTATTTAGTGTTCCCTGCAGTAAGGTGGCTGCATTAACATCAGCCATGGATTTCCTAGATTAAGGAAGACCTAACATTAAGGTATGTCAGTAAGACAAGAACAACTTACATCTTTTGCCACACTTAGAACTATTGCAGCAGCCTGCTACTTCTCTAGAGCTACTTTTGCAAAGCAATCCTTAATAACCAGAGATTAAATTTTTCCCTCTATAAAATCACTTGGAAGATGAAGCAAAGGGAAAGTAGAAAAAAACGTCTGGGCTGTAGTTCCAAGCATGAAAAACCCTGGGTTCAGCAACCCCTCGTAGCCCTGTCTAGCTCATGGCCATTACTACTGTATCCAGAAAGCACTGGTCGCTGCTCCAGAAATGCCAAAGAAGAGAACAACTGATGCATGTGCAGCAGAGCTAAAGCAGAGGTGAAGACATTGCTCTGGGAGCTTCCTGCCCCAAATGTGGAATTTCTCCACCTATCCATGCACAAGCACCGACGATGGCACTTGGGGAGACAGGCTGCAGGGGGGATACTGCGGAAAAGGGCCAGAAGTGACCTTGTAAAGAGCCTTCTGATAGTAACGTGTCCGCTCTTAGTGCCAGCGAAGTGATGATGCTGTCAGGATCCCTTACATACATCTAAATAACACATTCAGCACATATACTGCTGGGCAAGTACTACACAAGTTCTTGCTTTACATACATTTGTGAGAAAATATATTTTTCAAAAGCTGTCATCTCTTTAAACTAAAAACTCAAATCAGAGAAAAGAATAACGTTAAAGATAAATGATGCACAGCCATTTCCAGAAAAGCTTCCAGAGAAGGAGACAGAGGAAGATGCTTTTCTGTCTATTATGAGAAACCCAAACAGCTTGCTTTGTTGTTTTTGACACAACAGTAGTAGTAAAAAGGGAATGATGTGTTTGGGAAAGTCAGGGCTGGGGACTGTTGTGTTTTTTGAAAACTTGATGTTCTGATGTCCTTGCAGGTGGATGCAAACCTGAACTTAGGAAATCACACAGAGATGACATGATTTGTTATCCCAAGAACAACTTTCATTCTTAACTGTTGCCAGAACCACTAGGAGAAAGACAATTTTCTTTGCTGCATTTGCCCATCTTTTTTGTGATGATGCATGGGCTATCAATGTTTATGTCTGCACTGAACACGTCTTTGATGGGACTGAGAAAAACATCATGCACTGATAGACTTTCATCTACACAAGTACATTTACAGAGATTGTGTGACATTATTACTGCAAAAACAAAATAATGGGTTTAAATACACTTGCTGAAGTCAGTACACAATATAAACATGACAATCCTTGAATATAGAAAACTACATCTGCAATAATTCCACATTAATATGATAAGTTTTAATAAATTCTTCATCAGTGCAGGTCTGACATTGGGCTTTATTATCTCATTATTCAAGGTATGCATACAAATCAAACCAGCTTAATAATCCTGGTCCTCAGCTTTACACTAATTATTGATATGGGTCCATCATCTCAACCCTCAGGGTAGAAAATATTACCAATCACTAAGGCAACACTACTGAAAGGGATGAAGGTAAACTGCACAGAAATGCTTTCTCTATCACCCCTCATCAGTGTTTACAAAGAAAATCCATGCCAAAATTGAAGAGTATTGCAAAACTCACCCCACAAGGTGTGCTGCTTTCATCTACATCCTCTTATATGAGACAAAGCAACACTTTGGACTAGATGATCTTAAAGGGTCCTTCCAACTTAGGCAATTCTGTGACTTTTGAAGCTTCCTCAAGTTAACAAGGAAAGCCTACCAAAGCAAACACTCTGCTGCACAAACAAGTGCTATGTGAAAAAAATATGATACAAAGAAAATAGAGGGGTTATGTACCTTAACACAACCCAGCTGTACTTCAACCAGGTCAAGTAGTGCAGGAACCTGTAAGGAATGAAATATGTGTGCACACAGGCTGCACAACTCAGAAAAACACTCTTTGAATAGTCTGAATGCCAACAATCAGTGCCAAGGAGATTACATGTTTCAGGGGAATACTGCTGAAACGACACTTGCTCCTCCAAACCAGGAGATGTACGTTCCTGTAAAACTCCAGGATTCAGAGCCAGGCTCCCCACGTATTCCTTCATCTTACACCTCGTAGGCTTTCAACTGCTTTTGCATTATGAAAAGCATTTCAGCAGAGAGAGACCTGTTTCGAACTGGTACCGCTTAGTCACTACAGCGTAGACACGCAAAGTGCATTTTTAGTGACAAATATCACCGTAATTGCTGACAGCAGAGAGCAGATGATTTGCCAAGAGGAAAAAAAAAAAAAATATATATATATAAAAAATCATGTCACTTCTTTAAGCCACTTTTTATAAACTTTAAAACCTTAATAATGTACTCCTACCTTCCTATCTGAAGCGTGTTGATCAGCAGCTCCCATTCCAGTGGGAAGCTGTCCTTCCAGGAGGAAGCTGTCAGACTGATGAATATGAATATAAAATTACACTATTAATACTACCCAAGGGCAGAATTTTGCTGAATATAAACTGTCATAGCTGCTCCACTGAATTTTAGACTGCAAACTGCCATAAACTGTATCAATAAAGAGATGCTCCTCTTCCATTTTCAGGAGCCAGGAGAAATGCTGAGGCAGGCAGGGGATGTGGGGAAGTGTTTGCACAGAGAGAAGCGGTAAGGAGAGCACCAGAGAGTTAATGGCTCAGACCAGATCTATCTCTTCCCCTGCCAAGAAAACAGGGCAAGTAAGTGCTGCCCCCCCCATCACTCTGACAGCACAGCTGAGAAGGGGTGTAAGAAGGAAAGAAGCCCGGGACAGGATGGTTCAAGGCAAAGGTGATCTTTTTAACATAAAATTCATGCATTACATCTAAGTTCCACTTATCTAGGCAGCCCATGATGTGAACCTTGGTATTTCTACCACTGAAGGTCAAAAATCAGCATATATATATATATATAACACACACACGTGTGTGTGTACACCATAGCAGTCTCTCAGCAGCCACTCATAAAGAATGAGTGGGAAAACTAAATAATTAAAAGGCCAAAATAAGAGGATATAATAATTTCAGTGAAATCTGGGGATTTTTATGACACTTTTGTGAATTTTACGTTTTTGTAATACTCTGCTGCCTGTGGTTTTCCAGCTGCAGCTTATATATTAGTGCATTCAGTATAGTACAATAAATCTCATCCATCACAATCAACTTGACAAGACACTTTCCTGCAAAACAGGCCTGAAAGATAAGGGATAGTTATTCATAACTGTTTTATGCTTACCCCTCCTGAATGCACCTTTAATAACATACTGTATTTCAGTCTTCACCAACAACTTCCAACTCAGTTGTGAATGCAAAGTGCGTTTTGTATTTATGACCTGCAAGAAACTTTGTGATAGACCTCCACTGAAAATAGGAACTGGAAATAGTTCTCCTCCAAAACCCATAAAGCAAAGCACCCACTTCATTTCAAGGTACTCACTGCACCCTACTCAGTATTGTTGCCAGGAGGCTGGAGATAACAAAGAGAAGAGGAATTTCTGCATTAATCTAGCAGTCAGCTCTGGTCAGTGCATATGAGAAAAGTTTATATATATCCACACAAATGGTCTTCAAAGAAACAGCTTTAGCTCCAAATTAACCGTGACGTTCGTCAAGAACAGATAGCCTAGCAATCAACTATAAGCTATTTCAAGAGCCAAATTTGTCTACAAACTCAATGCAGGGTTGAATTTGTAACCCTTCAGTGGGGTTAGAGCTCAAACATAAATCTGGCCACACGTTTGGTGCTGGGAAGAAGGCTGCCAGATTGATACTTTCTTCCCTAGCCCCTGCCCTCCTAAGACCTGGATATGAACGGTCATTAGGCTGAGCCGAAGCCATGTCACAGCTTTTACTGCAGCGAAAGCCATTAACACAAATGCTTCCCTCAAAAGCACAAAAATAGAAATATATTTCTATTATTAAAAGAGATACATCTTGCATGGTCAGCAAACGCTTTCAGGTATTCTTCTGTCTCACCTTCAGACTAATGGACTGATACCAAAGCACTTTCCCTTTCTGCCTTCTCAGCTGCTCCAAGATAAGTATTAATGGCAAAGTATGGAGTGAACACTCAAGTGATTCCTCTGCAGCTACTTCAAACTGAATAAGCGCTTTAAAGTATTTTTTTCTGAGTCTTTCCCTCTGAATATTTTCTGGGCTTTGCCTGGGTATCTCCCTCAGTGACATTTAAAGGCTCGTATAAAAATGGCTTTGATGTTTGTGCGAAGTTGCCAGGCGCGAGGGACAGCAGCTCTGTGGCCTGCGAGGCAAGTGCATTTTGGGGAAGTAAACCACAATTTGTCAGAAACTCCTCTCTTGGAAAAAAAGTGCCCTTTGCGGGGTGGTTTTGCAAGGTGAACTGTATCTCTGAGGGTTCAGCCTCTGGGCTCTGATGTCTGCCACCACAGCCTGTGCACCGCCAGCAATCTTAAGCCATGAGTAAAGGCACCTCACACCCCCAGAAAGCATTTACAGCGGACGCATGCCCTATGTGCTTGTATAGGGGAAATATAGGTAAGATATTCAAGGCACAGCTCTGTTAAGTATCTCTTTACAAGCATTATATTTATGCTTTTAATGTGGGATGAGGGCAATGCAGATGCCTGTCTACCTGAATTGAACACCTACCAGCAACCACTCAAACCGCAACGGTACCATGCACTCACCCCCGCACACCACTGGGGAGCCTGTGCTCTTTCATTGAGGCTTCTAAGGTTATGTCTTGCCTTCCTATAATAAGTGGAAAATTAATTAAGTAGACTAAGGCAGCATCTCTGTCCTTGCATAACGTACAAGATACCTGCACGGTTTGAAAACAGCAGCAAGGCACAGCATTTTCTACTTTCCTCCTCCTCTGAGCGGACAAGACATTTTAACAGAGAACTCTGTGCTACAGTATAAAATAGAGTCTAAATCCCCAAGTAAATGTAAAATGAATAGTCTCTAGTCTGCACATTCTAAAAATAGCTCACATGTACATTATGTTATGAATAATTCCTCAGTTTAGGAATAGTGAAGTGCCTTTTAAAATTTAGACCGCACGGTCTGCAATTTGGACAAACGATATTGCTAGGGGCACTTCTATTTGCAGAGGGTAAGCCTGTATAATTTTCTCTTAATAGCATTGTTGCCAGTGCTCCATTTTCCAGGATAATTTGCTTTCGTTGATATAATACTTTACACATCCATATTCATAGAGAATACCAAGGGGGTGTTTTCCATTCATAACTTACAGATATCTTTATGCTTGCCAATTACTATACCCTGAGTCAACAGAGAACAAGATAATCTTGTATCGTCACTCTGTCCATAAGAGGTGGTGGGGATTGAGCTGCTGAGGCCAGCTGAGACCAGTGTAATGGAGGAGGAGGAGCTGCAAGAAAGAGAAAGCAGTAGCAGCTGCTTCCCTTAGCCTGGGTCATCCTGTGTTGTCCCTGCATCTCCTCCACCTTGCCAGCAAGCAGCCCACCTCCCCAGCAAATCCAGCCCCAGCCACCACTCCCCGCACAGGGGTCACACCCCTGTGGTGCTCATGGCTGGGCCCCATGGAGCCCCTCCACCCCACGCACCCCCAGGGTCCAACACTGGCCACCAAAGACCTGCCATCCCAAGCCCCGTGGCTATCCCCATCACACTGCAGCTCCCCAGCTACCTCGGCACAGCTGGGCCTGTCTCTGCCTCCCAACCTGCATCCCCCAGCCCCTCAAAGCCAGCAGAGACACTCAGCCCTGTCTTTCCCAACACCTGCAGCCTGGAAGCACAACCCTCCAGTCACTCCCAGACTTCATCAATCCCCTGTGACACGTCTGGGGTGGGACCCAAGCATGAGGTTTTGGAAGTGGATATTGATGGCTTCTGGATATCTGTGTTTGGCAGATCATCCACTGGAGACAGTACGGCTTGATCTGTGAAGATACAAAGCTTTCACAACTTCATTTGAAACAAAAATAAAATTTAAAAATCAATGAAATCTGCAGCCACTAAGTTCGTGGGCTTTAGAAGTCTCAAAGAGGACATTCAAAATGTATTGCAGTCTGCCCATCAAGCACCATGGGCAAATAAACTTTCTTAAGAGACTTCAATAAAAACAGAGCTAGGTAAATATGTATTCCAGATAAACACTATATAAACACAAAATAACTGTTTTAGTACAACATAGACAAAGAATCCTTGAAAATCTGTTTTAAACAAGGCGGAAATAAACCTGGACATCTATTTCATTCACCAAGTTAATTAGGAACTTGTTCTACTTACAATAATTGCATATTGATCATAGCAATTACTGCTGATGAAGCTGGAGAGATGGTTTAAACACATGCCAGGCAGTGCTAATAGCGGATTTTGTCTTACAGAGCCTGACCGCTATGGCAACAAAAGCCTTTTTAAGATGAAACTCTGCTGTTCCTTGCTGAATTTCTCATCTTGATGAACTTAACTCACGGTTACTTAGAAGCAATTTACAAAGAGTCATGCTTTAATTGACAGGCTTAATTGCTTCCTTACAGGTGAAATCGGACAGGGGGGAAAAAAAAAGATCCTAAGACAATGTGACTTAAACCAGAACTTTGTGGCTCAAAGAATATCAGTCTATAAATCATAGGAAGAAATGTCGTGCAGCGCTGCCTAATGCAACACAGCTCCAGGCAAATGCTTTCGACTTGAGGTAAGCAACAGGACAGACACTTCAGCCGCTGAAAAATCCACCACTGGAGCTCCTGGGGAACGTGTGCCTTTGGGTCTGGCAACCAAAAACCCAAACTCGGTGGGCACTTTTATTTAAGAAAGCAATATTGAAGTCACAAGCAGTGACACCTCTTCGGGCTGATGGACTACTGAGCAGTCAAGCTGCCAGCGAGCATTTTCAAGTCAGATTATTCAACTCGCAACAAATTAAAGAATAGTGAGCATTTATACAATAGATGCACCAAAAAGGACTATAACAGTAATGTTGCTTCCCGCAGTCTTTGCATAATAACAGTCTTAAAAAGCCATTCTCTTTTCATTTATTCCTTTCTTCTGAAAGGCACAATTATTCCAACAACTCAACATGCTATGCCCTAGCAATTTGTAAATGAAAAACTGAAATGCCATTCATCAAGACAGGCAAATTAAAACAGACTATATTTATCATGCTGGTTCTACCAAGTGAAGGAAAACTGCGTGTTTACCTCCCTGAACATAACTAAAGCAAACCTAAAGCTGGCACTTCAGCTGCTTCTGGAAGTTATTTGCAGCAGCTCCCGTCAAACAACTTTTTAAAGCTTTTATCCATTTGTAAAAATTGTAAACTCATTAGAAAAAAAAGCCCATGAACTTAAAATTACCAATTTTCCTGCAAGATGTTGAACTTACATGACCAAACTTTCATTAAGATGCTACGTGTGTGACTCAAAAAATCAATCACTCTCCATTTCAGGCCACAGAAAAATAAAATCAAATGGGTCCAATTAACTGGGACACGGCACAGACAAATCAGAGCAGTGAGAGACAGCACGTGATGCCGAGCAGGATGACACCTGGGATTTGGGGCTCTTCAGGGAGACAGCTCTAAAATGGGACCTGTGTCTCCTTGAATACAAAGCTCTGATACATAATTCCTGGTGGTGATAGTAGAGGAGAAATAACTTCACTCCACTGTTGCCTTTTTTTTATTTTGCCCCATAATCAAACACTTCAGTATCACTTTTGAGTCCCTAATAAAAACACACATAAATTCAAAGAGATGGATTACAGGCAGATCAAACAATATTAATCCCTAATCTCTTTTCTCTTTGCATATCCAGGATCAGAAGAATTTATCTGGAATGTCTGTGGTTTTGTTATGAGAGAAAAGCATGTAAAAAGCAAGGTGTAAGTTTCTTCTAAAATAGTAGGACTTATAAAGTATACAGTTATTCCTGGCAGGGAATTTGGTAGTAAATAATTAGCCATTTACTGGCTGAAGTAAACCAATGAATACCTAAGACAATATGAGTAATTACCGTAGGGGAACAATAGCACCAAGGAACTTGGGAGTGCCCTGAGCAACTGGGCTGTGGAGCTGTGACCAGGGAACACCAGCAGCTGGCAAGTGAGATTGGTGGTGTGGCTCGGACCACAGCGTGCAGCCCAGAACGCATCTGAACAAAGCCATTAAAATTGTGTAGCGTGAGCTGATCAGAAAGGTGCTGCTAAAAGGATGTGGACCTGTTGGAATGGGTCCAGCGGAAGGCCATGGAGATGATCAGAGGGCTGAAGCACCTCTGCTGTGAGGGCAGGCTGAGACAGTTGGGGTTGTTCAGTCTGGAGTAAAGGCGGCTCTGGGGAGATTTTAGAGCCTCCTCCAGTCCCTAAAGGGGCTACAGAAAAGATGGGGAGGGACTCTTGATCAGGGAGGGAAGAAATAGGATGAGGGGGAACAGTTTTAAACTGAAAGAAGAGAAATTTAGAGTAGGTATTAGAAAGAAGTTCTTTAGTTTGTGGCTGCCCCATCCCTGGAGGTGTTCAAGGCCAGGCTGGATAGGGCTTTGAGCAACCTGGTCTGGTGGGAGGTGTCCCTGCCCAAGGCAGAGGCTTGGAACTCAATGGTCTTTAAAGTCCCTTCCAACCTAAACCATTCTATGATACTAAAAGGGTTTGGAGTGCAAGCTTAACAGATGCAAAGAATACATTTAATGGGCAAAGTACCTCTGCACAATGAAAGGTGATATCCAAACACGAGCGCACACTATCATATACAAAAAGCTCACTAAATTAGTACAAAGAAGAAATGTATAGTGATACAGCTGAGCAATGAAGAATTGCAGCAGGTTTTCACACTGAGATTTGGACATGTGTTATGGGATGTCTTACACCATTTCCAGCAAGTACAGGCAGCCTCACTACAACATTTATTTTCTACCTTGGCAGGTAACTACCAGGACACAACCAGGACGGCCGTCCTCTGGATGAAGGAATACGGTCATAGTTCCGAAACAGAGGGCTGCCCGTGGGACACACAGGCATCTTGTAAGCTGTCTAGTTAATGGCTTTCATATTTGCATATATATGTGTCCACAGATTATAGCATGCCACAGTTAGAGATGTTACCCAGCTACCATGACTAATTCATTCTCCTCAGTCGGTTGCCCCTACTCCACAGAGGAGACAGTACTTTTTCTAATACAATTAAATTTTTTCCCTCATCCATCCTGGGAATTTTGCCTTAGTGTCCAAAAAATGGCTTTGTAATACCCCAAAAATCTGTTGGTTTAGTTGCTAATGTTTCTGCTGACCTAGATCTATTCAGAACTCAATTAAATTCTAATCAAAATTGAAAGCAAGAACAGAGCTTGTCCCGTCCTAAACATAAGAAGTTAAAATGAACATATTTTAAATCCCTTATGTGGTACAACAGCCTTAAAATTAAAGTAGCTCTTTGAAATCTGAACCTATTGTTTTTCAGTTTGGTCAAATTATCTGGAAGAAGAATAATTACCAACTACCACTCCCTAGAAACCTTGGAAAGGCCCACTCCATTCTTCTGCACTTGAAAGATGAGAAGGCTAAAAGCACCTCTTGCGTGCAAAACTGCTCCAAAAATTTCAAACCAGTAGAAAAGGGGTAACGTTTCTTAGGCCTGAGCATGTTTTGTCAATTTTTCTTCTTACTATTCTATGTAAAGACCACTTAGAGATCATATTAAAGAATCGGTAAGCAGAGTATGTCCCAAAACGTGCTGTCTGATCCCAGCCCTGCTGCCTGTAACCCAGAACAGTGTGAGACAAGTTCCTGATCCTCAAAGATCCCAATTCCGAGCCCGCAGAGGTCAGGCTGACACCTTCCCAGTATCCACACCTTGGGGACTTGCAGCACAGCCTACTTCCCTCTTCTTAAATGACAGTGAACTTGGCTGGGCCACCCCCCAAGTGCTACAGTGACATAGACTGCCCAGAATAGATGGGAAAGGGGTTGGGGAGCAGGGTACCAACAGGCAGGAGGGATTCACAAGCCCCACGGGCTTGGCAGGGCAGGCAGGAGAGAGCGAGCAAGGGGTGGAAATTAGGACTTGAACTTGCAAATAAAGTGGGCCTACAGTCACTGTAAAACCAGACACTTTGCAACATGGATCAGCCTGTTCCCTGACTGAGGCACGCAATACAAATCGATGCAAATCTTCTTTATTTTTATGTATTCTCTCACAAGAAAAATTAAACACACTCAAATTTTAAATAATGAAAACTACCAGGTTGCATGGCATTTTTAAATTTTTTTAAAGTCATTAGGATTACTCTTAATCCTGGGAGGGAGTACAGCTGCAGTGGTGATGGTAAGGGACACTCACTCCTCCAGGCCATGGTGGGGAACCCCATGCAAGCCAGGTGGGTCTCCATTGATGGGCTGCACTTGCGATTAGCCCCAAAGCTTTGCTATTCACCCTTCCCCTCAATGTAGAAGAACAGACCATCTAGGCTGCTTTGTAGGTGGCTGTAACTGTAGATCGAAAAAGGCAATTTCCAGGCCATTGATTAAGTAGGGGTTTATTCTCAAAATCTCGATTTCTATGTGGAAGAAAACATTATTTAATGTTTTGAGGAAAGGCGTTAGGAATTTTAGATCCTGTAATGCTCTGCAGGAGGCACTAAATAAGAAATTGGCAGTGCCACACAATTTTAAGATTTCAGGTTCTGAAAGATACAGATCAGTGACTGGCAGAAACTTGCAGTGCCCAAGTAGCTCAATCCTGTTTACCTTAAAGTAAATTAGGCATAGGGTTATTGTGAAAATCTCAGAAAACAACTAGCAGCAGGCTGTATAAATGCCTGAAATATTCTGCCATTAATTTATCTGTTCCACAGTCTACCTTTATGTTCACCATACCTGCTGTGGAACATACTTGCTTTGCATTAATTGACATAGCTTCCAATTAAAAAAAGTGCGTTAGAAAATTTACCGCACTCTCATTTGTCACTTGATTTGGCTGTAATTAACAGCAATTCACCTTTTTAAACCACTCCCCAGTCACTTATGGAAACACATGCAACCCATGGTACAAACCACCAGGCAACACAGGTGTTAATATCTGAGAAGGTACTAAGCTGAGAAGCCAAATTCAAAGTTACGGCTCCCTCCAGCCACTGAGGACTTGACGTGCTTCGAGAAGAGTATGTTCAACTGCTCTCACAGAAAAATTAATACAGTTTCAGTTCAGCAGCCTAAAACCAAGTGTCCCCACAGGAAAACAAACTTGATATCGAGACAAAAACTTCATTAGGTCTAATGAGACCAATTGTACAGTTCATTACATAAAAAAACCCCTTATTTTGGATTATTCATTGAAAAAATGTTTGTTTAAAAGACAATAATTTTTGTGATCAACAGTGCCCTTGTTTTAACCCCGACTGTAGCATCTACGGGCCTCAGGATGCTTGCTGTATTTGTATTCAGACATTTGGAATGCTACAAAGTTTTTCTCCCTGCTTCACAGATGGGGAAGTGAAGCACACAAAAGTTAAATAATTACCCTAGGTCACACAGCAACTCTGCAAGGCAGAAAAGGCCGGCTGGTAGTGTAATTACTTAGCCAGTCTGTCTCTCTAGCGTATCCAATAAAGGCACTAGTAATAGGCTTGTAAAGTTAACATAAGAATGAATTTATTTGGGGGAAAATAACCCATGTAACATGATCATAAATTAAGAGTATTTTCTTAAAACAGCTGAATTCTTCATTCTGACTAATTATTTTGTATGTTTCTCTTAAATGTCACACGGTCCTGAACAAATACAAAGTTTGCTGTTTAATCATCACAGTGAATGTTTTAAGGCAAACCAAAGTAGGAATAACGACACGACTATAAAAGCCACCCACAGCCAAAGCCCAGGGATGCTGCAGTCTTGCTCCCCCAGGCTTCCCGGCTCCGTCCGCTCACCTGCGGAACGTCCACCTTCCACCACCGTCAGCTCCGAAGGAATGCATTAAAAAAACCCTGTCTCTTCACACGGCAGGTTAGACAACACTTGAGATGGTTTCAGGCTGCTCCTAAGAGGAGCCAGCACTCACAGGAACATTTTGAATCTTCAAACATATCAAAGAGGTTGAAATACTCTTCTAAAATAAGTGGGAAGAAACATAATTATGAGGCATGAATTTAGGAATGGCTGCGTGCAGCCTTGTATCAGATTTACTACACACATGCAAACTTTTATCTTAATATCTGTTTTATATGTTTATATGATGGAATTTATTTTTGAGCTTGATACCAACTGAAGGTTATACTCCTGCATCTGTGGAGCTGAGGGCCTGCCTTTTAAGAGAAGGATTTTTCCAGATTGCCCTTTGTTGCAAAGTATTGCCATATTCTCCACATCCAGAAAAACTCCTTAACAGAAAAGCAAAGAAATGAAGGAGGTAGTAGTGTTTGTTATTAATTTGTAAAATTACACAAATAAAAACTTTTTACAATAATCTAACATTAATATTAAAGCAATTTAATTAAGTAAATTATTATCTGCGAGTATTTATTCCCAGACAGCAATTCCTTCAGCCTAACAGAAGGAAACTAGCAGATATGTTAATACTAAAACATTTATAGAGGACCAAGCACGTCAGGAAGAAATGCAGATTGTCATTAAGCAACAGGAAACAGCAAAGCCAGAGACTTCCTCGCTAATCCAGGCTGTCACCCTTCAGAAGCTCCTCAAGTATGACTACACGGTTTTGAGCTTTGAGAGACAAGAGTTATACACAAAAGTGTTTTGTGCTCACAGGGTAGACCTTGTTAAGGAAGGAAAGCTGAAATTGATACAATTGTGGAGAACAATGTGGTCCTGTGATCATTCATTTCAAATTTCTAGTGGCTCCGAGGGACCTGTCAACATCACAGGCAGAGGATTTTATATTCTCTAAATAAAAAGAACCCACATCCAAGTGGAAAGCCATGAAAGGATTCAGTCCCAGATTGGGAATAAAGTCTTGTACTTATCATGGAGCTTTATTTCACTGTATAAGCCCAAAAGTGTTTGCGCTTCACATCGTGAAGCCGCTCACATTACAATTAGATGTCACTTGGTAGTTTTCTGCTCCTCATATTTTACTGCCTATGGGAAAGCTAGCTTTTAATATTTTGTATCATTAAACATTTAGCTAGACACTTACACAGTCCTCAACCCTGTGATATCTAATTTGTGCCCATCTGTCTTGAAATGATTAGGGCCTAATCTAGTGAATTCATTGGGCTTGTATTAGACTCTTTCTGAATTATAATGATCAAACATCAGCAAAAGCACTGGAAGACGCCACACGCTATTGTGAGAGATGCTGATCCCCGTAACAGAGATCTGCAAGAGGGAGCCATACGGATCTGATGAAAGGAGTGGCAGACTTGGCTCAGGTGTGGGAAATTCACTACAGCTAGCTGGCACTGGCTGGATTTTTAAATATTTATTTTTCTCCCAGTTCTGAAACACTACAAATATGTCACTATATGCTTACCTCTCCTCAAAGCTCACCAGATGGCATTGCACAATATGGGGACATAACTAAAACATACCACTGGACTCAGTCACTCTGCAACAAAAAGTGAAGTTAAGAATTTACTCCCTTCTTCTCTAAGTACCTAGGTAAAACACAATTTTTAAAAGAGGTATCTAACGACCAAGGCCCATTTGTGAATACTAATAATTACATAAAAAGCTTTTTTGTCAAAACAACCAAGCCTGCCTCTGAGTGGGCTGACATTCCAGCAACAAAATACGGAGGCGAAGAGAGCAAAAGCTCTGCAAGAACAATTGCCTTCTATGAAGACACACATAAGGCAGGCAAATTTTGTTTTTTTGCTATTTTTCGTTTTGCACACATAATACATCGTTGTTCTTCGCTTTCTGTCCTTTTGCCCACTGCACCCAAGCACAACTGCTGTCTGCTGGGGAAGTGCCTGTGGTTTCTGCAACGAGATATTTGTCCAACTAGCTGTGGGTCCAGAACTTCATCAGATTAGCAAAGCGCTACTTTCAGCTGCTGACTCTATCTGGGTAATTTCATTAGAAATCCACAAAGTGTCAAAGCACTGTAGGAGAACCCCTTACTCTCTTCCCACTTGAGAACTGTTCAACGTGAAACAGCTGAGTGCACAGTGCAAGTAGATCTCCTGTATGCAGAAAACTTATTGAACATCTACAAAATCAGGAATTTATTAATTTGGCATTACATGTAACAAGTTTAACTACACTTTTTACCCCTCTCCCTGTGTTTCACATTTGTATTACTAAGTGATGAACTAGTATAGCAAATCTAGCCAGGCAATGAATAACGACTTTTCCAGCAAAGGAATAAACCAGGACTCAATAAGCATAATCAGATGTTGCTACAACAGTGAGAAGTTAATGTAAAAAGCTGACAAAAAAAAAAGTTGAATATGTTTTGCAGTTGCTTTTAAAAAATATTTTATGATATTAAGTTAGTACCTATTTTGTATCAGCACACTCATCCTAAAACAAACAAACAAAACCAAAACCCAAACAAAACATAAAAAACACAGGCCACAATTCACTTACATAAAACCAGAAAAATCTCCTCCCAAACCCACCACACAATTTGTGTATAAATACTGCACAGAGATAAGGCGGTGGCAATGGGAATCCAGGACTCTTTCCCAGCAGGAAAAGAAAAGCAGGACAGTACCACATACATGACCTGGATTTGAGCAGAGATTTAAGACTGACGGTCTAAGGAGCTCAAAGAGAGAGTAGGAGAACTCAGTATTAACATCACATCTGGAAAAAACAGTGGAGCCAAGATTGTATTAATGACTGGGAATAGAAAGTGCCTCAATATTTAGTTTGAAGCAGCCATACTTACCAACCAGCTCGGAAACACCACCACAAAAAAAGACAAACCACACCTGGTCTGAGAAAATTGATGAGTGTGTCAAGGTGTTGCAAAATTTAGCCCTCTGATACACAGACTGTCAGTCAAGGAAATTATAATAGTAACAGTGATAGATGATCAGGACTTGGCCATGAACACTGACATTTTAGCTCAGAGTGAACAGAAGGTGAAATTTGCACATTTCACCTTTAGCTGTAAAAGAAGGAAAGGGCGGGCCAAGAGGAGAGCTTCCAGGTACTCTGCCAGGACACGGGGAGAGAAAGATTAAGCAAAATTAAAAAAAAAATAGTGCTGAAAAAGTATGAGAGAGAACCGGAAGACAACCCAGAACAAGATGAGACATAAAAGCACCATGAGGTCTAAACTCTAATTACATTCCTGGAAGTGTGCTTTGAAACCTTAGTAGTAGTACTCCAGAGGGTAAATACAGAGTACCGATGACTCAGTTGTGATGGAATAGTGTCAAAATAAAAGTAGTGAAAGGTGCCCAAAAATCGTTTCCAAGGACTGCTCCCACCTTTGGACAACTATCCAGGTGCTCCAGTAGTATTAGCATTTACCTGCCTGGTACATTGGACCTGTTCTCAGGAGCCAGATGCGTCAAAAACCTATTTTAGACCATGTTGGGGTGGGACAAGATATGCTTGCCAGGGGCAGCACTCCAGTTTGCCTGTCTTGGCTCCGCTGGAAGAATGGTCTTGTATCTATCAGATCAGGGCTTTGTTTTAAGCTTTAAGTTTTGTCCTCAGCATGGGAATGCTATAGCTCCAAGGAGACCTGGAAAAGCCACCAGGCTGTCACATCAAATGAACATTTAAATTCCAAGCATTAGGACTTTTACCTCTTCCAGAGGACAGCATGCTCCACCCATACTACAGCCACAAATGGACAACAAATACATATATCTAAATACAGCACCAGAACCAGTTTCTTCTCTACTGAAATTTTCATGTACATTTATAGCACTCCGGATTTTTTTCTGAAACTATTAAAACAGTTTTCATAACTGTAATTCACTTCCTATGCCTGCAGTCTCTATTTCATTACTGGTGCTCTAGCAACAAGGTTTAATCTCTCATTCTCCAAGTTCTTTATAGAACGATATGCTTATAGCATATTATAATCCTTATTGACAAACAAACCTATTAAAAGCAAGATTATATTCCCAGAAGGGAATATATGAAAGAAAGAAAGAAAAGAAAAAGTTTCTTTAAGCTCTGGAAAGAAAACTTATAAAGCTACAACAATAACACCACACTTATTTCTAGAATGGTGCACTGCGAAGTGTAATTGATTTTGCAGGGAATCAATTGTGAAATTAGAGGTTCATTATCTTAATCTCTCCATAATGTTGGCTTCATATCAGGTTGAATGTATTCTAAGAAAACAGCAATACTAATTTAAAATCTCTCTTTGAGTCTTTATAACTGTAAAGCATTTCTAATTTTCACCCCTCATATTCGTCATCTGGAGCCATTTTCAGCACGTACAGGGATTCTTATCAAGTTGTTTATCTATTTCTCCTCTACTAACAGCTTGACTACCTTATGTCATACAACACGGATCAAACACAAAGACACATCTTTTGTGGCTGCTACTCAACAGATGGGAGTATAAAGTCATTTTTTATCGTGTTCACTGCTATTTCCACAAGCTCTTCTACAATTCAAATGGCGATAAAGCGATACTCCTGTATGTGCTGCGGTACAGGCAGGTCTGTCTTCAAGATTTTTGAAACAAAGTGAGAATAGTCATTAACCTCTATTTTTATAAACATAAGCAGCAACTTTCTTCCCTTTCAAAGCTAAATTAACACTCATCTGTGGACTGGAGGTGATCCGTGCTGGACCCAGCATGCTCCCCAAGTTAAATATTTACAAGGTAGACAGACAGTGCAATGTATTTTGGAGAAAAAACGCTTTAGCCTCCAAAACTTGCCGCATCAATGTCATCGCTGGTTTAAAATTGTCAGCACCGTCTTAAGGAGATTTTCTGGAGTGCAAATGAGGCAGATAAACAAACCCAGCAAATACTGTGCTCTGAAGTGGGAATAACGGAGCCTGTTAAGAAGTGCATCTGCTGAACTGTTTATGAGCTTTTCACCATACACTTTTGCCACGTCTGGCAGGATTAGCAACCACGCTTCTCTCAAGGTATGCAGAGGAAAAATTTAAAACAATATTATTTATGTAACTCATGATGATTTTCAAGTGAACTTGTTAGGATGTGAAGCATTTATTTTCCTGGCTGAATTTCTGAGCTGAGACTGCCAAACAGGCAAGCACTTCTACGGAGACGTAAATCTTACTCTTGACCCCAACGCTGTTGCTCCGGGACGCCGCAGCTGTCGCCAACAACAGCACGAGGCCCTCAAAAGAAGGAAATTTCTCCTGTCGTCACGACCTCGGCGACTGGAACCCTGGCAGGCAGGAAGATGAACATTCATCTTGCTCTACAGCAAAGAGTTTTTTAAAAGTAATTCGCAAACATGGCTCCTCTTCAGCCAGTTCATGAACGGAATTTTTTTAACTTCCATTTGAACACATCGGTAAAGCACCAATGAAGAGCAGCCTGTATTTTCTCCATGCAAGTACTGTACAATTTACAAATAGAATAATCTCAACAGCATTGCTTTGGAAAAAATTATTACTACTAAATTTTGAATTATTTTGCTCTGCCTGATTTTAGCCATAGTTCTGAAGTCATCAGGACTCTTTAACATCAGTTACTAAACTATCATTGCTCACCCATGTAGCTCAGACTGATTCCACTGAAGAGACAGACCACATTTGCCACACTTAAACAGATAAAAATACACTTTACAAAGACCCAGCCTGGCCAATTACCCAATTTAAAAATAAACAAACCCCAAACTAATAATTGAATACCTTTAGTCCCTTGGGTCTGAAACTCATCAGATCAGAGCTGATTGCCACCTACCACTTAGTTCCCTTTGCCATACAGGAGTAAAACTAATTAACCCACCTTTATTACTACAAGAAAATGCAGTGTTTAAGGCCTTATTTATAAAACTCAGAGCTGTTATTAGATAATCTTTGACTTTTCTCTCTAATTTTTTTTTAAGCTGAAGAAAAAACACAAAGAAAACATCAAACCGAACTCCTGTTTTTACATTAAAGACATTCAAAATTAATAAATATAGCTGAGATGATGCCAAACAGGTCAAGATTCATGAAAGCCCCTTTGGAATCACAGACATTTTCAATTACAAAAAACCCAATGAACACACAATACTGAGAATCTGTGAAATGCAACCAATGAGTCCAAGAGAACAAGAGCTTACTGAACAAACGTAGTAACTCATTTCAGTAAGACTGAAACAGACCCATACATTACTTATTGGCTCCAACCAAGGCAGCACCTGAGCTTGAACTTCAATCTCTAAATAAGTGTAGAGCAATATCACATTCAGGTAAACAAAAAAAGGGGCAATATCTACACACGATATGGGATACTATAAATTTTGCAACCAGATCATGCGAAAGTGATGGAATAATATGGCACAGATTTTATTCATTAATTATTTGGGAGTTTATCACTACCACCTTGCTCTACAGCTGAAATGGTGCCTCAGCTCAGAAAAGACACCATTTAAGCACCCTCATCCTCTGCCACACAGAGTTCATATTCCCAGTAACTCCTATTCCTGCCACTGGTGTGGAGGCAGTCCCATTTCTCTTCTAGTGACACTGTTTTTCTAGGAACACACTGCTCCATTTTAGCCACCTTCTGTCTGTACAAGGCTACTGCTTACCTCACAAGCCCATCACTAAGAATAAAACATTTGTGAATGTTAAGAACGCTGCATGAATTCAAAGAATCACAAACAGAGAACAACTCTCTCTTAACCAGAGCAGTGGCTTTGGTATCTAATATTTAGTTTAACACAGGAGACACACACACATTGCGGGAGGTATTTCACAGAGAAGCTGTTCTGCAAGCCAGTTTTAAACGACTCCAGAACTGCCAGGTTATGGCATGTCACTTGAGTTTCTATGGGCATCACAACAGGTTGCCTAGAGCCAGTGCCAGGAGACCTGTGTATCTTTACCAATTGAATTTATGGAGCTCAGAATATAAAGGCTTCGCAATGCTATATTTTACTTGCCTTTTAATGGCTGGAATGAGAGAAGTGCTGTTACTCCTTCTGCCAAGATTCTTCAGCTCCAAAAGTGCAGCAGCTACTTTTAGATCAGAGAGTCCTCAGATTCAACACCCACAAAGTTTCTTCTCTATATATTATGTCTGTTTTGCAGCCTTGTAATGCTGTTAACTCTGTAATGAATATTAATATAGCCTTTGGGGAGATTTGCTCTGTCTCTACTATGCCTCACGTATTATGAAGCACTTTTAAATCTGCAATAACAGTTTATCATATCACAGACAAGTAATTCATTGTACCCCAGCACAATGGGTGCACACACAAACCCATGCACTCAAAACATCACCTTAATTACCTCTCCTGCCTTCTTCCCACAAAATATATTCTTTCACAAGACATGAACTATGGCTGGCTTCTGCTGCTGTAGTTGAAAAAAAAAGCATGCAGGAAAGCAACCGTTCTAGTCTCCCACACCTCTGTAATGTTTCTAGAGAATCAATTACTTCTCCCATAGCTTCCCAGGCAGACTCAAAGCCACAAGTAGTTTAACATCCAAAACTAGACAAAGTAAAAAAAGTACAACAAGGGGTCAGCAGCAACCAGTTGTGACACACCAAGGCCAGAGGAGCTGAGGGAACCTTCAGAGGCAGTGAAGGGTTTTGAAAAGAAACAGGAAAATTATTTCTAATGAAACACGGGTGTAAAAACCACCTGTGGTTTTTTGGGGGAGCAGGAAAACAACAGAGTGAGTCACAGGAACACTTGAAGATTGCCCCAAGGAGCCAAATCCGAAGCACTGCCCTTGCAAGGAAAAACAGGTTCTTTACATCATGGTTACACAGAAAAACAAGTGCCTGAACTGCCGATGTTTGTGCACTGGAACCCAGCTAAGTGGTGGTCCTGCCCTACATCCCCTCTCTCCTCCCTTCCTGCTGGCTCCGGGGTGAGCTCACGCCTGTAGATACCAGTTGGAAAAACCCAGCTTCTGCCAATTTAGCTTTCTGAAGCAGCACTTGACAGTAAGTCAAGAGTCAGGGCAGGAGGAAGGGGAAACAACCTCTTGCAGATCAGCTTGACACCCCGAACCCACATCCTGGTTCTTTCTGCTGACAACTTACTGTTGAGCAGATGAGCTGCAATACACATGCTTCAATGAGAAGTAAAAACCACTTTGTCAGTCACGGTCACCCCACTGGAATAAATTAGTGTATTTTTTACTTTAGAGCAAAAGCACAGCTGTGTGCTGTGGCCAAGGAAGGAACCTGTAACTGGTGGAGGGAGCCCCAGTAACGTGCTCACCTGAGCTCAGGTCTCAGTAAGCACTGGCTGGTAGCTTTGAACTAGTTGGTTGACTTTAGCTAATTTCAACCGGATAGAAGACACAGCTTGGCAGAAACAGTAATGCTCATCTCAGAGGAGAGGCTCCACGGGGCTTTATTTCACTTGCTTGTTTGTTTGCTATGATACAGCAGGAAATAAACCACAAACAACTCTGCAAAGCCACCCATCTTTTGGCTTAGCGAGGCATCGCCAACTTGGCTACGGAAAACAACCTCATTTCACTTCTGTGGGCTGACAGGGCGCTGGGTTCTGATTAGGACAGTACCTAAGAGGGACTGAGGAATTAGGAATACCCACACACACCCCCCACCTTTTTTTCTTTTTTTAGTAGCACAGTGAAGATGTGGAGGAAGCAAAGTCCACAGAGAGCTGATCCAACAGTGAGACAGAAAACTTTCAACTCCAGTTTTTTGAGTGTCCAGAAGAAGAAGAAAACAAGTAGGGTAGGCAGAGGGCAGCTGTGCCAGTTAAAAGGGTAGATGCTGGGTGAAACAGGACGCTCTGCACTAGAGTATTTTTAAGAACTCTATGTTGATGCAGAGTAATTTAATGCAAACAAATTAAATGTCAATCTACCAGAACCTCTGCATATGGATGAAGTTTAAGAAAATACAGGGTACAGTCTGTGGAAGCCTGGCTAGAGCTATTTTTGATGAGATTGGAAAGAAACCTACTCTGTGACTCTAAACCCAAAGCAGGAAGCAATACACATGGCAAATTTCCTGATGATATCTGCTCTAACTTTAGATGCTATTACTCACTGCGGATTAGTGCTTTTTATGCTGCGCCCAGTAACTGAGATATTCTCCTGTAATTGTGTTTTCTTCTTTTTAAAGAAGATACAACAACACTAAAAGAGCCACCAAAATACACGTATTTACCGCAGTAATGGTTTTCTAAATATTTCAGATGAATGTTTTAACACTAAATTTCAGAATTATTAGGACATTTTTCTTTCTACTAGTATAAAAGCAGTTTTTTCTCAAAGAACACCAGGACCACCCGGAAGGCAAAGCACTGATGCCTCCCCACGACGCTGGCACTGCCCTCTCATGCTGACTGCTGCCACATCTGCCCTTTTCCATGTCTGCAGCTCTAAAAGGCTGACAGTCTAATGCAGATTTTTTGATCAGCCAGAAATACTGACTCTTGAGCCATCTCCTCATTTCCCCTAGTCCATGGGGCTAATCAGTATCTGTTAAACATTTTAAGTGCACTTGTTAAAATAATATTTCCATGAAGTCTTCCTCCATGGAGTTCAATTCAGTTTACTCATAACTTTTTGATAGGGCCAGGAACTGCTAAAATCAAACCAAATTTCCCATTGTGCCTCTTGAAACTTTTTGTTGCCCTCCAGGCTTCTGTGGAACAGCAGTTTGCATTTTGGACTTTCCCCTAATTCATTCTTGCCACGATGGCACTTGGATTTAGCGGGCAATTTAAATGAACTATTGCCAGTTTTTGCCACGTTAAGTCTTATGCAAACATTCTATGCTCAGTATCACACTGAGGGTTTTTATTTCTGCATTTAAAGACTAGGACTTCACTTGTGAGCAAGTGTGTGTGTACGTGCCTGTTTGTGTATCTGACATACACTCCTCAACTTACTGATCAGCAGACTAAATCAAAAGACATCCAACTGAAGAAAGCTGATAAATAAATTTCTCCTAACACTTAAGACATTTAAACAGTATCTTAGTTAAGATGCTCCCTCTCTCCAGATACTGCATCTCTAACTGAACAGCAGGAGGATTATTGTAGGCACACAGGCGTTGTCACGGAGAATTAATTAGGTTGCACACACTTACTTGTGCCATTTATGGGAAAATAATCGTGGCCTTTCTGATAAAGCAAAGCAAGGATCACTTCTTGGAAAATATTTATTTACCTATATATAAAATCCTGCCTTGGAAGAAACATCTATTTAATTTCACACATATTTAAGAATAGCAACTGGATCTTAATTCATCTCAAAGAAAGACAATGTTCTTGCTTGGAAGGCAGTCCAAGGGAGGGGTTACTTGTGAGCACCGCCGGAACGTGTCATCACGTGGTGAAGATGCTGTATGGAGTTAAATGGTCCTACAAGATGGTAACACATTATGTCCTGATTGTGAACAGGAGATGAGGGCTGTACACTTGAGCACAAAGTTTTTTTATGTGTAGGAGAAAGCAAAAAGCAGATGGGGAATAACATCACATGAACTCTGACAGCGAGAGCAGGTAGCAACAGACCGCATCTGAGACACATCCTGCTACAGGCATCTCACACTGCTAGAGAAAATCTCAAACTGGAAAATATTCAAATGGGAAAGTATGCATGAAAAAATTAGCACATTTATAGGTGCCTGGAAGTCAGCATTGTACTGGAAGGCCAGAGTAACTTCACAGCTGGGAATTCATACCAGTGACCACTCCTGCTAAGATTTATCAAGTCCCTGCCAGCTCTGCCCACTGACTGGAGATATTCCACATGCAGAAGTCTTTTTATAACATCTTGAACTTCAGCATTTGACCTCTATCTTTAAATGGCTTTTTCCTACTCAGTCACCCAACAGATTTTTAGAGTTTGCAAACAAATAGATGTTTGTGTCACAGGGCCAATTAGATAATTTTAACTAATTATACTGAGCTTATCAGTTCCTTTTTCTCTGTTGTAGCTATGGACAGTATTTTGAGGTCTACTGGACTAGCAAAACTACTCTTTTTGTCTCCTTTACTAAACTGCTGAGCACTGAAGAAAACTGCTTGTGTCCAGTCAAAATATTGACAAATTACAAATGAGTTCTGTTTCAACTTCTGGCTTTGCTCCTATGAAAAAAATAAGATTAATTCAAACTATTTCAATTTCTTTTCCCAGACAGACTTTCTCTGCTAGCAAGTGTTCATCAGTTTGCATGACAGCTGTAATGGTCATTCCCAAAAAGTGTATTTCCATGTCTCTTGATCTTAGAATAAGATGTTTTCTCGCAACACAGCTACTGGGTTGGATAAATTAAAGAACTAGTCTCTTCTTCAGTATGGAAGAGTCTTCCCACCAGAAGTACAGTACTGCACCATTTCTGCAAAAGTAGTTCAGAAATTCAAAAATATAATAATCATATGGTTTGGGCACAACAAAGAAGAATCAAATCGAGACTGAAAAGCAGTACTTATTAGAGATTAACAGCCTAGATATTATGGCAAAAGTTTATCTTCTTTTCTACCTTTCCTCAACACATAAAGAATTGAAAGTAAGTTTTTCAAACTTAGCTTTTCACGAAGAGAATATGCACTGAAGCCTGGAAGACACCACTGCAGTCAGTGTTCACCATGGGGTGAGCATTACTTCAAAGCCAGACTAAAACATTGCAGAATTCAAGCAGATGAAATAAGCACAAAATAGGAGTATGACTATATCCAGATTTTAAAATGGCATTATTTCTCTAAAGAGATGTCACATATTAAGATGGAATTAATTTCAGATTGGACTAATAAATATAAAAAATATTTTAAAGGACCGTGTTTACAATAGATACTCAAAATATTTTGAAAGCAAAATGTGGTTTCCACAATGAAAGAATTAGTGAAATAGGTTTTTGTATACTACCACTCCATTTCAATGACAGATGTAATATACACAGCAAATGCCCAACCTCTGGCATGCTTATCCAGCTTTACAGAGGTACTAAAAACCCATTTCCTACTGGTTCACTTGGAACAATTCAAAGCAACAAATCTTCAAGACCCTCTTTACTAATAGAGACCTAAACACCAATAATGCTCACAGATTCTTCATCTTCTAGATGAATTTGTCATTCCCAATATTTGGCTCTGATAAATTTGGTTGATGAGCAGCTGTAGCCTTCAAACAGCAAATGTTCAGTGGAACCTCTTCCCTCTTTCCAGTTGTTTCCTCCAAGTATTCTTATCTTTTTGCTAAAGAAACATCCACTTTTTATTTAAGATGGAAGAAAATTTAATTAATAGGGTTCTCTCTCATACTTTACATGCCTCTTTCATGGCCTCTGTTTTCCTATATTAGCACACGTTGGTTCCAGAGTCTTGAACGAGTTCCCGCAGTGCGAGATCACTGTCCACCCAAGGCGTTCCCCTGACATAATAAATAGTTGTCATTCCAGTCATCTTCTGTCAGCCAAACAAGGGCTGAAAACACCATCTGGGAGAATCACAAGACGACAAACTACTGGTCCTGGACATCCTAAAACAAAGCAGAAATGGATGCGATACAGCTGCACAACATTGCACTTCTTATGCTCTTTTTGCTCTTCTTCATCTCTTTCCACGTACTAAACCACTACTTTTTCGGTTGTAACGTTCTGTTTCCATTTCATCTAGATGAATGCCTTGTAACTAAAGAGGTCTTGAGAACTCTACGTTGCAGTGGGAAAGGCAGCAGTCACATCAGGTTTACAACCAGGAAGCAATGGTTATTATTCAGACGATATAAATCTACAATTTTTACTGTAATGTATAAACTTCACTTTTAGGCAACCTTTATGAAGCGGGAGCAAAAAGTTACTCCAACAAACTCTCTAATCACCTCCTTTGTTAAATCCAGTCTGCACTGACACAGCAAGGACCATCTCCTTCCTAAAAAGTTACTCCAACAAACTCTCTAATCACCTCCTTTGTTAAATCCAGTCTGCACTGACACAGCAAGGACCATCTCCTTCCTAAAAAGTTACTCCAACAAACTCTCTAATCACCTCCTTTGTTAAATCCAGTCTGCACTGACACAGCAAGGACCATCTCCTTCCTACAGTCAAATCACAAGCAAGTTGTATACCCATAAAGCAACGAAAGCAAAATATCACTGACCTTAAACTTATACCCATGTAGTAACAGGTTTTAAATAAGTCCTCTTTTAGCTTTCAATTAAATCTATTTTCAATGTATGAAACCTTTATGGTTATTAGCTGCTTTCAACTTAAAAAGAACAGTTAGGTTTTGGAGTCTGACCTCCTACTGTTCACGTACATGTTATGACCAAACATGCAGAATGTTTCTCCCCACGCTTGATTCATTGAGTGTGTATGCAAATTTCTTGTCCAGAAAAAAAGAAGCATGACTAACTCTGATGAAATCCAGATATAGTTCTGGATAGTGCTTTGCAAGCTTCCCTATTCATGTTTCAAAACCCTCTAAATCCAGACTGTCAAATTCAGATTGGAGTTCAGTTTTCAAGACAGAAGTATTTAAAGTCTATATTTAAAAGCTGTATGTAAAATAACAAAACCTAACATCCATAGAATGAATAATTAGGAGTAAATTCTCTCATGCAGCAGAATTTGAAACAGCACTTTTATCTTCTCTTACTACCTAGAAAGCCCAATTCCAAACTAATGCACAAATACCAAGTATTAACTCCCACCACAGTGAACAAATATTTCATTTAAGCAGTTAAACATTTCAACTTTGTTGTTGGGAAAAATGAAGAGGAATTAAGTACGTCTGGCGGAGACAGCAGAAGATCTATTTATACTGAAGATAATCTATACTACTGTGCTGAAGTGCTTATTTTAAATAGCTTCTTTGCATATTGCCAGCATGTGGCTGTTGTAAGATGGAGATGCACACAGCCTAACTTTACACATCATTATTCAGTCTCAAAGAGTGCTGCTACAGCTACACGAGATGTGGTAGGGCTCAAGCAAGCTCACACATGCCACAGTCACAGCGGTGACAGGGGCACAGGCATGCCTTCATCTCCAAATCATCAGAACCTGATACAACAGTGCATTCTACTGTAGTATTTCTCATCTTCTCAAGACACATTTAAAATGCGTGTTAAATCCATTTTAGCCTCCGGCTTCAGTACAAGATGCTCTTTTTCCTGATCAAGAATTCACATGGCAAGGCAGGAATTGGCTCTCTGCAAATCTTGAAGTACATTATTACGGTGCACTGCAATTAGGAGAGAGATACTGATACCCAGAACTGTGCAACTGAACTCTTATATTACCTCCCAGTCCAGCACGGGAATACCCGGTGTTTCTAAATACACTAAAAGACTGTGCATCTTGCTCACAGAATAGTCATCTTTCCCTCTTCACTTCTGTCCCAAACAACAAATAGCTCTTCTATCATGAGCTTTGGAAACAACACAACTGGAAACAGAAGAGGCTCATGACTACCTAAGACAACTCAGAAACTTCTCTTTACAGCTGCCCACGCACACAGATATTTTTGTACTGTCTCTGCTTCTGTCTGAGCTGGTGGTGGCTTTCGTTAGAAGGTCCTCAAGATCGAGCTATCCAGCTGCAGGAGCAGCAGTGTCCCTGATTACTAACATACCCGAGCACAACCTAGCCAGCATCCCTAAGTCAGTTCAGTACACGGGCCCCTCTTGAACCTTGTTTTAATCTTTGTTTTCAGGCTGAAACAGATATTCTTATCTTTACCAGAATGAATTAAGAAACAAATGAATTGATGTTGTTTTTCAACACAAAGGAAGGGAAAAAGACTTGTTTCTCTCTTATTTTTTTAAGCTTTCCCTCAAATCTCACTTTGGACTGATGAGATCTCTACACTCAGATAAATTAAGAAGTCAGGCTCTTTTTATGCTGTAAATAGTGTCCCAAAATGCTATAAATTCTGCTAATGAAAGAGAAAGACCAGGATAAGAAAGCCTGCACTTATGTCTCCCCTTTCAGGTACGTGCCACAGAGTCACCAGGTACCTGACAGAAATGCAAGGTATGCACCGGGCAGCTCAGCCCATCCTTACTTTTGGAATTCAGCTGTCATTTAGAAATAGCTCTGGCTCTTCTCAAGTTCATACAAATAAGAAACCATTAACATGTTTACTAATTCCAAGTGATTCAAATGGTCTCAAATATTGAAAGTTATTCCATTTCAAATAGTAGTGTTGCACCATCAGGACAAGTCAAAGAAACACTGGCTTTGGATCTCTTACCCAAGTGCAGGGAACACTGATAACTCCTGGGACAGCCCATATTCCTCTCCAATTTATCAACATAGAGCATCACAGCTAGAGAGTTAGAGGAAAAACCACAGAGCTGCCAGTTCAAGTTCCCTCCAGGTGTCTGTACACCTGCACATGCCTGCAGGAATCTGGGCCAGTGCTTTCAAAACCCAGATGCAAAGAGGTGCTCAGGCAAACTGAATTACAGAGATGGGAGCTGTGCTCCCCAGGACACAGACGTCAGCAGAGGTGCTTTAGTGAAAAAAAGCTTTTCTGCAGTCTTTTGACTCATTTTCTTCCTATAAAGACAATTTCAAATGTCAGAGTTGAAGAGCCTGTTATGAATAAGTTCCTGGGTATTCCAGCTTAATGACTGAGGTAGAGAAGGCAATGGTGATGCATTTTGAAACTGTTTATTGGGGAATCTTGACTTTCTGGCAGCTCAGGTGTTGGGCATGAGCTCATTCCTACTTACCCCTACAGGGGGTGGTAGGCTCAATTACTTACCCCTACAAAATATTTACATTGATGAGTGCTCCTTTTGAACATTCATCATCTCTCTTGCTCTTTTTTTATTATTATTATCTCACTAATTCTTGCTTTACAAAAATAATGCCTGTAGGTCATTTCCAATGGTGTGGAGTTGTTTAAGCTTCAGGCAATGGTAAGATCCTCATTCAGCTGGAGTACACACCCACTTTCTTCATTTGGTTCATTTGATTTCCTCTCCTCATGTGGCCATACAGAGACACGGTAAAAGACGGACACCCCACTACCATTTTAATTAATTTTATTTCCTTCTGTTGTTCTCAACTCATCCCTCTTCACCTTGAAACGCTCCTCACTGCTAAGGGCAATTTTCCTGAGATACAGCACTTCAATTCCAGAAAGATCGTGAGGTCTTAAATGTTTTATTAACGTAACTTTGAAAGTCAAAACCAAAACTACAGCTAGATCTTCTGGAGCTTTTCATTAAAAGAATACACCCCCCCCATGTTACCCAATTTAACTTTTTTCCCCTTATTTAAATCAGAAAAGTTACCCATACTCACTTGCAGCCTCCACACTGCTGATGTGTTCACATTCCCAGCCTCTTAGAAGTCAGTTTTCTGGATCAAAAGCTTCCAGAAGATTTTAGTCTTCCAGAGTATTTCTTTAACTCTCAACACCAGCAAATTAGAGAGAAGAAAGAGTACTGCCTCAGGAACCTACTCTGCAACACCTGCAGCAGTTAAATTGCAAGCAGTAGATTGCTTGCAGTGACTCTCCTTTATGTTGCTCAAGAGAGGACAAATTATACCAAGTTTTTGAGTCTTGCCATTAGCTCCCTACACTGAAAGACTCTTGTTGGCAGAGAAAGGGAACACTGAGTCCCCCCTCCAGAGAAGCAGGTGAGCACAGAGATTATGTTCAGCTTCTTCCCCTGCACAGTAGCAACAGAGAAGGGCTGGAAGCTCTGTGGGTTAATTCAGTTAATTGGTTACGTGCTTGGGTCTCCTGAAACAGCCAGGCAGACCCTCTCCAGCTCCAGAAATGACTGACCAAGTGCCAGACTCACAGGTCGGGCACGTGATGAGTTTGTGACATCTGCAGCGAGTTTCAGCCATCAAACCAGCGACTGCGACTGGGAGTTCACTTAACGAGAAACCAGCTGTGCTCCTCACCTTTCTCATGTCATGTCTAACAGCTGGTCATCTTCACACACTCATGCCTTGTCATTTAGATCACTTTTTTAACCAAAAATTCTGCTTCCCAGCAGAATTAAATGAAAGAATTAAATTAATTTAAAATATAACAGTTTTTAGCACTTGCCCCAGGTTCAAACTGAGGCTTCTCCCAGTGACAGGGACATGTCAGTAGCGTTATTTTGGCATGAAAGACAACCATTAAGATCAATGTGGAATCAGCATTGATGCTGCTGGGGCTTAGGTGTCATTACTTTCTTGACAGCCACATTAAGAAACAGAACAGAAGAGTGCAAAACCAGGCAGGCAGGTGATGGCGTTACGTTAGATAACGGAAGGCACACAGTTAACCATGTTGGTATCCAACGGAGAGAGAAAGGAAAACAAAAGAGCAGTTACACCTGGAGGAGGAGAGAGGGACTATAAAGTTCTATTTTCAGTTGGGTTACCGACTTGTACCAGAGCAGCCAAGGGACATAAGCAGAAATTTAAGCCTGTAAAATGATCTGAAAACACCTGTTCGCAGAGGTATAATCTGTTTTGGTGACACACTTTTGAAATACTTTGAATCAGAAGCACAGTGAGGACGACTTAAAGCCACCGTGAAAGACAAAATGCTAAGTTTTCAACTTGTACATGTACAGTGTTTGCCACTGAAAATGTATTTAGCTTTCCTATCAGCTGGGAGTGCTGGGAAACTCAGTAACAAAACATTCCAGTAAAAACATCTCTCTTTACTATAATAGGTTTGAGGTTATGGCCTTTCATATTATTCATCAACATGATTTTCATCTTCCTTCACAGTCAGGTTTTTCCTTAATAAGAGATGCACAACCCACATGCCAAAAAAGCTTTTAAAACCTACATTCAAAACAACTAATTCCAATATGCAGCTGGATACACTTTCTTCTGGCTCTTCTGCCATGGCATCATAATGCTGGTTATAGTTTATTAGAAGCAGCCATCTCAATTGCCAGTCTTGAAAGTTTACACAAACACTTTAGAGTATACAAACTCTCCAACTCATGCAACTGAAAGAGTTCAAACCCCAACACATCCCAAGAGATACTCTAACATACTCTTTTTCTAGTCACATGCAGACCTGCAGCACAAACCAGAATGCAGCTACTGTCTTGAGCTGCTGTACGTCACTACCAAGCAGACTAACACTGTTCTTTACAAGGAGGCAGGTAAATTAGACAAAAGCTGCTTTAAAGAAAACAAAACCCAAAATGCAACACATTATTTAAAAATAAAACCATTAACAAAATTTGTATCTCGGAGCCTGAGAATATAATCTATCACCTTAATAAAATAATAGATAAGAAATGGCACATACTTGCCTCTGAAGGTTAAAGAGAAATACAGTTACTGAACTGATAATATCAAGGTACCATCTTCTCCTACCAGAGCTACTGGGACACAGCCTTTGAACAGTTTCAGGTGAGGATGCCAATACTGTGGCAAAGAACACCTTAAAGGATGGCACGTTCTCCTAAGCAGGAAAAAATGTGGGTTTTTTAAACTTACTATCTTATCATCACGCTCTTTGAAGAGCTTTGCTTGATCAGGTAGAATTACCTCCAATTCTTGCCTGTCCTGATCTAATAGAAGTTATTACTGGAGGCTGAAGAGACAGCACCTGACCTCGTCACAGACAATCTGGCTACAGAGTCCAGGTCTTGGGAGGAGATGCTTGATAAGAGGGCCCCTGTCACAAAACTGACCTTTGAAGTCCCAGAAGTGTCTCTCAAATCAATTCAGCCTCCAGGGGCTGAAAAAGTTGTATAAAATTAGTTCTAGATGCAAATCACTCAGTAACTTCTAAGAAATATAGATACGTTATTTGGTCTCCTATTTAGTTTTTTGTTCTGCTTTTATTTACCATTACAATATCCACAGAAAAAGAGGGCAAAAAAAAAATCTCACCAAATAAATGTCTGTAAATAACCCTCTCCTTTTCTGAAACAATACAAAATAAAAAGAAAGTAACTCAGTACATCAGGATACGTAATTGCTAAAATAAATACTAAAGCAAAAAGAAAGAATTCAGGTTGATGATTTAAACATTTGTCGATTAAAACCATCACAGAACATGCTTATTTAAAGCACTGATTGAAATAATTCCATCCTGGAGGCAGGAGATTGCTCCTGCCCTCAAAGTTAAAAATAATATCACCATTAACCTCAGCAACAATTTTCTAATTGCCAAAGATTACAAATCTTTTATGCAATATTCATCCACAGAGAATTCAATCACTCTGCCTTCCAAAACCACTACAGTAATAGTTGTTGCAAGGCAAGTCCCGTTTTAAAAAAGTCAAAATTATGTGATGTATTTGATATGAAAGCATAAAACATTTTGCAAAATGAAAAAAGTCTGTCATAGCAACCTCTTTGTAAACTAATGTAGCGCCTCACATTACTATTTATGCATGAAACATAAGCAAGAAGAGGGGCTGCTTGGAGCTCTTCTCTGACGTGTCGCTGCCAATTGGCACTGTGAAACAGGCAGCTGGTCCTGCAGTTTGTTCTCTAAGTCCTCAGCAATAAGGACTGTCGATACGTGCCAGCAAAGCAATGCCCATCAGTAGAAACAAAGAGGGCAAAGTTTAGTTTCCAGAGCATCCAGAGTTACAAAATCGCTAGTGCTCTTTCAAGTTCCATTCCTAAATGCTGCCAAAATGCACACTCATGCTTCTCTGTTCCTCTTAAACATACAGAGAGAGATAAAACAGTATTCATCCCAAGTCACAGAAATAACTCTCGCACATACATCTCTGGGGTTGTGAATCTCAGGCAGTTTATAAACAACGCTACACTGAAACTGACACCAGTCTTCCTATGGCTGCCTGGTGATCTTGCTAGGACAGCGTGCTCTGAAATGTGTCCAACTCTTACAGCAATCTAAAATTAACCCAAGTTACGATGCAAAAAACACACACTACTCTGCCTCTTCTACTCTACTCTTCAAGTCCCAAGCTCAACTGTCCTTGTCCCCCTCGCCCTCTTTCTGCATCAGAGTTCCTGTGCCGTGTTATTCTGGTAGGAACACTGGATGGTTGCAGATGCGTGGACCCAAAGAGCAGCAACGGCTTTTTTTCAAGCAGTTACTGAAAAAGTGACTTTTCCTGTCACGGTTCAGAGTTAACTGCATCACCCAACACCTGACCAGCAAGTACACAGCACGAGGCCACTGGCCTTCACCTCTCTCCACCAGGAATCCCAGCAGCTTCCTGCCCACAGACAGACCCAAAGGGACTTAGTCCTTGTGTCAGCAGCTGTGACCAAGTGTGCTGAGCATCACCATCCCAGTATCAGGTGATTGTTATCATAGGCCTTTCACAACAAAATCAAACAAGATTACAGATTAGAAATGACAAATCTCAATTACAGAGGAATATGAGTTCTAACACAACCATCTACACGTCCCAGTTAATGCCATTTCAGGGAAATGGGATTCAGTCTCCCTTCCCAGCATTGCTCCTTGTGAACTGAAGACTGGTTCTACCTATTTTGTAGTTATGTTCCAACTTCTCCTGAATGATTTCCCTTTTCTTCCATACCAATAAAAGGCAGAACTTGGGATGATAAGGAATAGATATCTAATAAATATGAATATACTAGTTTTGTTCAGTGGGATCATCCAGACTCTTGTTCAACTTCTTTGCTTCTTACCAGAAATAAATCCATTGCAACCAATGACTAATGTAATCACACAGATGTCACCTTCAAAAAAGCACATTAGAAGCACCTTTGGTATCTTACAGTGTGCTATACATCTTCAAAAAGACGTAGGTAATTAAAAAACAACAACTAGAAAAAATAGGAAAAAAAACCCATTCACACTCAAATGCAGGGAAGCAGACGAAAGCTCAGGGCTACGAACACTAAGAAAACTGAGACAATGAGTATGTTTCGTTCTCCCCTTCCTCCTGCTCCCAACACTTGAGCTTCCATTCCTGAAGCACACAGCCTCGGGAAGGCATTTTATTTAATGCTGATCCCAATCAGATATTTGAATACCTCAGCTTTGGCATGTGTTTGGAGGAGACATGCATTTCAGGGAAAGTTTAGGCAGTGTTGAGGCGCAGTCCATGTGTAGACTACTGTCAAATGAATCACGGTCCCTTAAGTTTAAAGCAATGCAAGTGAGCCATGGCACACCAGAGAACTATATTATGGGCCAGGCACTTTCACTTATCAGAAGAAATGTTTCATGCCCTCCAGCAGTTTTCTATCTGGTACGGAACGAAAAAGTAAAGAGATTTATTACATTAAAAAGTGTATTGATTGAAAGCACTATTGTATGACAGTTTCAGCTATTATAACAGAACTTAATAAAATCAAATGTTTACCCCTGAAGGGGAGCTTGAGAAATACAGGGTTTTTCAACATTTATGACAATGAGAAAATTTGCAAGGGATAACATTTTAGTGCTGAAAGTAAATGCAAATAAATGTTCATTTCTCCAGGGGAGCTTTGAGGTTTGCCGACATGACGTGCTATGGATAATTGCATTGTGGTTTAGCAGTAAAAACACGTACTTTGATTGTCTGGCTGGAGATGTCAGCTGCTCACACAGCTGTGAATCAGACAAGGTCGGAGATGATGAGAGCCAGCAATGTTTCAGCATCATAATCAATTTGTATCAGCAGCAGCAGGATTGGGACTCTGTGCTGCCGTGCAGCTCTCAGAAGTTCGTTACGGCACCCAACCGAAAGAATGATCTTCTTCCCCTCCCCTCATCCGCTTGGCTCTGTCACTCCACAACTTGGACACTACTCTTCCCAAAGCCTGAGGCCCTGGCCCTGCTCAGTGCCATCCCTAAACACCCAGCAGCTACTTTCCTGGGATAACTCTTCTACAAGAGTAGAAAGAAACGTAGATTTTCCCATTCAGGTTATTTTTTATGGACAGCAAATTACTCTAGACCTGGAAGCCTAGTCTTAAGAAGTACTTTCTGTTCCTTTTACTTCTTGAAAGTAATCAAGGTAGTGCACTTATACCAGATTAGAAACAGCTCTGCCATCTAAATATCAGGCCTTATAACACAAACAGGCAGTTATTTAAACTACAATTTACACCCTCTCACCAGTCTCCCCTACTTACCCTGACTCAAGTATTTATTACTATTCTGGCATCTGCAAATCTTTTTCTTGTAAACTGCAATGAAATTTACATTTTTTTTAAGCTATGCTGCTTTCAAATGAAATCTCTAAATTTGGCAGTAAGTTTTAAACTGTTTTAATAAAAACACTAGCTGAAGTGTTTAATAGTAGCTAAACAACAGGAGCAAAAGTACACTAGCAGTCCAAAAGAAAGAAATTCTCCAACTTTTTGCAACTTATGATTCCACATATAACTTATCACGGCCCAGAAATCACAAAATGTCTGTCTGTACATCTTTGCAGACATGGAAACTCCCTTTTAGATTTGCCTTATATGTCATCTTTGTTGTCTTATTACCTTCAGGGTGAAATGAAACTCTACAGGGCTACTAAAGACAAAGGGTGATTAAATCTTCATGACCTTCTTTTAAACCGAAGATCTCTTGGGCTGGCCATCAGCCAGAAAAACTGGTCTGTCCAGTGAGACTGATATCCAGTGACAGTCACTGATGGTGACCTGCTGATGATAACGGGAACATGATTAGGGAGCCGGTAGCAGAAGGGAACCCGCACTTATAAAAGCTGCTTTAAGGGGAAAAAAAGCCTCGCTCGTACCTAGCCCCTGTAGAAGGTGGTGGCACAGGGCAGACATTCCTGAACTTGTTCCAGAGGTTTCAATTTGGGGCATGCACGCACACTGCTAGGCATATGCAGATCATTTTAATCAGTGTGAGGGTGCCACGTGGTATGAGCAGCAACAGCTCCTATTACTGCTCATCTTTGGCATCCAGCCCGAGATGCAGGATGAGCGCCCAGGCACAGGCAGCTCCTCCTGTGTCAACTGAGGTCCCAGCACACGCAGGGACCTACCCATTGGGAAACAGAGCACAGCTTGTGGAGGTAGAGCATCCCGCACGTGGATGAAGGTGTAAGGGATGCTCAGGTATGGAAGCAGGGTCACAAAACTGCCTGGAGCAGCAGCCATAGGTGAGGTGGATGGCTTTGCAGGGACATGGAGTAAGGAGGATGGTGGTATGGTTCAAAGGGTGAGTGAGTTCACTTAAACTTTCAGGTTTAAACAAATACTACAGTGAAGAAGTAGAGCTAGAGGCATATGATTTCTGTGCATAATTATAGCAGCTGCCACCCTTAAATTAGTTTTGGGAGCTGTCCTTTCAAGGGCATACATTCAAACCAAAGACACTACAGAAGGACTATATAAGCTTTTTATTCCTTTTTCTAGATCTATCAGTATCTATGCTGTGCTGGAAGCAAAGAGCAAGTCCTGAACCTGAAGATCCAATAAACTTTAGTATCAGAAACCTTTAGATTGCCTTTCTGGATCACAAGCCTTGACTGATCTCACACGTGACCATTTCCAAAGAGATCAGCATATCCAAAGGCTCCTGGGGATGAAGGCAAGGTGTAGCGCTGCCTGTAGTTTCACGTCTGTGAAGGCAATACCTACATGATGAGGAAATACAATAGATGGCTCAGATGAAGGAGGACCAGGCTGAAGGGTCCTGAGAGCAGGGGAAAACTTAAGAGATGGTGGACCCAGCAACTACTATGGGGCCTTCATACACAGCCAAAGCTGCCGTACAGAATTGCAGCCACTGGCAAAAACTAGACAGCAGCAAAACAAAGCATCTCTATGCCAAGAGATCGTTGAAAAACTGAAACTGCCCAAAGCCAAAACCCAATTTTAAGAAACAATTTACACTGTAAATATTTGGATCTCCAACAAGAGGGAGGAAAGAGAAATAATACTCTGGTCCAAAAGAGCTACTGAAAGCATGACATTCAAGACAGAGCTAGAGCAATCTGCTGTGTTAACGACCTGACATGACACAAGAATCTGAAGTTTCTTTCTCTCACACTATTAAACACAAAAATGACCAAGTTCCTCACCTGCAGAGTGGAATTGGTCAAAATCCTTCTGCCCCAAAACTGTATTTAAATTTGTTTATTAGACATCCAGGCTGGACACCTGGTTACACAGGACTAGCTAACAAGCCTTCACCATTGTCTATGTTGCACAGGAAGCAGTATCAGGAGCACAAATGAGCACATTTTTAAAGAACTTAAGATGTATCTCATTTCTGAGCCTTGACCTGTCTTTAGAGATTGCTCATGTATCTAAGGACATGGTCCCAGGAGCACTACTGCAGGGTATCAAGTTAAAAAGCACCAGGCACTCTAATGACTGCAGTCTGAACATTCCTGCTCCGTAGCTGCGAAATATCCTCCCCATCTAAGGGACGGGTGAGCTGCTGAACATCGAGCACGCAGCAAGAGCATGCATGCAAACACTTACTACGGAGTAGTCCGAGTTTCTCAAGTTCACAGAGAAACTGAAATGACTTCCATAATCTGAAAGCATCTAAGAATCAAAACTGATTTAATTAAAGCCGTGGCAATCAGCTGGCTGCCTGTGTGCCCAAACATGGAAGCACCCATCCAAGCTAAGCTGGCAGACTGCATTTAAAATTAATTGACTTCTTGATTTTTATTAAAATTGAGAAAGACTCAATTGTACACCCAATGCAATGGCTGTGAATGACGGTGATAAGAGTTCCTACTTCCAATTACATATTTTTACACCATTCTAATCCATTTTAAGTCACAGTTCTATACAGCAAATGACCTGTATAAAATGTGAAGTGTAAAGTATAGACCTAAAAATCAAAAAAGCCTGGTTTTGTAGGGTGAAACCCATAACCCTGTAACGTGATAGTCCAGAATCAAA
Organism: Jacana jacana; assembly: GCA_013400555.1. NCBI lineage: Eukaryota > Metazoa > Chordata > Aves > Charadriiformes > Jacanidae > Jacana > Jacana jacana. Next base: position 201,591 of record VZTM01028753.1, read on the forward strand.
ACTTGGATAAACTAAACAAAATGACAGAAATGCTTCTATGTATCATTTTGGCATATATTTTAGGCCACTAGTGTGGAATTTATAAGCAGATTTGAGACTTGCATATCAACATGACCTCACCTATGTAAATATTTATTCAAACATCTAGGCATTTTGCAGAGGATTCTAGATTATAAACTGAAGGAAATTACTATAAAAGGAAAATCTTCCCAGCAGTTTCTTTTTAATAACTGCAAAGCCTCAAAGGCTTCGCCTTACAGCTAGGCTATAACATCCATATAAACTCAAAACTGTTGTTTGATTTATTCTTCTACTTCATAAAATCTCAAGCCATGAATCCTTAATGGCCTTTACTCAAAAGTATGATGGATAAATTTTACTCACAAAGTTGCTTAAGTATCAGAAAAGGAGTTTGAATTAGAATTAGTAGAACCAGATAAACTTAGAAAAAAAAAAATCATTAGTTTTCCCTTCTTTCAACACAGCATAAACACCTCCTGCTATTAGGATCAGAAATTAATAAAAAACTCCAAAGATCACCAAAATAAAAATCTTAGATCATTAGCTCATATTTGGTAGAAGGCAAACATTATCTTCCAACCGTCAACTATCACCTCCAATTAAATGGAATAAACTTCCCCCTGTCAATGCCTGAAAAGATGCTCAGCATCATAGCACAGCCTATACCCAGGTGAGCTCAGGCCAACAGTTTGTGAAGGGGTAAAAAATCATGTTAAATGGCATGAAGTGTCCAGATACCATGCCCTGCTCTGACAGTATGATTCACAGCTCCTCTGCTGATATCCTCCCGTTTGGTAAATTTACGGTCGCTTACCCGTTCGCCTTCACTGAGAACTAAGTCATCTCATTTTCCTTAATGGAGAACGTGCACGGGAGCTATTACCACCAGGATTTCAGCGGTTCCCTTCCCAAGCCAACTCTGTAGAAACTTGTTTGTTGTGTCAAGCCTGAAGATGACAGCAAGTTCACCCCAATGAATCAGGGAGGAATTAATCATGCTTTCAAGTACCTATATTTTAAATGCACAGCAGGCTCATTTAAAGAGAGCTGGCAGGGTGCCCTCTTCCTCCAGGCCTTACCCCAGCATTCACGTTTCCATAGTCTCCGAAAATGCTAGTTAGGACTCTCACCATTATCTTCTGACCTTGCCCCTTTTTTGTGTCTTTGTAAGTTAATCAGTAACCAGAGACTTCTGCCAACAGTTCCAGCTCCTGATTTCAAGGTCCTGTGGCACACAAAGCATCAAGTGATTCTGTATGTGATAACAAACATGAGCCATTTATACAGCAAATTCCCTGCTTTCACATTTAAACTACCCAATTTTTCCCCACACTACAAATAAAAACAAAAAGGTGCACTTCACATGCTGCAACACTAAGTCAGAAACTCTAAAAACCAATTATATATCAGGCCAAATGCTCTTATTCACACCTACAGATCAAAAGGAACAAGCTTTGCCATGTTCCTATTTAAGGAGGGAAAGAGAAATAAAAAGAGCTAGGTATTTTTTATGAGACAGTTACTGAGCTTTAATTTCACACCATCATTATCCACAGGAGTTTACAACTGCAAACAAGCAAAGGCAGGATATAAGGTTCTATCTATTGCCATAATTATTTTAAAAGCCATCACCTCATAGGGTTAGGCAAAAACAATGATATGTGATGGAGCCATAACCATAAAACTGCAGATGGTAGCTGAGCTATTTCGTTCTTGTCTAATACTGAGATCTCATTAAACTGAGTGCTTAAACCTTAAATAATTTGAAAGAAGAACCCCTTAGTAAACGCTAGTTAAAACAGACAAATAATTTTGATTAAGCATCCGTTCCTTCCTTAGCTCAACTTTCAAGCTCATTGTTTGTTATTTTATCCTTTATGTATGTTTGCCACTTCTTAATCTTCCAGTCCGGACAGCCCCCAAACTTGGGGGGCGGGAGGGCACTCAAACTTTTTAAAGAACCTGATGAGAGAACTTCTTCCTTTTTGACTAAACTGAATGTTTGATCACCTTGAAGACCCCTTTGGCCAAAGTCATTCTGTGAGACGTCAGGCAGAAACTTTGCTTCGTTCTTTCTAAGTCTGCTTCTCTGACCTCTACCTGTTCTGCCTCATCATCACCACTAGTATTATTATTAAATCCTCAAGAGACACTAATGTTTTATAAAAGGAAGAATGAACTACACACCATGTATCAAGTTTTATCTCCGAAATATTACTGCCTTTAACAAGTAATTGCTGCAGCACACCAGATTCTTAGCTGTAACAGAGTGCTAATAGTTATTTTTGTGTACTGCTTTCTCATCAAGCCAGCCACAAAATTTAAGTAAATGGCTGCCAACCTATTCAGGCTAAAATTGTAAGATGGAAGAGGAAATGACATAATAGAAAGTAGAATTTATGCAAAATGCTGGCAAGATTTTAAGCAAAACCCAAGAATCTTCATAAATTAGCACTACACAGTAATTCATATTACTTGACTCACGCTCCTCTATCCTTCCACTTCAACATGATATGGCAGGAAGTCATTAAAGGAGACACACTCCCTTGCTAGAAAGAATTAAACTAGCATCTCATTTGTGGTATTGTCTGTTTGGAAAAAGAGCTTTTCCCTATATAGAACAGTTTGTTTCACATATAACTGCAGAGATTAGCAGTTCTTTGTTCTTTAAATACGCATAAAGAAATGTAATTTAATCTTTACAAAAGCTTTGCTACACATGTAGGTAAAGTGTTCCACAAAGTCATTTATATTTTGAAAATAAATAAATAAAATGAGACATCCAGAAAACCAATTCAGATAGAAATAGCAAAAATTAATGCTCTTATTTAATCCATGTACATAATAGTAAATTTCAGGTGTCTTTTTCCTCCCCTCTTTTCTACTCCCAACTACAAAACCTGCTTTAATTTACTTTTTCCTCTATGCACAGTATAGAGTTCATGCTCTTCTGATCAGTTTTACATAAAATCTAAAGCTAAAAACTAGTTATATCCTCAACAATTAGGGACCTATTTTTGTAGGAGTAAAGGCCACTAAGAATATCTGGGGATTTCACTAGAAAGATAAATAAGAGATACTGAATACATAAAATTTTAAAATATTAACTTTAGTAAGATTTGGAGAGAGATCTGCCAAACCTTCCAAAATGACAAGCCTCATATAACAGGCTCGTACTTTGTCGCCGAATCAATTAAAGCAAGTTCTGAGGAATCAGAATACAAAAGTCAAATGAGTTCTCCACAGACCAAGCATTATCAATAATATATCTTAAAGATGTCATTTCAAGACCCACAACAAAACAAACAAACAAAAAATATACAGTGTCCACTGTGGTCACATAGCTCTTCTTCTCTCTGTTAGTTTTGGGTTATTGGTTATACTGAGCTTGCAGCCAAGTGTAGGGTAAGATACATATATGATTTAAGATTAAAGAAAGAAATAAGATCCCCTTTCATAGTGCTAAAGTCTAAGCATGAGCATCATCCTTCTAGCCCTTAACAAGCTCAGAATACTGTTTAAAAACATGACACACGTATTCCTGCAAACTTGTTTTGGCTCATCAGTTCAGACAAGGAAAACTGTCAGTTTAAACAAAGGGAAAGGCAGCAGAAGACAGAGCGCAGACACCTTGCATCCAAAGCCTCGGAAAACAAGAGATGTACCAACTACACCAACTAGAGCTAATACCCCCTCCAGGAGAAAACGTGTACCAGTTTGAGATATATACATATATATATATATATATTTCTACCTTTATTCCTCAAAGGCCACGGGACAGTGAACTGGCTTGAGTATGCCAGTAAGAGTTGGCACAGCTGCAGCCCAATTGAACTCAGACATAAAGAGTAAAACAGGGTTCAATCACGACCAGAATTTTTTGCAAAGCTGACAATTTTCAATACCCCAAACATTTGCATTATTTTCAAGGGGGCAAAACACTAGACACTGTGAGACAGCAGTAACACAGACGAGTGGCTCCCTTTACAACCATGCAGGCAGAAGAGCAGCTTTTTGATTATGTGCCCGAGGCCTGGGTTTTTCAGGCAGTACTTAACAGGTTTAGAGGGGCAGCAGCTGCCATCCTTGTGCTCCATTAGTGTCTGGTCACTGCCAATGTCTTTCTGGGACAGATTTTTTGACTACTTGATTTGTGAAAGCAGCTGGAAGCGCACCCAAACTCTCTTGCTGCCTTACCCCTCCTCAGCAGTCTGAACACTGACATGAAGAACTTCCAACATTTCTCTCCAGCTTCCATCATCCCAGCAAAACCCATAAGGTAACCTCATACCCAGCATAATGCTTGGCTGGAGCTAATTTGTCACACAAGGACAAATTCTTTGTCCTTTTACACAGTTATGAAACGTGTGCTTTGTGCTATATGAAAAGCTACGTGGCAGCACCACTAACCTAAAGGAAGAAGTTTCAGCTTTTGTCATCTGTAATAAATAAAGCATCCCATCACGCTGTAATACCAGTTACATAGCACAGCCTAAAGGAAATCACCCTCTCTAATAAAGCTAAGAGGTTAAACACCAGAAAGTTTCAAAATTACAGTTTTCTTGGCTTTCCACTAGGGAGAGGACAAGTGTGACAGCACAGTTGTAATGACTTAGAAACTACATGCAATTCACAAACACGATACTCATTCTCAGCGACTCGCTGGTCCTCACTCGAGAGCAAATTACTGCGAAGACACATTTCATGCACACCAGCTTTAATGCTGCACATACGCCTGCCTTTAAGAGAACTCCTCTCTAACCACTGCGACGAGCACAGCTCCTGACAGGAGGGGGAGACCAGCCCTCTGCCAAAATCAGATCACACCACACTTCGCTGTAACAAAAGATGCCTCCAGGGAGTTTCTGCTCATCATCGTTATTCCATGCACGTAAGAGCCACCTCCAATAGCTTTTACTTCAATTAAACCTTTACTACTGTAAAGGGCAGAGGGGGTATAAACACATTTATACCACGCTGCTCATGGAAGGTGTAATGAGAGACAAAGGGAATGGAATATTGCTCACTCCCTATTTAGAGACTCCCTCCCCCTGCCAAGAACACCAAAAAGAAAGGAACCCACCCCCCCAGAACGATGTCTCCAGATAACCACACAAACCTAGTGGGGGAGAGCACGTCCATTCATTGTCCTGTAACCATCCTCCCCTCCACCACCCCACCACCCCTCTTATTTGTTTTCAGCTGAGCACTTGCCTCTCCTCCGTGCCCATCAAATATCCCGAAGATGGAGGGGTGAGTCTTGTTCACCAGGTCAGTGATTACTTCGAACCTGTCCTCCATGTGATCCCTCCGGCCTTGGATGGAGTAGACAGCCACGTTGTGGCTCTTGAACTCCCAGGTCTTGGAGAACTCTGCGTCCAGCACGTCTAGCCCCCCGAGCCTGTCATTCTGCATGATCTCAGCCACCTTGCCCTTCACCATCTTCACCGCATCCCTGCTGGACTTAACAATGGTTTTCACCTCATCCGTGTGGAAGAAATAACTCCACAGGGCCAGGCTGATGCACAGTAAGAACAGGGTCTCCGGTCTAAGCAAGAAGTAACGCATGATCCGACCCAGCAGAGACAGCAAAGTCATTGTATCCTCTATCATTTATTATCGAGACCGTGTATCCCCGCACCATGCAACGCGCACCCCGGTGCCTGGGAAGGCTCCGAGCCGAGGCAGCCAGTCAGTGCATGC
>VZTM01028753.1:207782-251878 GCA_013400555.1 Jacana jacana
CACCGCCTCCTGGCCCAGCCCCCGCCGCCAGACTACAAGCCCCGGCGGCCTTGGCGGAGGGGCGCGTGCTGGTGGGGGCGGCGCGGAGGGCTCTAGGAATTGTAGTCCAGCGGGGCGGCAGGGAAGGGCCGGGGGAGAGCTGGGCGGCAGCCGGGCGACCGTGCGGGCTGTGCGAGGGCATCGGTGTGAACCAGTGCAGACATGGCAGCACAGCCCTGTGTGGTGGGTACGGGGAGAGCAACTGACGTCCTCCTCCTGGACTTGTGCAAGGCACTGACACTGTCCCGCACGACATCCTGGTCTTTAAGTTGGAGACATGGATGAATGGACCACGCAAGGGATAAGGAGCTGGCTGGCTGGCCACACTCAGAGGTGCCATCAGCTCGTCACTGGTCTCCATTTGGACATTGGATAAGCTGATGGCAACTCTGAGTGTGGCCAGCAAGCTGTGTGGTGCAGTCAACGTGCTGGAGGGAAGGGATGCCATCTCGAAGGACCTGGACAGGCTTGAGAGGTGGGCCTGTGTAAGCCTCATGAAGTTCAGCAAGGCTGAGTGCAAGGTCCAGCACATGAGTTGGAGCAATCCTGAGCACAAATCCAGGCTGAGGGGAGAAGGGATTGAAGCAGCCCCGAGGAGAAGGATCTGGGGGTGCTGGATGATGAGAAGCTCAACACGAGCCAGCAGTGTGTGCTGGCAGCCCAGAAACCACCTGCACCTTGTGCTGCATCCCCAGGTGTGGGGCCAGCAGGGCAAGGGAGGGGATTCTGCCCCTCTACTCCATTCTGGTCAGAACCCAACTGCAATGCTGCGTCCAGCTTGAGGTTCCCCAACAGAAGGACATGGACCTGTTGGAGTCCCACTTGCTAAAAACCCTGGGAAACCATGAAACAAAACGGTGCTGGGATTTTTCTAGAGGATCATTTTACAAAACTGTAGTCAGGTAGTCTCCAGCTACATTCCTGGGCTCACAGGTGAAGCGGAACCAAAGCAGCAATTTCTCAATTCGGACACTGGTATTAGAATTTGCCTAGACAGCATTTTAATGGGAATAAAAAAACCCAATACTCAAAAATGTGTATTCTCCTTCTCTGACCCATTCCTGTAAGCTGTCGCTTTTCTGCTAGCTGATAAGCAGTGAAAATGACAAGCCGTGACTGTGTGAGCAGAAGTTTGCTGGAATAGAAACAATTCAGAGTAGTGCCTGAGCTGCAAACGAGCTGGAGTGATTTCCAGCCAGCTGGCAGACTGGCAACTGACAAAATTCCTCAGCCAGCCTCAGAAAGTGTGGCAGCTGATATAATAGTCAAACACGTTAGAGTGGTGTTGAAGATGAATTAGCAAACCACAAAACCACTCTGAAATTTTGAGTGGAAAAATAGAATAAACTGCCTTTCAGCCATGGCAGAGTGTTCAGGTATGTGCCTTCTGAGTCTTCCAGCAGCTCCCACTTCCTTAGGACTTCTGCTAACATGGAAGACACAAATAAATGTACATAAAAGCATCGTTTCACTAGTTTTTACAAAGATCAGCTTAAGTAAATCACATAAACCCAAAGTTAATGATTTAAGCCTTTTTGTTTCTGATTCTTACACCCAGCTCTGAGAAGCAGGGAAGGTAATGACAGGCACTGTATACAGCAGTGGTCTTAATGAAACCTTAGAGGTACGTAACACTTAGTATTTTGAAGGATTATCCAAAGTTGTACATTTCAGGCCCGGGGAAAGTCTTACCTTTATCTTCCCATCTGTCACAATCCACTTGAGCTGAGCCACAGGGTCTTTATCTGAAAGGCCAAAATACGCGCCCGTGAGTTTGGTTAGATGGTAACACTGCAGAGGTGAGAGCAGCTGCAGTTTATGCTGGTGACTGAATCACTAACTTAAACAATTCCTGGAAACATCAGATCGAATTGTGACAAACAGAGGCTCAACTAAGTTGCCCCAGTGAAATAACATTTGTGCTACTGCAGGCTTTGTAGCTACATCCAACCTGCAGCTTTTCGGTCAGGCTGAGTCCCCGTGTTGTGAACGGAGCTTCTCCAGCAAAACTCCTCTGTTTAAACAAAGCCTGGGTTTTATTCAATCTAAGCTGTGTCTGAGCGCGCCTGGGACACTCACATTACAACACAGATCCCTCAGCACAGTCAATTTGTCTCCTCAGAGAGCTAATGTCTTCTCCCGGGCTTTTTGCTGTATCTGCTGCAGCAACTCCCCTTTGGCTTGTTCCCTTTTACTGGCTGGGAGCCCTTCTGTGGCTGCTAAGCAAAATTGGCTCTGTAATGATTGTGTTTGTTTATAATAACAACTGTATTACGGCTTCTTTTAATTCTATTTAACATTATGTTTAATGAAAGTTAAAATAAATGTAAAATTGTGGAGAATACTGCTCACTACCACCAGCTAATTCATTATTTAATCACCATTTTAATGAAATATAAATGTGTATGTACTGTGAGGGAACAGTGACTTGTATGAAAGCTGCGTTTCACTGACAGCAATTTGAATTCAGGCTCAGGGACTGAGAAGTGAAATGAAGCGGTTTCAAGCCAGAGAGTGCACAAATCACTCCTCCAGCCTCCAGCATGCATCTCCTCATTGTTATTTCAGTTGTTGAGACCTGGTGTCTGTACAGTGCCCAACAACTTTCTCCAAAGAAGTACAGGATCTTCTCTGTATTAACTGCTCCCAGGAGCAGAGGATGCTCCATACTACCCTGGAGTAGTCCATTAGCAACATCATTTTTGTTGCCTATCTTCCATTGCATTATACATATTTCATACTGCAAGATACTTTGACTTGGTTCCAAAAGCATCTCGGCTGTGAAAGTATGACCTGAAACGCTCTGCAGCTGTAGTTCTAAAGCTTTCCTTTCTGAAGGGGGGGCAGATGAAACAATAGGGCACAGGAAAGGTCTTATTCTGCTGAACAGGTGCAGTGGGGCAGCAACTGTCATCGTGACAGGGCCATCTCAAAGTAATCCATGTAAATACCCAGCCCTTGAAATGGAGCTTGTCCACTAATTAAATGCTAATAATCCTGGTATTACTTACCAGGCCTACACCAATGTACCATTTAAGTGCAAAAGTCAAAGCAACATTGAGACAGCTCCACGGGTCTGATCCAGAGGGAGCCATCAAACCCACTTAAGGGTTTCATTCTGCACTCCTTGGCTGAATCCTGCACTATTTACCCTACAAATCTCCCCAGGGGAGGAACAGAACAGAAAGATCCAAAAACGTTCTTTTAAACACTAGAAATCAGTAACAAACATTTCACAAATCTTTGGGACATCAGTTGTTATGGAAAGATTTCGTGTTGGTTTTGTTGTCGGGGGAAGGATCTCTGACTTTTGTTCATTTGTGAAAGGAATGAAAAGCCACCACTGAATCATCCTCACCAGCAAATTTAACAAAGATACCCTATGTGAGGAGATGAACATGTGGGAAAACATTTCTTGCTCAACAGCTCCTCCTACTGCTAACATGTAGCATGGAGCTGTCAGGGCATAATCTTTCATGCATTGGCCACAGAAGCAAATAATCTGCTCATATAAACATGTATTGATCATCTGCTTAGAGTTATAATACGCAGGGATTTGGTATATGTTCCCTGATATGGAATAAAACTGGAAATTATTTGGACCCCAAATTACAGAAAAACAACCAGCATACGACTTGCATTCACAGGCAATTACATGGTACCCAGAATTAAAAAAACCAGAGTAAGACATTGGAAAAAGCACTTTTTTTTTTTTTCTAGTCTGCACAGTACCAACAGTGTTAGCATTACAATTTCCTGCTTATAACAATGGTTTTTGATTGCAAGAAGCCTCATTTTGTAAAGATACTTACAATGATAACTTTAATAATAATAATATTTAATTATTTTTTTTTACTCTGTGTGCAAACTGAGTTTACTATTATTTTATCATCAACAGGGAACACACAATACTGAACGGGTCATCAGCTTTAGAGACAATTTTACTAACATGAAGCATTTAATTTGATGGAAATGCCCCTGTAAAAATACTACCAAAAATCTGTAAAATTTCTATTCTGTAATATTCTAAAATGTGGAGTATGCTTCTGTTATTATTTACTCTATTCTGCTGCCTATTTAAAAAATCTTCTCAGGGCCTTCAGGTTCAAAGAGTGTTATTAGCATAAATCAGAAATGCACACTAATGCAGGATACTGCAGGTTAGTCCTTTTGTTGCAGGTCAGAACACCAAAACTAGTATTAAAATAATCCCAGAAGCCTACAGAGCCATCTCTCTTTTCTTCTATTAATATATAAAATCATAGCAGAAGAAATAGTACCAATGATAACTATAAAACTGTGGGTTTGCATGTCAGGAATCAAACTGCAATACAGTAAAATGTCTCTTGCTTTTCTTTTCAGATGTTTTAAAGCAGTTTTTTTTTTAGAATATTCAGAACGTTCTTTGGCTGTGACAGACACAGGTCTCCAGAGGAATAACACTACAGCAATATCAAAACCTGATTTCTACAAGAGTTTCAATAACAGGTAAATAAAGTTTTAGGTTTTCTGCCAATTATTTTTCTACTTTCTTTCAATGTCAGTTGATATAAACACCACTTTCTAATATTGATTCTGGGATTTTATGTTCCAGCAAATAGCAAGCAGTGCAGGTAAATTCCGCCTTCTCCCTTGTAAACCCATGAGAAATCCTATTATAGGAATTTTGCTCATCTTGCATCTCCGTTGAAGAGGAACGTTTGCAGATGTGGAATGAAAATAACAATTTTCCACACAAGTTGTTCTTTTTTATTTTCCACAAGTCTCAATTCCCATTCCTCATTATGGTACATCTTCGTGTGTAAAGTCTGATGCTTTTCCTTTATTTCCTGGCAACATAAAGCGACCTTAGCGTCAGTGAGAATGGAAGCTGCCGGATGCAGGGAGATTTGGGGAAAACAGAGTCATGTTTTAGTAGCATTTTTTACTTAAACCTAAGATTCTGCTAGGGAACAGTGTGCACCAAACCCCAACAGTGGAGCAGTGTATCGCTCTGCAGCTGAAGCACATCCTGGATACCATGAGAAGGTTAACCATATGCAGATACCTGCACGCAGACAGGTAACAGGAAAATGGAAATCCCAGCCCTGTCTTACTGATGTCAGGGTATATAATTTCAATTTCTCATTAGAAGTAGATAATTTGATGTAATTCCTACCTGAGGCTAACATTATTTCAAGAAAACAAAAGTCAGTGTGATTTCCCAAGTAAACTAAGGGGTGTTGTCTATTAGTGTTTACACATCCTTATTTACTTTTAATATCAGAGCCAGACTACCCTGTGATACACATAATCAAGAAAATATGCCAATATTAATTTTACAGAAAAATTTAACCAGGGATGTATTTCAGAAGGAAATTCTGGAGTCTATCAACTTACAGGAACTTGAATTAATATAATTCTAGAATTGCAAGAAAAATGTGGCTATTGTAGGTAAAAAGTAAAACATTTTTCTACAGTGAGCTCACATGCTGATGTAAAGACAACCTGCAATAGGCATAAGGAAGTGGGATGTAAAAGCTGACAGGAAAACATAAAGAAACCATAATTCTGAGAGTGACAGTGAAATGAGAACAGGAAGCTGAAGCTCTGTTCCCACTGAAGTCAGTGGGAATCTTTGCCTTGGACCTTAGTGGGAGCACGATCCTACAATTTTAATTCTGAGTCCACCTCTCAAGGGCATGAAATACTCTTGGAAAATCTCACTGATTTATTCTGAGGTTTTCCTGGTTAGGCCCTCTGTATCATAATTATTCAAAATGCATTTTTCCCTGTCAGTTTCCAGAGATGAATACACTGAGAATTGGAGCATGACTGAAATGTCGCCAAAAAAGCCTAGCAGATAAAGCTGAAGATGATCCTGACTGCCAAAGCTGCTATCTAAAGTATTCTTTCATTTAAATAGCAGCATAACTTTGCATCGGTACCGACTGAAAATATATTTGGAAATGTTTCTAAAGTATTTGCTGGTAAATTAATGCATCACAAACTTAGCACTTTTATGAAGAACTCGAAAATATGCAAGGAAAATATAAATAGAAGCTAAGCAATTAGGAATCACTTTGAATTAGCTACAAACTGGCAGCATTCTTACTAAATCTTTCTCAGATTTGAACACAAATTGAAAAAAAACCAACAACAAAGCAATCTTAATTTTCTTCTTCATTAATTTTTACTTGGCTTAGCAGATGTTTCGTGTCTTTGTCGTAGACTATTTAATTTGCATTAAGCAGGAGACTATAAATTTGATTTATACATTTTAATTCCTTGCATTTTTACTTTTTTCAGATACATTTGTATGCAAAATATTATGGGCTGCATTATGGACTAGATCCCTAGGTCGGCTAAGCCAGGTTTGTAATAAAACTGAGATGAGAGGGGAACTGAGGTTGCAGGTGCCTTTTTTTGTGACTTGCACACTAAAATTAACTGCGGATTCAGCTGACTGCAGAATTTAAAACAGATCCCAAGTTGCACTCAACTTCATGCCTCTTCAAGAGGTTAGTTACAGCCACGGTGAATTTCAAAGGTGCAGCAGCGATCCAACCCTGACACCTTCCCTTGACCATACTCTTAATATACCCTAAAAAGTAAAGCCTTTCAAAAGGCATGATAGAGATAACTCTGCTCTGGGCTACTCAAGATTTCCTTGAGCAAGCCAGGTAAATTGGTTTTCTGACTGCTTTATGGTCCCCAAATGGCACAAAGCAGGCAGCCTGTGTTCCTTTTGTCTCTGGGAATATGTGATTGATTCTCACACACTGCTTCATTTTCATATGCAGCCTCAGGGACAGGCTGCTTTTACTCAGTTCGAAACGCTGGCTTATTTTCCTAGATTTTGGTGATGGAGATAGAGAAATATTCAAGCAAGGACAGTGGAACAATTTTTTTTTTATTGGGGTATGGAGAATTTGTTATGACTTTCCCTATTTATTAAATTATAGTGTTTGTATTCATGCCTAGTGCTTGAAATTTGCTTGAAATAGGTCTATCGATAAATAAAGATGAAGCTTTCATACCTCTAGGGCTGAAATGGGATATGTATTTTATAAGCAGCAGGAAAAGGAAGAATCTTAGACTTTCTCTAAAGAGTCAGCACAGAAAACTGAAGGACGTCAACTGATGTCAACTAGAGACAGCCATAATGTTCCTCCAAGGGAAATACAAAAGCACAGAAAGAAATACAAAAGGAATTAAAAAAAATATCAGAAGCTAACTGTTAGAGACACTGGCAGAAAAAGACTTCGAAAGCATTCCGTGTTAGATAATAGGGATAAGCTGTTTAGGGATATTTAGATGTCTACACTCATTGAATCATACAAGACAGTTTGGGTTCATGAGAAGTGGATGCAGTAAGAAAAGTGATGATTCCCGTGCACCACTCCTACTCAAGGATGTTTTAAGTGATATCTATTCTTCTTGTGTGTCTGCAGTGACAAACACATTTCTTTTTGTTTGTTCTCCGTCTTCTCATGGGCAATATGTCTAGTGAGATCCAAGCGGCATGGTTTGTACTGAAATAGCTGCATGGGTTGGTACCTTCAGCTGCCAGAACTGTCTCCTTCCTTCCCACTTTGTGAAATACACATACCACAGCACCATCTGCTTCACCACAATGCAGATTTGCCGCATAGGAGCTGTATTTTAATGGGATAAAAAAATCATCTGACTACAAGAGAATTTTATGACTTTTGTTTTAATTTTCTTTTATATGTACTTCCCACCACCACCACCACCCCTCCCAGTTCCCACATCAGTCCTAGGTCTCCTGAGGCACCAGACTGTGAAGCTGACACCAGATGGGGGAATGAGTTTCAAACAGCTGCGGGCTTCCCTACTGCTGCTTCCAGCTATCAAGGATTCATTTCTGCACGTGCATACGGAAAAAGCTGGTGAAAGCAAGACAATACTAAATTCAGTTTTCTTCCCTGCAAGCTCCACTGCTTGCAGCATTCTCACAGCTTGCAAAATCCACCACAATCACAGTATCTGTTTTAGAGAGGGCAGAATGACTGGCAGCTGCCTTCAGCTGATGAAAAAGAAGCAAACAAAGGACGAGAGAGCGCATGGAAGGGATGGAATGTATTTACACTGATCCCTCTGCAGGAGGCTGTTTATCAGATGTTACGAACTCATTTATTTATAGCTAATGACTTCTCCAAAAACATTGTTCTCTGCTGACCTTTACACTTAAATTGAAAGTTAGAAGACCTACTCTGCCAAGTAAACTAAATTATTTTAAATTAAAACAGAGAGGGAAAAAGCTTCTTGCTATACTGTGAATCCATCATTAACTACTGTATCTCCTGCTTTTCTACCTGCTCATCGTTGCTGCCTGACATAATTAGTCATTGCTTCCTACAAGAAGACAGAGAGCAATAACTGGACTATTTCAAACTGCCAGATCCTGCCTCTGACTGTCAAACCCACTCACACAAACGTGGTAGCGCTCCGCTTACAGAACTGAGACGGGTGCACCCAGAGAGGATTGTGCCCTTTCCTTCATCACCCTCTCTGCTCTCCCGAGTAGCCCCCAACAGCAAAGCGTAACCAGGTTCAGCAGTACGGACACTGCCGGCATATCAGCGCCCCAAAGAGACAGCTCATTCACCTCACCCTGCCTCAGGCCCCATGCTGGGGGACCAAAGATGCATGTTCTGCAATTGGCTCATCAGCATCAGCAATGCCTGTCACCGCCTTCAAAGCGGCTGCTTCAGGAGTCAAAGTGTGCCCTGTCACCTTGTCCTCTCGCGATGCTAATTAGACTCTGTGCTCTGCGAGGGCACAACAGAGACACAAAAGAAGTTGATGAATCTGGTTTCTTGCTGCCCACAGAAATTACAAAGGAGACCTTTGCAGTAAATGGAAAATGATGCAGTTTGCTGGAGGGATGATATAGTATTTCACATGCTCACTGTATCCCGAGCTCTTCCTGGAAGAGGGAGGGGAAGGGTTTGCTCATTTCTGCAAGACACAGTCCATATTCCTCTTGCAGTTCCTGGCTTCCCCTTGGGCCCCTGGTCCCACCTGCCCCCTGGGTAGTTGCTGGGGTGGCTCAGGGAGGCCAGGGGCACTGCTGCTTGAGTTGACCTGCTACAGAAGAAGTGTATCATCAACCACACTGCTCTGTCACCAGAAGTGACAGCACACAAAAAAAGCACCACTTCCTCTAAGGACTCTTAAAACATTTTAAGCATAAGAATTGTACCTCAGTATAGGTGGATAAACTGTGCAGAAACATCTTAATGTTCAAATTAATCCTGTGTTTCAGAAGGAAAACCTGGTAACTGTTCACGGGTGAAACATTTTCTCCTTTCTGCTCCTTACTGTAATGGAAAAAGTAAAGTATTCAAGAAATAATTTCACAGCTTGGCTAAGCACTAACTAACACCACTTTCTGTGTAACAAATACATGATGCTATGGATTTGGTAATGGAACAGGAAATGGCTGATGCACTTATATGAGGGGAACTGGGCTCCCAGCCAAATTTTGAGTTCTGCTAGCTGTTCCCAAGTAGGAGCTACAGGAATTTATTCCTGAATTGATGTATGTGAGGATAGAAAAGCAAAACATCACATAATTTGCAGAATCTGTGTGCATATTAATCTATCTTTTTTTCTATTGCTTTTCTTTATCTGGTCTTTGTAGATCTGAAAGTTCTTTAAAAAGTCTTGAATCACAAAACTCTTCAGAAGTGAAGTAAGCTATATTTACAACCTAACACCTGTGGAAAAGATGGAAGACCCCCCACTTGTTCAGTGCCTTGGAGATTGGCACCTTTTAAAGAGTTTCCTTCAGCAAGGGTTGGTTCGAATCAGCACGCATGAAACAGCAGAACCAGAGTGAAAAAAATAAATGCCCATATACTTTATTCCTGTAATGGCTGTGGCACGAGACATAATACTTGTAAGATTTTGAGATATTTTTATCTTCATAAATTTTCACCTCAAAACTACGGGTAACAAGCAGTCTCAGGAAAATCTGCACTGCTGAGGTATAAAGAGTCTGAGAAACGCAAGATAGGAAGCTCGAGCAGTGGCAGTGAATGCTGGATGGCCTAAAACACAGGTTTGAGACACCACACAAAGTTCCCGTACAGTGAGTTTTAATTTAAAAGTTGAGAAGATGTAAGGAAGTTCAAGTACTTGTCTGGCAGATTTGATGGCATGTAATAAGGCCTTTAACCCCAATAAATTGGTCCTTAAAGGTTTGAGAAGTCTCACACTGACATACATCAAGACAGGAGTGGCAATACAAGAAAGGAACTCTGGCAGAACCTCTCTGAAAAAGTGAGAAACCCTCATTTTAAATGACAATACATACTTTAAACTTTGGCTAAAAAATGTTGGGGTGAAGCAATATGCATTTGAAACTGAAGTTGCCATTTTCTAAACCACTCGGTTACTTCCTTAAGGTTAATAAGTTCAGTGAGTCTTTATTCCTCTATGATACCACGAGATGTGTAATGAAGTCTTGTGCCTTAAAATCAGTTTCTACAAATAGCTGAGTTCTGTGGAAAAATCTAAAATTAAAGGCTTTTTAACTGTGACCCTACTCTGGAAAGGCAGTTCAGCACATAAATAGCCTCACTGACCTCCAGCCTATGCTCTGCTGTATACAGCTTTCCTGAATTTGTCGTAGGATTCTACTGAAACCAAGGAGACTAGTTGTAAGGGCAGCGATACACCTGTTTGTGACATTTGTTCCAAAGCTGGGGACCTCACACTCATCTGCCATTATAGCTTGGAGCACAAATAAGAAAATGGAAAAATCACATAGGGAGAGTAAGTATAACGTGCTGTACTGTTAAGGCAAGCACCGATAAACTAGTGAAAGATCTGAAGAAGGGTTTATAATAGTTCTTTCCACACCTCCTGTACTGCTGCTAAATACCAGTCCTTTTCACAGAATTTGCTTCCACAGTAATTTCCTTAACTATTTAATAACATTAATAGCTGTGTGTTTAAAAATATAAGTAGCATAATATCACTGTTGTGCTGTATTTTGTTGCTTTTAATTCCTTACACATAGGAAAGGTTGTAGAAAGACGAGAGTGTAAAGGTGTGTAGCTACATTGGCCTCTTCCTCGGTGGCAAAAGCCGTTTAAGAGGCTGCCACTGTCACACTGCGATTCTCGGCTTTCTCACCATTCCCGCACAATTCCTTAACACCATTCTCTTTCCTGACAGCCTGAAGATCTAGTTTTAAAAAATGCCTGAGATTATTCTTCTTTCTATTAGAATTTTACAAATATTTGAAAGGGTATTGAAAATATCCGAGTCGGAATAAATACTGTTTAAGGAATCAAATGGCATTTGTTTTCTGCTTTTCATTAAAAATATTTTTTTTCATTGAAACATTTTAAAAACTACAACACTGTTTTGTTTGTTTGTTTGTTTTTGTTTTGTGTTTGTTTGGGGTTTTGGGGTTTTGTTTGGGTTTTTGTTTGTTTGTTTGTGAAAAACTGTTTTCCTGGCTGTCTTTTAAATATAAGTCTTTTGAAAGAACACCAAACAGTCCTGCATTAAATGTATTGAGGTGAAATGCCACCTATGGATATGGCAACTGATTCCAATCTCTTCCAGAAGATGCAAATTTCTTAATGACTCACAGGGAGACACTGGCATCATTCAAGCACATCTAAATCTTTGCTTAATGCATTGCTTTCTGTTAGAATCCGTGGCAGGATTATGGCTAAAATGACTGGTTTGTGTACTCCCTTTCACTAGCCATCTGAAGCTAAGAGTATATTGATAAATAGCCTTCATTGGCATCATACTGACTGACTGAACTCAGCTTATGAAGAGCGGCAGGAGATAAACAACTACTGCATTGATATTAGCAACACAGACCAATAATTGATAATTTTGCCCTTTGTTTTCAAAATGGTCTTTGTTTTGTCTCACCCTCAAATGGTATTTCACAGAGGTTCTCTAGGGTAACATCTGGAATGAGGAAAATATGGCTGAAGAGGATTTAATTTATCTTTAAAATATGAGCCAGTATGTCATTCCGACAGGAAAGCAAGCCAGGGATGAATGTTTGATATAAAAATTTATGAAACATGAAATGGGTTTTAATAGTAAGTCTGTGAAGTCTTGAAACAATAGGTCTCTCTGGAGTGGCAGAGTCCTATTTTTATGGTGCTTTGATAGGTGGGAAGGTGATAAAAGTGTTGTGTATGAGGAAAGAATTAAAAATGTAATTGAACATGGTTCATAAATCCATGAAGATTCGAAAGCTACACTCTGGGTACTAATTCCTGCTGGGAAATGTTTCTGTTTAGTTACACTCTAAAGGTTAATAGTAAATACAATCTTGCATCTGCAAATCTCTGGTTTATTTTTCTTCTAAGAAATGACCTACCATTGACCTTATGTTATCCATCATCTGACGATTATGCCTGCATTTTCCAGTAAAAACTGCTCTTCCCTTTTTTGATTAAATTAGACTGCAAGCTCAGATTTTGATTTATATGGAGTAGCAATGCCTCATTCTTCCAGGACTGAAAATGTTCTCGTTTAAGATCAGATCAGAAGATGGGATGAAAGCCCTTTATAATTTTGAAAGGAATCAGTCTTTTTAGGCCAGTCACTACGTTTCTGTTATTAATCACAAAGATGGATATGTATAAAAGGAGGTATTTTTAAATCTATACTAAAATTCTGAAAATTCTACATTGACAAATGGCTATTAATAAGAGGAGGATATAAAGAAAAAGCAAAGAGAAATGTTAAAAATGAGACCCTCTGGCTCAAAGACTCACTGCTTTCACAGCTTGCAGCTACGAAGGGACACCAGGCGAGCTAAGGCAGATCAAAGATTAAAACTCAAGAATCCCAGTTCCTATTAATGCATTGTTTAGCAAATAACCGTATCCTATTTTATGATGCAACCACCTTTTAGGTATGAATATACACGACAGCATCATAAGTGCTTGATTACATTGAGAATAAAGCTGCAGAACAGAAACCTCTTTGCTGACCCATACATGAGTTCTTGCAACAGTACGAAGTATTATTCAGGAGATAGCAGTAAAACCTAAGAAATTTCACCCAAACCTATTTTATAAGAATACTGTTAATGCTGATGAGTAAAAATTTCCTAAGAGAAGAAATACCCAATTAACATCATTGTACCGTTCTGCCACTCATGTGCAAGCATGTGAACACTCTATATAATATCAGCTACACAGACTGGTTTTGCATTGCTTTAAATTACAAGCCATGAATGTATTTATTTTCCTTTTCACCCCTCATGTATTTCTAGAATAGTTCTAATTATTCTTCAGATTTTATTTTTGTCAGTGGTGATTTGGGAATTTCAGTGAACATAAATTCTTGTTTCTTAAGCCATAGTCCTAGAGAAACTAGGACACATGTAAAAGAAGTATCTAAATAAAGAGAATTCACATAGAAGAAAAGGTCTGAACCTCTGTCAAAATAATATCAGTGAAGAAGCAGCATCACTGATTATCTTGGCAGTGCAGAAATGCAGAAGACTTGTTTTCTGATAGAAAATACATATTCTGATAGAAATAGATTAAGAAAAATCTGCCTGAAATTCTTACTCAGAATAAATCAATATCATTACTCAGAAATTACAGGAATAAAATAGAAGGTGGATCCACTTTTCTGACAGGTGCTACTGCAAAGTATAGATGGTCAGAGCTAACTTAAGAAAGATATCTGAAGGTTTCAAATTCACGTGTTCTGGAGAATAATGAACTGTAACATAGTTAAGCCAAACAGGTACTTCTGTGTAATTTATCTTTCCAAATTTATAAAGCTCCTTATAGAGAAAGACTGAATGCAAAGTAAATGCCATCAGAGAAATTAATGCACACAGAGGAGACACATTTTATGTATTTGGGTTCTTTGCAGACAATTTAAATATTGTTTATAGATGTTAAGATTTTCTTCAAAAATAATAAATTTCTACTCTTCTGGCTAAGGAGATTTAATTTTGAACATAAATTGCTGGATTCTGTGTGATTTCCGCTGTCTGACTCTCTCATACCTGCAAATCTCTTTCACATAGGACATTATTCTTCCATTCAAGAATAAGCAATTTCTCTCCAGCCTAATTAGCCCTGAAAGTAAGCTTTTTCTGCTTATGTGCCCCCAGTAGAAACTAAGTTTGAGAAACAGTTCTTGACAAAGGTGAAGGGTCTCTGAGTTCCATATACAGTTTTAATGAGCAAATACAAATGTGTTAAAGCAGAAGCTTGTTTCACTCTTAAAACACAGGATTAATTTTAGCATTACAACTCAATCCATCGGTGTGTCCTGAGCTGCACTTATTACAACTTCAGGGCAGCAAGAAACCAGATTCATCAACTTCTTTTGTGTCTCTGTTGTGCCCTCGCAGAGCACAGAGTCTAATTAGCATCGCGAGAGGACAAGGTGACAGGGCACACTTTGACTCCTGAAGCAGCCGCTTTGAAGGCGGTGACAGGCGTTGCTGATGCTGATGAGCCAGTTGCAGAACATGCATCTTTGGTCCCCCAGCATGGGGCCTGAGGCAGGGTGAGGTGAATGAGCTGTCTCTTTGGGGCTCTGATATGCCGGCAGTGTCCGTACTGCTGAACCTGGTTACGCTTTGCTGTTGGGGGCTACTCGGGAGAGCAGAGAGGGTGATGAAGGAAAGGGCACAATCCTCTCTGGGTGCACCCGTCTCAGTTCTGTAAGCGGAGCGCTACCACGTTTGTGTGAGTGGGTTTGACAGTCAGAGGCAGGATCTGGCAGTTTGAAATAGCCTGGTTATTGCTCTCTGTCTTTTTGTAGGAAGCAATGACTAATTATGTCAGCCTGGAAAAGTGCAAATCCCTGTGCCTTATTTATGCAGTGTCGCTGTTGGGCCACTTTTCTCTGTTAGGCAGATTACATTCCAGGAGGAAGTTGCAGCGTTTGCTGTTTTCTTCCAGTCTTTCCTTGACTTATCCCTACTTCCATTTTGACAGTAGTGTGAGGGTGTTCACTTCCGAACTTCCCAGGAGTCAGCAATTAAGAAAGCAAACAACTTCCTGAGCCTTTGGTTGTCTTCTCTGCTCCTCTTGTGGTAGATTAAATTTCACTGAAAGTCATCTTCCACCCTGTGTAAGGCATCCATGAGGCAGTCTGGGACAGGGCCTTGGCAGAAGATAATCTGCTAGCAACCTTTTCATAATCAATACTGCCTTTTACCTTTCAGAGGTACATGGAAATTTTCCTTCCTCGTAAAGAGATAGAAAGCACCAGAGATTGAAATAGATTTTTAAAAGTGTAGGGATAAAAGCAAATTTAGTTTAAATAAAATGAGAAATAGTTTTGATTTGATGACATTGACAAAGACTTTTTGAAATAAGTTTCAGATAAGGCATGTACAGGCAAACTGATGTGGCCTTTTGGAGAAAAAAATATGTATTATTTGGATGAATTATTCAGATTCCCAGTGCTTTCCCCTTGCATTGTTTTCATTTTTTACACCATGTATTCAAATCCAAAGAGGATTTTACCAACTAGGATTTCACTGAAAGAGAGTAAGTACCCAAATGACCATGACATTTCTACTTCAATACCTACAGCTCAAAGCTGTTTAGATACCTAGTACCTCTTCAAGACAATTGGGAGCGATGCATTAAATAACTTCATAACTCTAATGTCAGTTTCTCATCCTGCCAATATGTTTATGTCCACGGTGTGGCCATGTGCTATGTTCCTCTGAAGTTACGCAGAGTGTGCTCACCAAGGATCAAACACCTCTGCCTCGGGTTTGATGAGGCAAGGAAGGATCCAGGCTAAAATGGCTATAAGTCTACTAAATTAAAGAAAGAAAAATGCTAAAAAAATGAGAAAGGCACATGCAAATTTTATTCCAGTAAACCCACCTGGGCCTAGGCAGAAAGAAAAGAGAACATTTCTTAAGACACATTGGAATGCCATGTACTTCTTAAAGCAATTACAGAAAAGACTGTAATACTTTCAAGTACTGTAATTCCTCTGGAGACCCTTCTGTCACAGTCAGAGGATACACTGAATGTTCTTAAATTTGCCTTTTCAAAGGATCGCTTACACAAGGCAGGAACTACTTTTTTCCTCATCAGAATACCCTTCATTAATTATCTGATGTCTGTAGAACATGTATTGTTATATTTTAATGGGTATTTTCTCTTACTGTAGCTATTTTGGACTTTGCTCACCATGTGTATGGCTACGCTGCAGAGGAATGTCGTGAAATGCCGGGTCCTGGCTACCTCAGGCACTCTGCTCCGAGGGCGGCTGCTCACTCCCCCTGAGGTAAGAGAAACAGGGAGCCCTTCAGAGAAGAGACTCACCTGAGTAAAATCACTTCTAGTTTGGAAAATGAGTGAAAAAATACAAGTGTGAAAAAATACAAGTGTAAAAAAATACAAGCATAAAAAACCCAAGGTGTTCACACTGCTGCTAGGAAAGAGGACAAGATCTGGGTGGGAAGAATGAGGCGGGGGGTGGATGCAGCAACCACCATCAATTATGTATGAGAGGAATTTCTGAGATCCGTGTGGTTGTTCTTACCCCGTCACTGTCACAGACACAATTTGTCCCCTAATGTTATGCCCACACCGAACTTTTCCTCTCAATACAAGCCCGCAAAGCCTTCAAGTAGGGCGCCGCCCCTGAACTACCACCCCCAGCGGCCCTTGCGGTGCTTTCCCGCCGCAACGAGTGGCTTTGTGGCGCGGGGGCTGCTGGGACTCGTAGGCAGCTGCCGCCTCTCGGCGGCCTGGCACCAGGAGTCGACTTTCAGTAATGTTTTATTGTTACTTTTTAAATTATTATTATTTTATTTTCTCCCTTTGGGTTTGTTTTATGGCAACGCGCAGTTCGTGTCTTGCAAGGTTAGGGCCAAGGGCTTCTGCCTCACAGAGACACTGCTCCCCACAACCAGCTTTTAGCTCAGAGCGAGGACGGGGCTCCTGATACTGGCTGGATGAGGGACTCTGCTCTGCTGAAATACTGAATTCAGCTCTAAGAACCTTTTTTTTTGAGGCTGGTAAAAGCTTCAGGTAGGCTTTAGATGCCTAATTAAAGTTAAAGATGATGTAAGTGAGAATTCATTATTCTTGCCTAGGAAGGGGGACCCACTCTGGTAACCAGAGAAAATCACTGAGGTCATTCTTTCTTGTTTTCTTAAAAACCACAATTTTTAAATTCCTTGTCTTTCCTCCTGAAAATCAGATCCTTGGACCTCACCTGATGCTAATTTGCCTTACAGACAAGTCTTCCGTACAGTGCCCCAGCTCTGGTGGATTCTTGGCTCTTGGAAAGTATGTGTTGACGCACCTGGGGAGAGAGAACCGAGCACACGGCGATTATCCTTTTGATGCTCTGTAAGTGGAATGTTCTTTTGCATATTCCGAACCCAGTGCACTGCTCCCTGTGGTTTCAGCATTAGATGGGGGAGGGTTTCATGATGCAATGATTTAAAATTAATTGTTGCTCGTTGAAGAGCCCTTTCTGCCTTTTTTCTACTGGGGTAAGTCATGAAGGCTTTGGGATTTCCTCAGTCCCGACAGAATCAGGCAGCTGAGTGTCTTCCTGGAGAAGGGATGAGGCATTAACGGAGCACAATGGGACTGTAGCTCTTGCCATCCTGAGCCTATATATAGAAACCCTTTACTCCACACACATGTGGGAGACAAATGTGTTTGCTGGCAGCACAACTGAAGTTTGTGGTAGTTTTTTTGTCATCTCTCAGGACTCAGTTGCTGCAGGAATAGTTGGGAGTCAGCTTCAGAGTTCTTAATTAAAGGTGGAATTTCATTGAAGTATGTAGTATGTAGTTGAAATGTTTACTCAGACTGTTCATATAACTCAGGGCTGAATGAGGAGGGGAGAAGAAACAAGAGGAGATGGCAGTGCAGGAGGATGTGATGTTCCTGACCTATGCTAATGGAAAGACTCTGATTAACATTCTGTGCCACTCTAGTGTTGTCACTTTTAGCAGGGCCTTCTGATGTAATTTTTTGTATACCTGACAAATAGGCTAATGGCAGGAAGTATGATTTAAAAAAATATACAGAATAAACAATCTGGTTGAGAAAACACTTTTTTTCCCCAAGTTCATATATTTTATATATAAAATTTGTTTATAAATCCTTCCATAGTATTTGACAGAACTATGCTTGTTATGACTGTCATTGTACGTGTGATTTGCTATGTGCTTGCAAATACGTCTTAAAATTAAAAACCGCAGTTATTTCTCTATTAAAAGCCAAACGAAATTTCTTCTTCTTATTGCTTCAGTTAGTTCTTTGTTTAATGTGTACTGAAGGTCTGCAAGATAGCTAGAGCTGTATCATCACCCCTGTTTTATACAGAATGATTCCAGAAATTAGAGAATGAGGAACTGACTTGCTTAACTGTCCAACTTCTATGAAACACTCAGTTTGTGACATATTAAATGGTATGATGGCATCTTACTTCAAGGTGAAATAGTCTGTGCCTAATCCTTCTGGGCCAACTGCACAGATTCCTTCTGCTTTTTGAGATCACTAGCCTCCATAGTTTTCACTTACTTAATTGTCTGTCTTGGTGTAGAGTTAGAAAAGTTCCTGAACTGGTCCAGCCAGGTGTGGGGAAGCACGCTGGGAAATCGTATGACTCTTGTGGACAACAATGTAATAATTAAAATATGTTATTTGCATTACAAGCAGCAGTAAGTCCAGCTCCTATAAACTGTAGCCAAAATACATTCCTCATCAAGATACGTTCCTCATCTAGGTGTTACGTGTTGTACAGCCTGATTCTAGGCGTGATACCACTCTAGATAAACCTGTCCTCTGGTGCCAGGATCTGTGGAGCCACATGCCATATATTTTACACCATGCAGAGCAGAGCCTTTCTAAGAACTGGCCTGTTCTACAGTATAAGGCAATTTTTCTCCTTTCCAAGAACACTAATATAAATTCTTTAGGTGCTTTGGTGCAGCTCAATTGTACTGGCAAATCAAGCTAACAATTCACTGTATGAGCCATTCCTTATTGCTGGGTTTCTCTCCCTGTGCCATGAAACTGGTGCTCAGGTGTCTGGAGGACAGAGGATAACTCTCAGAGGCTGAAGATGTTCACAGGAGGTGAGCAATACTGCCTGTGATCACTTTCCTTACCCCGTAGTGTGGTTCTGTAGCCGGTTAAGCTCATCTTTGCCTAGGCTGCTTTGCCCTGTCCAACCATCTCCCTGCCCTTGTCACATTTTTCCATCCTGTCCCTTCCTTCCGTTCCTGCAGCTGTGCGGTCAGGTTCTGCGCAGGCTGAGGACACTGGCCCATCTTCATCCTGCCAGGTTTGACTGGTTCCCTGATGTGCCCGCCCTGCCCACACAAGGGAGAGGGCAGGAAGAGGTTGCTGAGCCAAGCAGAACCACTTCATCCAGTAGGTTAATAATTCATCACTAATGTTGCTTCTTTCCATTCTTTCCAAGCAGTGCTGGAGCCAAAAGGGATCAAACAACCTGAAGTATACTATTACGACAAAACAAACTTGTCTGTGCCTTGCTTTGTGTAGATAGATCGATGGGGTAGATTAGGAGGCTGTCCTGACCTTGACTTTCTGCTTCGATTGTTTTCCAGCATCTAAATTTTAAGTAGACGTATAAGTGCTAACCGCAGTGTATAGATGTGAGGCAGAAATATCCCAGGCATTTTTTGCTCAGTCTTCTACATAAATGAGGTTTATTTTCTTTCATTACCTCTATCTCACTCTACTCCCACATGCAATGCTTTTTAACCCCATGGTCAATTTCAGTTAAATTGGATAAAGAACTACGAAATTAAAGATAAAAAAATTGTCAAAAGATATGGTCAAGAAGAGAAAAGCAGCTTTATTGCGTAGTCTGTACCAGACAGCAGAGAAGCTACAGATAAAACATCCATTCTGAAGCCTTATGAGACACCAGAGGATCCCATTCTAAGGCATGAAATAATAGGCTGCTCCCTCTTCTGCTGATGGAGCTAATCTGCTAAATTCTGTATAAGCCATAAGTCACCACTTTTCCATTTGGGGAACCTCACTGGACTGAGGCTGGTGATTTCCTTTAGTGCAGTGATAATTTGAATGTTTCTGGTTTGCTTTCTTAATTCATGTTTCCCTTGCTAGGAAGAATTATTGCTGTGTCACTGTATGACTTTTAAATGGTTGTGTGTGAATTTGTTTGGCTGGAAACCACAGTGAGAAGCAGTAAAAAGAGGTTTTAAAATTTAATTGTGTGGGCTGCTTGATCAAGAGCCCTGAAAAGAAGGGACCAAACCCTCTGGGAGAGAGTGCTACCCAGGAGAGTCTCTTTCCTGATCTTTAGAGTAAGAGCTTTCAGAATAATGCTTTTTCCATGAATCTGTAGTAACCCATCGCAGCGTCTTACCTAATACAGCAGTGTGGTTCTGGTTTTTGCTGTTGCTGTTGTAGGGTTTTTGTTGTTTGGGTGATTTTGTTTGTTTGTGGGGTTTTGATTGTTTGTTTTGTTTTGTTTTGTTTGTTTTGTTTTGTTGCTTTTTTAATCTGAAGGCTATTTCTGTTTCTGTGTGTGGAAAAGTACCTTAAAGCACATAGGCTACAACTGCCTTAAAAGGTAGGCTTTTCAGGCAAATTTTGTGTGCTGAGTATAGCTATACACATCTGATTATGAATTGTGAAAGGTATTCACGAGTTCTTATTCCCCCTGTGGGTAGAAGCTGGGAAAAGCAGCAGGAGTGGCTGCTCGGAAAGCGAAGGGGAGAGGATGCCTGGGGGCTTTACATACCATTGTCCCAAGATCTGCTTACGGCATCACGTTGGAATGGATTCTGCTTACCCCAACGCTTCATTGCTGTGAAACTGCCTGATCTTCTGCACTACCATCTCTCTCTTTCACAATGGCTCTCAGCTACCAGGTAAAATTTTTTGAAGCTGTTAGAACCAAAGCAAACCCAGACAAGTCTCACTTCCTGCGTTGTTTCAACTTGGGGAATATGTTATTAAAAGAACTAGTGGAGAATTGTTGAGAAGAATGGAAACATCTGTACAGTTTTGCACTTGAGAATGGCAGAGTTTTCCTGGCCTTTATGCAAATATATTTTGGAGAGGACTGAGAGAGCAGGGACGTGACAGCCCTGCCTTCAGCTGCCCTGGTAATTGGTGCTCTGCCTCTGCATCTTGCTGCAGGATTCAGAAGGGACTGATCCACCTCACAGGGAAGGTGAGTAACATGAAGCAGGGGTGCTGGCCTGCCAAGAACATGGGCACTGTGGTAGTCAAATGTTTTTTCTCCTTTGTTTAAAATCAATAGTGTTGTTTTTTTAATGCTGTTTTTCACCAACATTTTAATGGAAAAAAAGAAACCTTAAAAACTCCTTGTCCCACCCCAGTCCTCCATGAATTCTGTACCTGAGAAAGTTGGGTTGTAAGTAGAAACTCTTGAGATAAGAATCCTGCAACACTACACCAGGTCAATTATATTTCACGTTTGAAGAGTCCATTCTCTAGACCCCCACCTGGGTTATATCTTCCATGATGTAGTAGTTCATCCAGCTCAGGAGATGAGTCCTGTGGCACACCGTTGCCCTGCAGAAAACTAGGACAAGGGGCGTATTGACTGCTGTGGCCAGGGGCCGTGGTTCACCATTTCCGAGTTGTCTATGGAAAGTGGACAGTTTTTAAACAGAAAACTTTATTTTGTTGAAAACCATAAGGGGAAAGAACGTGTTGCAGGAGTAGGTCAGCTCAGGCTGTGTTTAGTAAGGAGGGATGAAAGAAGGTGAGGCTCAGATGCCTTAGACATTGCTTGTGGCATATTCTCCCAAAATTAAGCTGATTCATATTTGGAAATGATTTGACTGCAGGCAGGTAGTTTAGAACATAATGTATTATGCAGATTTCTACATAATTGACTTGTCCAATTAGATCATTAAAATGCCTTAAGCATTTGTGGCTGGGTTTTATTTTGCAGCATTTTTCAGAAAAACTCACCATTTTTTCCTTGCAGAAATCTTGCCCATGTATTCTCTCTGCTCTGGGGTTTCTGGATGAGGATGACTGAGGTGTGTATATGGGGCTGGGAGATACCAATGCAGAGAAGGCTGGGAACTGTTTGAAAGTGGTGTTAATCAGAGGTTGCAGGAGGTGGTGGCTTCACCAGAGACTTTCCTGCAACATATTAATTGAGCTGCATTTTTGTGGCCACTTAACTCTGACACCATGTTTTTGCAGGGACATTAAATTGCACCTTGTAGGAACTTTGGCAGCCTGCATTGTAAAGTCCCACAGAAGCAGAGATACTTTTTGAGATTTGAAGTTAGGGAAGGCAGTAATTATAAACATTTTTTTTTGCTGATTTTCCTAAGCAGTATTTCAGCCTTGTATGTCCCTCCCTACCTGCAGTTCTTCAACTCTGACTTTGTACAAATTATCAAATGAATGTTGTGATGAGAGCATGGTACCCAGCCAGACGATAGTTGTCCTTGTTGCATAATGCAGGGAGCTTTGGCCGGAGGAGTTTTACCAATAGTGAGGAAGGGCGGGGTAGAGAGGACACACTCTGTAATTGAGGATCAAAGCTAATCGTTTCTGCCTCTCAATCTGTATAGGAGCTGTTCAGCTGCAAAAGGCAGAAGTGTTAGGAAGCATCTCTCACCTGGACATTTTGTCATCAGGGAGAAGTGAAGAGGTAAGTTTTACTTTTTACAAAATCAGTTTGTTGTAAGAAAAGTTTTTCCTCAAAGTAGCTTGGCAATACATTTAATGATAAAGGGCTTAAGTATAACCTAGGTTTAGTAAAAACTGCGTGTACAGTTTAGTGCAGAAATGTGATGGATATAGTAAGGATGTTGCTAAAGGAAGTTAGTAATAATTCTTAACTATAGAAGCATTATCTAGTGCATCTCACCTGTCAGGCAGAAAAGAGGTGGGGAAGCTATGGAAGTAAAATGGAAAAGGCGAGGCAAAATTTTTCTAAAAACTTTAGGAAGTGGCTTTTATTAGGATGAAATCCCACTCTGTATAGAACTATGAAGTTGTATTGAAGTTCTGTAGAGCTGAGGTTTTTTCCACAGATCTTGACACCACCAGAAGTTCTTAATTTTGCAATTAAAAAGAGGGGAATCACAGTTTTTGTTTTGTCTCCTCTTATTTACCAAATGACAGGAAGCACTGGTAAGTGAAATAGTCCTGTTTTCCCTTTACCTCTCCAGTTCTCTATTCTGGTAACTATATAATTTAATAATCATTAGCATTAATTTGAACACAAAGCTTTAAAATAAATTTATATGTTTTCATTCTGGCAATAGATCAATTCAATCTTTGTTGATGAAGAAGCTGGATAAAGTTTATATAGTTTCCTTTTATTGTATTTCAGTATGTGTGGTATTCTGTATAGTCCCAGTTTGCATTCCAGCAGCAACTCAAGCATAAGATGTAAAAATTCAGTCTGGGTAACAGAAATCAGGCTTGTAGCCAAGGTCCATGTAAAAATCCGTGAGTGGTGAAAGAAAGAAGGTTTGAAGTGCTTTTTGAATTAGGCCATTTCAACAGAATCTAAAAAAATCCAGGACAAGGCAAAGTTATGAAAGTAGAGTTTGGCTGGGAGAGAAGAATTGCAACAATTATTGGGTAACCGGTTTCTAGAAAAAAAAAAGATATTATGGAGCGTCCTTGGTAAATAATGGTGCCCAGCACTCAGGGGTCTAAATTGGACTGTGATGTTCTCAACTGAAGGTAGAAAAGGAAAAAAGAATACACATGAAGCCTTTTGTGGCACGGGGTAAAAGAATGACTCATGTTAGTCTGCTACTATCTGATCATGCCTTATGCTTGAAAATGTATTTGCAGTCTTGGAATTTTAGATCTTTTGTGTTTTTAAAACATCCTTTACTAAAAATGGTCAGTATGAGCAAACTGAGTAGCATGGAGTTGCTACCCATATGATTTTTTATATGCTTTTTTGCCTTTTATTTTTTTTCTTAGTAAGACTTCTGTTTCTACTAATTATCCTTTGTTGTAATAGGGAAGGCTATCAGAAGTGGCACAAAGTTGAAGATGGATATTAAGAGCATGAAGAATTATCTCTATTGGCTGTACTGCCAGTTTGAACTAATCACCTGCAGCTACCTCATGGAGCCCTGGGAGAAGATCCTCTTCTACACTTTCAACGTTATGATGTTAGTTATGGTATTATACACCACTTACATCTTTGTCCCTGTCCACATTAGCACGGCTTTCCAATTCTTCCTCCACTTATTTGGAAACCAACATGAAAATACTGTTTCTGTCGTGAAATAACGTTGGCAACCTGACACTGACTTTTGGATCAAAGAAGTGTTGTCCTCAGCACTCCAGTTTTGTTTAGAAACAGGTTCAGGGTGTGTGCAAACACTGTTTTATTCTGCAGTATCTCATAATGCTCTTCTGTATTCGGGGACACTCTAACAGCAAATTACTTTGCCAAAGCAATTTCAATCACTCCTTGTTTTTATTATTTGACTGACTGATTCTCAAAGTGCTTTCAATTTTAAGGACTGGCTGGAGTTCCGAGGCTGGGTTTGGTAGAGAAACAACTGTGCTGCGTATTTTGTTATTCCAGGGAGAGAAGTTTGGAATGTGGAGAGTTTTCAGGTTGAGAAGTTGTATGGCATACGTTTGTTCTTGTCTGCCTTTGCTTTGCTGACAGGAGAGATGTGTACACAAAAGGTTTTGCACAATACTATACAACTATAAGCTGCTTCTCTAAGCTTGGTATGTATGTATTTATAGAATGGTTTTCTTATTTATTTAGTTTCCTCCATTATTTAATACAATTAAATACTTGACTGGTTTATCATCATTATGCAAATAATGCCTTTGATTTATTAAAAATGTGGGGATTTACTTCCATGAAAATTTATAATAAAATTATCATTTTCTTGGAATTTAAAAAATAATGTTTGGGGTTTTTTTACTTTTAGAAGACTGGTAAAGCATGCATATCCATACATAGAACATGAAACTACATAGACAGTTGTGGCCAGGGTTGAAGTACCAATACAGCAAACAAAATCGCTGCTCTGTGTTATCCCAGGAGGAGAATGGAGCAGTAGGAGGGTGCATACAGAGTAACATAAATTCAACTTCGCTTCCACCCATGCTGAAGTGATTTTTCTTACATCTTGCCAGAATAGAGATGCTCCTAGAATGTCCTCTCCTTCCAGAGAACAGGATGTTATTAGTAAGTGGCACTCAAATGACTTATGAAATGAGATTTGGTCATAGAGCGTGATAAAACAAAGTGAAGACACTAATTATGTCATTTGTCATCTCAACATGAGATTCGGTTACTTTCCCAATTTATAATTAGGGGAAAATAAGACAGGATATGAAAACAGTTTATTTGGGAAAATAAGGACAGCTGAATTTAAATTTAAATTTAAAACTCTTTTGACAGTACTCAAGTAATCTCTAAGTCTGTAAGAAAAATCTTCTATTTAATGCTTTCAGATTAAAATCCAACTGTATGTTTTATTAAAGTAATATAATGGCTAAAGTAGTAAATATCTTACATTTGCTCCTAGGAGCTTTCAGGCTCAGTATGTGTATTGCATTTATCAATGTTTAGGAACAGAGGAGAGAAACATGGTATTTTAGTTATGTCAATTATTAAGCTATTTATGAAGATAATAATTTTGTTTCAAAACTGGCAGCCTGTAGCGTAGAGAAATAAAGGCAGTACGTGCCTGTACGTGCACATGCTGCAGTGGAAGGCTCGGTGGATGAGCAGGCCACCATAGCTATGGTTACACTAAATTACAGTAGAAGACTTCCCACGTACAGCCAAAGTATTTGTCACCATTAAGGAACCCGACATCAGCCTGCAGGAGGAGGAACTCTCACCCTGGGTGTGTTTTTGTTTACAGCCACCCTTTCCCTGTCTCTCCAGCGCAAAGCCACTGGCTGTTTGTTGTGGTTGCCTGAACTGCTGGGTGCCTCTTTGGCAACAGCCAGTCCAGGATGGTGTCTATTGAGCTGTTTGCATGTGGCTGTCCTTTTGCAGGGACAGCTCCTGCCTGGCTGCTGGTGACAGTGGCAGCTCTTTCTGCCACTCCCCAGCAGGAACAATCTCAGCTCAGCTGTGTGAATCAGAGGGAGCTGGGAAGGCACCAAAAAACACAAAAGGAGAAACAAGGGGCCAAGTGGCAGATGAAAAGAGCCCAAATTCTTGATTAATTTTACTCATAACAACCTTTTCCCTGCATGCCACCAAGGTGCTCATCTACAAGATTTAAAATATTACATGCAAACTCCACCTTGCAATTTCGGTTTCGAAACGCTCGCCTGCTTGGGCAGGTTCCCTGTTGGAAGCTGTGCTACGACCAGCAGCCCGAAGGGCTGAACTGATAGAATAAGGCCATGGCTCCAGATTTGCTAATGTCAGGCCTGTGCATGCTCTGTCTGGCAAGGTGAATTTGATCCAGGTCACCAGTATAATTTGGTGTCTATCAAACTAGTCGTGCACTTCATAGAGCGTTTATCCCAGCTGTGAGAACAGATGCTATCACAGAATCACAGAATATCAGGGATTGGAAGGGACCTTGAAAGATCGTCTAGTCCAATCAATCCCACGTGGAATAAAGGCTGCCGTAACCGCCTGCTTCAACATTTTTCAAGATTGTTTTTCCACCAGCAGGGTTTGTACAGGCTCTGAGTGGCCACAACACTTGCTTTTTAAACCTGGTGATGGGTGTTGCAAATCAAGGTTTACTGTTGCAGGGCTGAAGCAGAAAGTGTTTCAAGAGGAATAGGAAACGGAATATTCCCTGAGGTTCCTGCCTACGCACCCTTCTCTGAGGACACCTGCACTATGCTCAGTTCCCCGTGAGTTCCCAATAGCATTTCAATCCCACTTTGCCTCGGTTTCTTGCACAACCAAGAACATGCAAAGTTCTCTGGACAAACTTGCTCATGCATACAGGCCAGTCACCTGCAGAGAGCGTGTGCACGGGGATGCTCATGCAGACAAGAGTCCACATGAATCAGAGGTTGTTTATTAGGCACTGGGGTGGCTGCTTGGTCTCCTAAACCTTGTCAGAATATCTGCTTGCTTAACAGGAGATAGCAAATCCTTAGTGCCAATGCCTGCCCCACGAGAGCTGCTAATGCCACACGCCTGTTTTCCATGGGCTGTGTGGGTGTGTGTGCATGGGAAAGGAGATGGCTGGTTGCAGTTGTTGTTTGCAGGGGTTTATTATCAATCAGATGAATGGATGCGTCCATCAGTTACTTACAGGGCTGTTTGAGTAATTGTGATGCAAGAGGTGCTCGTTGCTCTCTCCTAGGCCCATTGATCAAAGTGTAGACTCAGTATGTGCTGCTTAATGACTTCCTGTCAATAAAGGAATTAATTTTATTACTTGTAAATGTGGACTTAACCATACAGTCTTGATTTGACAAGGTTAGTTTCTGACATAAACCCAATCTCGTTCTCTAACATCATTTCTGCTCCCTGCTTTTGCAAACAGATCTGACCTCCTGGTCCCTGTGCTTATAGAGGGAGACTTTACTGTTACTCTACAGTAAAAAGGCAGGTCAGGGTGATGTGAAGCACCATTCAGATCACTGCTTCATGGACTTTTTAAAAGGGACATCATATTTAAATTGCACAATTTACCAACGCTGGTTAAGCAAGAGTTGAAACTAAAGAACAGAACAATAAACCTCTGCTACAATACAACTGCTCTTGCTGCTCACTATGAACCGTTTGACCTTTACAGCTGTAATACATAATGCTAGATTCACACCATCCTCATTATGAAGGTTTATTATTGTAGGACTTTTACAGCTTATCTCTCATTAAATGATAATCTGTATTTTATTGATTGAAAGAGTTTAAACTTCCTAAAGGCAATTAAGATGATTTTGTTCACACAGAACTATACCCCCTCTGCTCCTGATTACTTCTGACAGTTTTTAGGGGCTTAAAGTAAGTTCATGCTCCTTGTTGTTACTTTTATTGTTTTGCTACTATGACATATGCATTTTGTTTGTGCTGCTATTTACATCTGAGTGTAAGCTGAGTTCTTATCTTAAAGTACTCATTATCTGACTTGAAAATCCTGTTTCTACGATGAACTTGTCAGCACTTAATAGCCTCTGCATCCCACAGAACATACTCCTTTTCATCTTGCATACATTTGTTTAGAACAACGTTGAGTTTACAGCAGATCTGTTTCCTTTTAAACTTTCTGCCCAACTTTCCTACTCAGCTGAAACTACTCTGGGCACAGTTTAGTTCTAGTCCTCTTCATTAAAGAAAATTACTTCTTCATATATTGGTGATGTTTTCAATATACAGTGCAAGTGCTGCATAGAATAGGATTTACATGTAAGTTTTTCTGGATATTTTTCAGAGGCACACAGGTAAGAATTTGGAAGCGTGCATGTCTGCCTGGTAATGCCTCCCTGAGGAGGCCACGGCTCTGCCTCTGCTCCTCTCTGCAGCGTCAGTAGCTTCTCGCTCACCTCGCTGCCTTCCACGTCTCCCCTTCCCAACTGCCCTGTCCAGGGACCTGGAGGGAAAAGCACAGCTGGAAGCACAGAGAGGGACCTCATGTATCCTACAACTGCCCAGCTGGCAGCTAGGGCATCATCCCAGGCTGCTGGTGGGTCCTGGCTCTTCCCTCAGCTCTAGTTTGGAGGGGCACATGCTTCCTCAAGGGTAAAAGAAACCTTCTTGGTGCTTCCTACTGCAGGTTGCCTGTGGAGGCTACAGAGTGCCACCCAGCAAATTGAAACACGCTGCTGGGAAGCACCTGCAGTTTTTAGGAAGCTGGTTAAATCCAACACCCTTCCCCCAGAGTATCCATACCCTCTAACAACCTTTTCTATTGGCAGGTCTTATCTGAAGGTGTCCAAGCTGACTTCGAATTTATATTAGCATGGCTAATTTATCTGCACTAAAAGCCAGTATAACACTTGAATTTGAACTTTGAATATTTTTAAAAATCATATTATAAACCTTAAAATAATGTGAATAATCTTGCATGTATCTCACATCCTGTCGTAGTGCAGGGAGTTATGATTTCAACCACATCAGATGTTACTGACCCATCGTTTGGGTACATGATACAGCACCGTGAGTTTCTTACTGTACCCGCCGGTGACACCTACAGCAGCTTCAAGTCTTTATTATAGGAAGGGATATTAAAAAGTCAGATCAAACTTGGAGAAAACCTGGAGTAGCTATGAATACACAAACTTTAAGAAAGCATTTTAGCTCAGGTTGACCTCGTTACAGAGAGGAAGGCCGAAGCACCAGGAATCCTTCCAAGAGACTGTGGGAAGCTGAAGATCACAGGCTTCAGGAAAGAGCAAATACAGGCAATAAGGAAACAGCAGTAACTAAGCGAGCTACAGATGGAGGTCAGAGGCTGACAAGGTTAAACAGCAGCTGCCTCAACATTGTCAATCTGGACTGAAGAGAATTCCTTTTAAATCCTACTTGGAGCATACACATCCTTGTGTTGGATCTGTGTCTCGGGCAACACCAGCCAACTGCTGGACCAGAGCATTCAGCACACAGGTATGGAAATGGGCAATGAAGCCCAGAGATGCTGGAGGGCTGAGGAGCAGCTGCCTCCAAGAGCCAGCTGGAAGGGTGACTAGAGTGTGATTGCTCTCATCAGTGTTTGTATGAGCACTTCCACCAGGCTGGCTCCAGCATTGCCTCTCTCAGCATACCAGCTTCCAAATCTTCGGCTTTGGCATGGATTCTGTGTGTGCTGCGTTGGGAATCTGCACATCCACCTCTGACCAAGGCTTCCACTGGGGAAGCTCACATCTAGCCAGCACAGCATGGAGGTGCCTGAACACCTCCTTGGGGGATTCAGGGCTCCCAAAGGACCTAATTCTGAATTATTTTCAATATGAACATTGGTTTTTTAAGGAAAAATCTAAAAGAAAGTCAGGGCTTCAAATGTCTGTGAAGGCTTTATCTTCTGCTGCATTCTTACTGGCTTAAATATGTCAAGATTTCACACATTAGCATAAATTCATTTCAGCAGAGGTAGGGGTTAAAAATTGCAGTCCTTTATATCTCAGATCCGCCCTACAAAAAGGTAGGAATTAACAAAGACCTACATTAGTAACAGAAGTGTTAATCATAACCGTTGCAGCCCATGCAGCATGAAGTCTTGTCATGCTTAGTGGTACAACAAACAACCTGCCAAATATTTTACAGCTTAAATGGTTTCCTTCTATCTTACAGACCTTGTCACTGAGCACAGATTATTTTAAAATAGTCTTTCTAGCCCTTTCAGTGCTTGGCACATCTGAAGTTTTCTTAGTTGATATGAAAAGGTACATTAGCTGTGGATTTCTGTCATACGGGATTGTTTCATTTTATAAAGCTGAATATTCAAATTAAGCAAAGCCACTTCTCTCTCTTGATGATCATGCTTTGTTTTTCATCACGGAACCGAGACCCTGACAAGTTTTAAACTCCATCTCCTGCTTCTTACGTGTCTTAACCAGGTTCCCAGCCTAAGCTTATGATGAAGTACGGAAAACGTTGGTAAATTCTGAAGGCAGGAATATTCTTCACTACATGATTATGTTCTGGAATGAGCTATGACAAACACTGCCAAAACCCTTCTGGAGCCCAACAGATGAGCTTCACCCCTATATTTAACTGTTCTGGGAGAAGGCAGCTAATGTAAGTGGCCCTGGCAAAGCGTAAAGCAGAGAACAAATCTGCTGGCAGGAGCCTTTAACATCAGTCCTTTAACAACAGTCCTTTAACATCAGGATCAAAACAGCTACTGTTGTATTTTTCCTTCAGCTGGCATTATGTTATTTTAAACTTAAATGAAAATATTAGGAACTACATCAGCATAACCAATTTTTTCAGAGTTTAGAGCCATCTCTCCTTTAGAGCAGCTGACCAGACCGCTTTTGGGGCCATTAACGTGAAGGAATAGCGACATCAGGTGGCCTATCACATTAATCACAAGCACATCTCAATTTTTATTTGGTGACTTCTATGGAAGAACGGACAAATGCCTGCCACTGTGGATGCCTCCTGCCCAAAGTGAGATCCGCTGACTTATGCAACATAACATCCTCCATCATTTTCAGTGAGCAAAAAACTTTTAGACACTTATTACAAAGGCCTGGTCAGCTTCTCCCATAACAAATGAATTTGGTTTTGTTTCTTTTAAATAACACTTTTTATTTCAATAAAATGATCTAGAACCACACTAATGCACCAAGTGCTGACAGGAGCTACTGCACACACCATTCACTAAGGCAACTGAACCCCAAAAAGGAAGAGATTTGCCATTAAGCAAAATGGAAATTCAGCACTAAAGCCCCACAAAGTTTAGATCTACTCTTCCATTTTCTCTTTTCTTTCCCTCAATAATTCACTAGGGGGTAAAAAAAAGTGAAACTTCCTTAGCTTAAGTGATGTCTTCCCATCATTCCTCGCCAGGGAAACCAGTGCCAGGGCTGAAAGGCTGTAATGAAGCCTTCTTCGGTTTCTCTCTGTAAAAGCCCTCCTTCTGAAAGAACAAAACCTTGGCTGTTTTGAAGGACATAACTTCTCTTCTCTGCTGAAACAGAATCTCATCAGCTGGTTTTTTGTTTGTTTGTTTTTAAATACTTTAGAAAGTATTCTTTCTTTTCAGTCCCACTCCTACTTTACTACATGTGGCCAACATGCTTCATGTTTAACCATCACTTAACTACTTCAGTTAACCCTTCTACATCTGTGTTACTACTCATAAATATCACTACTGCTCGGTACTCACAATCACACATCCTCTGTGCCCAATGTGGTACACACACGTGTGTATGGAGTCACATCTCAAGAGCGACCCCTCTCCTCCCACACAAACCTTGTGGGATCTTATGCTTCTGCTCTTGGGATTCAAAACCTATCAAAATCCGGGTGCAAATCAATCATTAAGCAGTTAAGACTTAAAATCCTAAAGCAACTTCTGAATGTATACAAGGAGAGGAGCTTTTAAGCTGTGGAGCAGCTTCAGAAAGAGATGCAGGGTGAGTGGCAGCCTTTTATCTACTGTGAATTAAGTACCTTTTGTCAAATTACTTACCCGGTGTCAGGGAGAAGATCTTGGCAAACATTTCATTTCCTGGTACACCAGCTAAGCCTCTTCCGGCTCCCAACTCTTTAAATGTTAAAGGGACACTGTAAACTCAAGAACCTAAAATTAGAACTCGCTTTGGGTTCCAGCACACGCAGCTTACCCGCTCATGGGATTGCTGTTACCATGTGTTACCAGCCAGCAAACAAACGCACACAAAGCCAAGCAATATACTTAGATTTATGAGCTGTTTGCCCGGCAGCTGTAGCACGAGGATTGCCTTTCCGGGCAAAACTTTTGCTGAAAGATACTTGAAACCCAATACAGACTGGCACCAGACCCTGGAGGGGAGAGGAAGAAGAGGAACCTCTCCAGTAACAAACAGGACGACAGACAAGATGGCCGTATGTCTGAAATTCCTGAGACACCGTGAAGGAAAATACTAGAGAGGAAGGAAAAGGATTGATAAAAAGCACATTGTAAACCACGGTTTTATTACTCCCCCCTTCACCTGCCAACACCAGGAAGTTTATTACCAAACTGTGTAAGACAAGACCGATCATTTTTACCTCTGTCAGAAAAATCACACCCCAAAACACATCTCATGCAGACACAGGTGCATTCACTGGCTACTGGCTGCAAATTGAAGTTCTTTGATTTCCAGAGATGTGGCCTGATGGTCACTAGAAATGAGTTTATCTACATCTCCCTAGCACTACTGGCAGGTGTAGCTGCTCTAAAATAGGTCTACTAAACCCTTTTATTGGAGCAGTAATTCAGGTTAGCTATGCAGCTCATTCTCATGAATATATTTTAAGCACGGTTTTATGCCTTCCTTACGCTGAACTGAATTACTGTCATGAGATAAATTCTATCTTTAGTTCTCAGCAGCTTTAGGGTTTTTTCTTAACTGCTCTTCTACACAGTGAAAAAAATATGCCAAAGCTCCTGAGAGCAGAAGCATTTTGTGAGACAGCTACACAGCGAGAGATGGCACTAAGGGACCTTAACTAAGCCGCTAACGCCAGACGGCTTTGAGCCTCGCTACATCAAAACTGCTTTTCCAAATATCCAGTTTCGCCCCTTTTACCTTTTACAAATGGATGGCTACAGGAGTGTGAGACAGAATTAGAACAAAAAAAAGCCTAACTTGCAACTAAACCTAGCTCCATCCTTTACAGTCAAAAAACCCCTTGCTTTCTGTGGTGTCTGGCCTGGGCTGGGACAGGGAGCCTGAAACTGAGCGCTCTCAGCTGTTTGGAAACAGTCAAAAGATTACATTTAAACTGAAGAATAAGGGAAAACATTTTCTCTCACCTGGCAGTGGGCTGAATACTGCCAATTCCTTGATAATTTGTTACAAAGATACAGAAAGGTGCTCCTGACACCTCCTCAGCTGACACTACCGAGAAACAGTGGATTTTCAGCCCTGTTACCTGTATTTACCAGCACAAAAGTGGTGATGAACTACATGAGGCATTCTCATTGGAGCTACACAGATCTTTGATAATCATTAATACCATTAGATGATTCCTACACATCTCTGCTTTTCCAACTTTACATTATTATTCTTTTCCTCCTTTACATATGCCATTTTTTTAAACATTTTTTTTCTGGAAGTTAAAAAAAAAGTACATGCATATAAACTCCCAGTAAAACTTCTGTTGCACCACCTTTGTGCAGTACAGTGAATTAAATCCAGATGAATACAAGTATGTAACGTCCTCCTACCCCACTTCTGTCCTCTTTGGGCTTGCAGATGAGATGTCTGAATTTAAAGGTAACCAAATAATGATGGACCAAAAAGATCTCTATAGTTTTTTAATAGTTCATAGCTGGTGTATTAATTACACATTATACACATTGCTTTTAATCCGCTGATACAGGCAAGAAATACAATAGAATGCAATACTCGTTACATCTAACAAATTTCCAATATTTCTGACCCATGGGCTGCATCTTACAGGGAAATAATTTGTGTACTCAGGTCTATTTGGAGTTCCCTTACCAAAGGAACAGAAGATGCATTTTTGAGCTTCCCCAAAATGCTGCTATATGGAATAATCTAGCCATACAAAAGGCTTCAAACCCTCGTACCCAAAAGATTAAGCCAGAAAAAAATCCTTCCCATGTGAAGAAATGAAAGCAATAAACAGTAGGTAGGTACTCTACCTACAAATCTAGCAAACTAGAATAATTCTCTCCCTCTGGACATCCTTCTGACCAGCTGTCTTTAGCACAAGACAATCATCTCCCCTCTCTATAACTCTGCTGTTGGCCAGCTGGTGCCTTTACAGGGCAGAAGCTGCAAGGAGAGAACACTCCGGGACGGGAGAAACTTGTGGAATTCATACTGCAATGCTTGCACCAGAAATTTAACTTTAATTCCTGATTCTCTAGAAGATTATATAAAAAATATGAATTCAGGATCATTATTAAAGGGGTACAGTAGTAGTTACCACATTACTTCTCATGTTCATATTAATCAGTTTCTAATTTACTAATCCTTTGGGTACTTTTTTCCTCACCAGGGGAATATCTATTGCATTGATGACTGCACTGTTCTTATTCTGTCATCATATTTGCTCCCTCCCCACCAGTGGCATCCTCGGAAATATGGAGATCCTCTAGCATTTCAGCCAGACTGATTCGTGGAGGACCATCATCATCTGTGTCACTCTCCACTGGAACATCCGCATCTAAAAACACAACAGGAAAAATAACCAACAAAGAGCTAAGCACAGTAAACAAATCCCCAACCCCCTGAACAACCCCAAGAAAAGAAAGGGAAAAAACCCCTCCAAATCCAAATAAATTCCTCCTAAAAACCCACTATCCCATGGCAATTGCCCTCATGGAAGATGCTGAATTATGTATCACATCCTTCACCCAGCAGAGGTTTTAGGGGCAGGAGAAAATATGCTTCTCTCTCACACATTGAAGGCAGTAAATCAAACCCCATCAACTCCCATTCAGTGCACGGGAAATATGCTGAATACCCAAAGCTATTACATTACAGCACTTCTCTAGGCAAAATGTAGTTCAAAGAATCCAAATGCAGAACTATTATTTCACTCAAATAGTAATGATTTAATTACATGCAACCAAATAATTAAAAAGGCCTTACTCCTGTAAATGTTGACATTCTTTCTTATGGCTTCATCTTCTTCCAGATCTTCAAGGAAGTCTTGGAATTGTCTGTAAAAGATGTTTAATGCATTTACTCACTTCTTCTTTGGATTTATGCAAATTTATAAATCAAAATATAACCAAAGAAACAAAGCCCCAAGGAAAGACTGCCACCTGCAGTCCTTCAAATGTCTTTTCTGATAGCATTACAACACATTCAACTCATTCTTTCTGCTTTTTTAAGTTATTAATTCTGTATTTCTGTTCTATCCCTATTAGACTCCAAATAATTTCATTTGCCTGTCCTCATTTAACTCCAACTGCCTTACTTTCTCTACTCAATCATATGTTATTTAGAACTTGCTGTTGCCATATCAGCTTTGTTACAGATGAGTCCCTTTAGCTACAGACACCAACGGTAAACTACAGACACAATACTTCTGGTATTACTCACTTGGCTCATGATTTAAGCTTTTCTTGGAAAAAAACTTTAAAAGCCAGTTTTTACATTTTGCAACAGTAAACCCAAGAAATCTGCAGTGTTATCTTTAGGATGCTGGGGTTTAGTCTGTTTCCACATACTCCTCGATCCCACTGTCCTCTGTGCCTGTGTTCCCTGAAAACTCACCAGTCAAGACAGGATACACACAGGTGAGGTGTGTGCACTTAAAAGCGATTCCTGCACTAGGGAAGTGGGTAAAATGCAGGGAGATACTGCTTTTTTGCTAACACTGGTATCAACCTGTCCTACGAGCCAGCAGTGCGCTCAAATGGAACTAGCAGCATTTCCTTGTGCGCCCCGAACAGTCAGCTCATCAGCGTGGGCTTCACACTGGGTTTATCCTCAGCAGAAAACTGTTATTTCTAGATTTGGCACAGGCCCAAAGTAGGAAGGACCGAAAAGCTTCATGGCAGAGACTGAACCTTTCATCGTCTGTATCCGCGCCTTCTCTGTCCCTCTCTAGCTCCTTCAGCTTCCAGTTCCTGCGACGCTGGCGCTTGCTACGGTCATAGCTCTTCTTTATTAATATCTGCAGTGAAAAACAGCAAGTAGTTACACATACACACCTTCAACTGATGACACTCTTTGAAATCCAAAACAACACCCAACTCTGGACTGGGGCAACTGGAAAACCAGTTCAAATGGCAGAGTCAATCTGGCACTCAGGAGTTTTATATAGAATTTATACAGCATTTGTCAATTCAAACGTTTCCAACCACGTGGTATTACGACCTGAAGAGGCTTACACACGCTGCACTTGTCATACAGTTTTCACCACACAATTGCAATTTGAACAAAAAACAACAAAGAGGAAGGTCAGTTAAAGTAAATGCATTATTTAACCACTGCTCAAAAGTTGAAGTAGTGAAAAACTAATTCTCAAAATTAGAGGCTATTCACATTTCCATACTCATATCATCTCTTCCTTTAGGCACTATGCAACTACGGAGTACTCACTATAAAACCATACTCCCCAACACCCCTGGGTAACGCAAAGGACTTTGTACAGAGAAAGAGAAAATGGTCTTACCACATCAGGAATATGGTGGGGATTCATCTTGTTGGCAAACTCGTCGTTTAAGTTGCAGTTCGCCAAGTCGAATCTAAAACGAAAATAGGTATTTTATCCTACCTTTTAATGCAAGCCTACAAAACTCAGTGTACAGCATGCTTGTATTAAAGAGCAGCGTAGTGTAAGTTACAGCTCCTAAGAATATTCTTCTAAATGAAGCAGAGAGCAAATAAAAAAAAAAATCCACATCAACACTCTGCTGTCGTAACTATGAATAACTCTCAGAAGCTGCTGTTCCCAAATTCTGTAGCACTCCCCAGCCTCTGGAACCTGAACTGCAATACCCACTGAGCTTCTGATGCGCTCACAACACCTCCAGTAACGTTCACGTTTCACTCTGAGAAGCACCCAATTTGCCTAATCTTACAAAACCATCACATTTCTCATTTGTGTATACGATACTCTCAATCAAACAAAAAGATCTTTCCTGGTATTTTAAAAAGCCCTCCCACCTATTTGTGTCTAAACTGTTATTCCAATCTGGCACTTTCAAGTCAGTATTTCAGCTCTTTTATTACCAAGAGCCCTTTTCAGAATATGACTTCTGCTAGAAACAAAAAAAACCCATCTCTTCACAGCCAAGATGCAAGATTCTACCCCTTTTGGATCAGAACACTTCAAAAACTTTCCTGATAATACACAAGCCTGTAAAGAATCCAGGGAATTCAGCCATTAAATAATCACTGAATAAAAACCAAGAAACAGAACAGACCCCAAGACAAGGTCGCCGGGATTCAGAATGTGCCCCAGGTGAGTACAGCAGAAATACTGGTGATCCGTATTCAACTCCGAGGTCTTCTGAACCCAGGCTTCAGCCAGCGTGTGCTGGAGGAGTGACAAATAAAACACTTGGAATCAAACACGGCCCAATTCACTGCACTGTCAGAACACTTACACTGCAATATTACTGGTTTAAATTACACTGGTAATTTAACTTGTATTTACTACACAAAGCATCCCGTGTATTGCTTGCGAATGCTCGCTTCCTACCTTTATAAAAGTAAGGAAATGGA
Organism: Jacana jacana; assembly: GCA_013400555.1. Taxonomy (NCBI): domain Eukaryota; kingdom Metazoa; phylum Chordata; class Aves; order Charadriiformes; family Jacanidae; genus Jacana; species Jacana jacana. The sequence continues at coordinate 245,600 of VZTM01028753.1, forward strand.
CATACTAAGAGCTTTTCACAAGAATTCCACCAAGGCTGTTTCTGTAACTAGACAGGTTTTTTTAACCTGTTTTTTTAACCTTTTTTTTTAACTGCAGAACTTTCAACCACAGACAGCTTTTGACTGAAAAGAGAATGTTTGGTACTGATTCGTTAATTCTGATTAAAAACTTCTGTATTTCACCAAATGCAATTGAATGATTGAAGATTTGCAAAGCTGATATAAAGTAACTTCAATAACGACAGTAACAAGTAGAGTTTAAAGTCTTCAACAGAAAAGAATTTCTGAAAGTGGAATTCACGTAACACCTGTGCAATTTCCCAACCAAACCACTGTCCTCATCTTCCTGAGAAGAGTTTTTCCCAGTGCCAAGACACTGAAGAGCATACAGCTGACTCTGCCAGGTAAAATGATTCAAGCCAGACATTCAGCTGAGGAGGGGAAGGAGGGGTGAGGAAGGCCCAAAACATTGAATCAACACAGAGAACTCATACCTTGTTTGATCTTGCCCCTGCGCCTGCAACCTTTTTCTTTTCCTGAACCCTATTGATATCCATAATGATAAATTCCTCTAGTTGTTTGGGGTGGAACAAGCTGTTGAAAGGGTGGCGCCAGTAGGTATTTCCATCAATTTCAGCAACTGGAAAAAAACCCACCAGCACGGACAATCGTAAGGGACAGAATTTCTTGCCAAGAAATTAAAAGGAAAAGGATGCATTGGCCAAAATGCACTTTGTTCAAGTTTGTTATTTAACACAAGTACTTAGGACATGACCCACATTGCAAATTTGTGCTACAAAAGCAGTTGTTCTGTGATGGCCAAATCACACATCACATGTCTAAAGCAGAGACCTTTTCATTCACAAGAATCATTCTCCTGGATGTATCTTTATTAGCAGTACTTTGCTGTTAGACATTACCAGGATATACCAAAATACAGTGCTCCTGATACCAAAGTGGCTAGAATCATAATCCAGAGAAAAACTAGATGCCACCTGATTTTAGAGGAACATACCTGACAAAGGTAAGTGCTCAGTAGAGACCTAAAACATCCATGAATGACACTGCACATTTTGCCTAGGATACTATGGAAATCAAGCTTAGAGAACTATGTCTTCGTTTGCAATTAAATTCTACATCAGTGACTGTACAGATTAAAGACAGAAATAACTGTGCCAGCAGAAAAAAATCAGATGCTGCCATAGAGCAGAAAAGAACCAGTAACTTACTCTGTAGGGTGCTGGGATCGATGAGGTGGATGGTACTTGTTACTCGAATGCACACACAGATCTGGCTCATGTTACCGAGGCTCTGCGCCAGTTTTGGTGACAGACATACAACGTTGTCCTGCATATAAACGGAACATCATTTACACTCATACTTCCTTCATTTTTAACCAAGTCTTTATAGAAATCTGAAATAGATTTTAAAACATCGTATTTTCAGTTCTCCACCCAATAACTTCCTCAAGATAGCTGCTATCTGCACCTTCCATGCTTCGTGGGGAGCAGATCCCCTCCCATGCCCCCGATATACCCAGTAAATCAGGTCTCCATCACCACAACCAGCCTCCACCCACTTCATACAATACCCTGAAGATGAAATAGAGAGAAGCTACCTTGCATATTGGAACAATTTCCACAGAGAAAGTGCTTTTGTAATTGTAGACGTTACTATGAATATCATGTGAGATCAAACGTTGGGATGATTTCGATCTATGAAACATAAAAATAAGAGGCTTCAGGCAGCAAGAAGGACATTGTTCGAAACAGGAGATAATCACCAATGAAAGCACATAGCTATTTACTACAAATCCAAAACTTCAGGCAATAGAAAAATGCAGGAGGGTTAGTTTTACAATGGCCAGGTGGAAAACATGGGACTTCTATAGACTGAGTTCGTCTGTTTTAACTAGAATATAGCTTCTTTACACTCGCAATTACAAAATTCTTTACAAGTGAAGGATAAAAGACATTTCCCAAAAGCTTTTGAGTATTCAAGGCAATAAATGTAAATTATATACCTAGATGGAACTGTGCACTGAAGAAAGTCAACCATCTTCTGGGCCTGTTGCTTTGAAGAATAATAAAAATCCAGGCCATCTTAAAGAAAAGAAACCTTGATGAATATATTTGTTTCAAATACTATGGTGGTTTTGTTGTTTTTTTTTTCAAATACAATAAACAGGCTAAATAATCTGCTGCTTATTTGTAGATAGCTAGCAGCACAGGCACTCTTCCCATAAAAAACAGGTTACTCTATTCTACCTCAAGACTAACAAGCCACCTACCATGGATTTCTTTGATGCGAAGCGTATTTTGATGAAGCCTGTGTTTTAAAATCAGCTGCTCCAAATAGTAGAAAGTCTTCTTGTGCAGAGTCTAAAAAAACAAAACAAAACACCAATAAAATTATGAAGGTTATTTAAGGTTATTTAAGAACCATCAGTGCAAATCTCTGAAGAATAAATGTTTATATGAGAGATCATCTAGAAAAGGAACAGTCCAAAGTCTATGCCAAGTAACCACATAGATTTCAGCTTATGTTTCTCATTTCTGTGTAGACTGAAATATTTATAAACAAATCTGTCTTACCACTGTAGTGGAATACAGAAGGATACTTTGTAAGTCACCCAAACCCCTTCTGCCTGCCATCATTTAAAAAGAATATGCTGGTAATACTCAACAGCAGAGAGAAAGTTTTTTCTGAACTAAGACAAGTATGAAAAAACCCCACAGCCTTGGACACAAACTGCATCACCGCAGCAGTGTGAAAGAATGAGTCCATCCTTTGCTGAGAAAATCAGAAAACTATGCCAATATTTGTCTGCCTGGTTGTTCTGCCATGAACAAATGAAAACTGAGTTTGCCTCTACCTTCTGCCTGACTTGCACTACAGCTTTCCAGAAATCCTTAGCTTCAATCCTATGGCAGTCTTCACACATTTGAGACTGAACTATATATTCCACCACGAATACTTGCTGAAGAACTGCTCCATTTATCACCTGCAAAACAAAAGTTTAAAGGTTTCCCCGTTAGTCCTGTTAAGATAAAAGCCAGTTTACCAGAGCATTCTGAAATAACTTCCGTACTATGCTAAAACTATGTGACAGGCAGCTATGTTTGGGTCAGGAGTATCAGTAGTAATTTCCCAACTTTACTGGATGAGTCGATTATCTTTTTCAAACTGTGATGAATGGCACTTTAACGACAAAATTTTGGCAGGATGAAAACAATATTCTTTCAAGATAAGCCACTAAACATGTGTTGAATTTTACCAGAGAGAAACACTTCTCTAAAATGCAATAATAATAACCATAAGACTAAATTAACAAAACCAAACTGTTTGCCATAACAGCTCTTCAGAAGCCACAGGCAGAACACTGCACTCCAGTTACCTCTTTCTGAACAGTCAGTTTCAGCTTCAGCCTCTTAGAATGTGGCTCGGTCCAAATAAAGCCTGCATCAATCAGCCGGACCTGCCAGTGGGAAAGAAGAACTCAGCTACTGCTGCCAGCAGTTGCACGAGTACACCATAAAAACACACAGCTCTAACCACCAGAAAGCACAAGCTAATGCTATAATTTGTAATTCTTCAAACAAACAAGAAAATGAATAACCTAAATGAAAACATTTTTTTTTGCTTAAAATGCTATCTCAGATGTTTTTCTCAGATTTTTTCTGCTGTTAAGATTCTGAATCTAAGTGATACTTTATTCAACTTAAACATGTGACTTTCAGTTTAACGTACATACAGGCCTCTGCAACCCTCCTTTACACTGTCATAAACAACAGAACAAGCACTGTATAAACAATTTCAAAAATGTGTAAAAAAAAGAAAACCAACCTAAAATTAAGGAGCATTAAAACCATGTTAGATTCCTTTGGTCAATTATGTTCAACACCCATCTCTACAGTAACAACTAAGGAGCACACAAGATGCTCTGAAGTCACTGAACTGCACTGCAAGAGCCTCTTTAGCTTGCCTAGAAATTTTTTGCTAGAGCCTGTCCTTACTGAATCCTCCAAAATTCCAGAATCTATTTATTTGAGATCAGGTTGTCTTTATGTTTAATATAAATCAGGTGATAAGTTCTAGAAAAGTGCAAATGCCTGCTCCAGAAGGATTGAACCCTGCGTGTTACCTGGACTTCACTTTGTGCAGCACCAACAGACACACTATGAAACACCAGCAGAGTTAGGTACTCACCTTGCTCAGCGAAGCTTTGATCTTTTTAAGACACAAAGCCAGCAGCTCTCTTGATTCCAGGGTACACTGAATCCAAGTTCCTGGAGGCTGAAGATACCTATGACAGAGGAAGCATCTTACAGTACACGAAGCTGCTTCAGCAAATTAAACCACTCAAAAGTTAAACATTTATTTTCCTATTTTCCAAGCTATACCTTTTGCCTCCTGAAGCATTGCAATTTTGGGGACAAGCGTTTTAGCGGGGCCTGCTGCAAAAGGATAAGGGGTAATGCTGTTACACTGAAACAGTTGAGATTTAGACTAGATATAAGGATATAATTTTTCACACTGAGGGTGGTGACACAGTCACCTGCTGCCCAGAGCTGGTTATATCCCATCCCTGGAAACATTCAAGGTCACGCTGGATGGGGCTGCAAGCAACCTGATCAAGTTGAAGATGTCCCTGCTCATGGCGGGAAGTTTGGATTAGATGGCCTTTAAAGGTCCCTTCCCACCCAAAGTATTCTATTCTATGATTCATGCATCTCAAGGACATTCACGGTTTTACTGCAATTCATACCAATTTGCTCACTTTCTTCCCTTCAGAATCACAGAATGCTTAGAATTGGAAGGGGGCTTGAAAATCATCCCATTCCAACCCTTTTGCCTTGGGCAGGGACCACATTGCTCAAATCCACATCCAGCCTGGGCAAGAACATCTCCAGAGATGGGGCAGCCACAGCTTCGCTGGGCAACCTGAGCCAGGGTCTCACCACCCAAACAGACAAGAATATATTCCTAATATCTACTCTAAACCTCCCTGCTTTCTGTTTAAAACCATTTCCCCCTGTTCTATTGCTCCACTCCCTGGGTAAGAGTCCCTCCCCATCTCTCCTGTAGCCCCTTTAGGGACTGGAAGAGGCTCTAAGGTCTCCCTGGAGCCTTCTCCTCTCCAGGCTGAACAACCCCAACTCCCAGCCTGTCCTCACAGCAGAGCTGCTCCAACCCTCGTATCATCTCTGTGGCCTCCCCTGGACCCGCTCCAACAGAGGCGTAAACTCCTCCAGTTCAATCTTCACTGTCACACGTCCTTTCTACCTCCACAAGAAGAGAAATACCGGCATATGCTGGAAAGGAACGCAAACCCGCACCGCAGGGACACACTGCCCGTGAGATGGCCATGTCGTCCGTCGCCCGCCTCACCTCCCCCCGCCCCGGTACCTTCCCCCGGCCAACGCGGCGGCGGGACGCCCTGAGGCCGAGGACCGGCCAACAGAGCCCCACCGCCCCCGGAGCCCGTCTGCCGCTTACATGTTGCCCTGGGTGGGCGCTGCCGGCCCCGTCATGTACTCCATGGCGCCGGCTGTGAACCCACGAGGCGCCGCTTTCCGGGCCTGAGAGGAAGGGGAGGAGGCTGGTGGTCCCGCGAGAAGCCGGGCGGAAGGGAGGGAGGGGCCGTAGGTCGCTGAGGAGGCGCCATTTTGGGGCTGAGCGATTCTTGCCGCCGTATGGAATAACGGTGTAATTCGCAGTTCTGTCAAACATTAATTCATTTCTACGTGAAAATCACGGGAATTCGAGCCATCCATCTTCCTCCCCCCCCTGCTGTTGTTGTTGCAGGACATAGGGTACAACCAGGGGAGACCTCATAGCCCCTTTGCAGTCCCTACAGGGGCTACAGGAAAGATGGGGAGGGACTCCTCACCAGGGAGTGGAACGACAGGACGAGGGGGAACGGTTTAAACGGGAAGAGGGGAGATTTAGAGTAGATATTAGGGATTAATTCTTGACACTGCGGGTGGTGACACCCTGGCCCAGGTTGCCCAGAGAAGCTGTGGCTGCCCCACCCCTGGAGGTNCTTGGGGATGCCCTCGGTGATGTCCACCTGGGCCCGCAGGCAGCCCACGCACATGTTGGCCGGGTTGGGCGGGATGGCCACGCCGCACTGGCAGCAGAGGCTGGAACACAGGGAAGGACAAGTCAGTCGCGAACAACACCGTGTGACAGCTACGGGAGCCTCACCGGGAACCGCAGGTCCGCCCACCTTTTATTTATTTTGAGGGTTTGTTTGGTTTTGGCTTTTTTTTTTTT
>VZTM01028753.1:252037-281122 GCA_013400555.1 Jacana jacana
CCGCCCCCGGAGCCCGTCTGCCGCTTACATGTTGCCCTGGGTGGGCGCTGCCGGCCCCGTCATGTACTCCATGGCGCCGGCTGTGAACCCACGAGGCGCCGCTTTCCGGGCCTGAGAGGAAGGGGAGGAGGCTGGTGGTCCCGCGAGAAGCCGGGCGGAAGGGAGGGAGGGGCCGTAGGTCGCTGAGGAGGCGCCATTTTGGGGCTGAGCGATTCTTGCCGCCGTATGGAATAACGGTGTAATTCGCAGTTCTGTCAAACATTAATTCATTTCTACGTGAAAATCACGGGAATTCGAGCCATCCATCTTCCTCCCCCCCCTGCTGTTGTTGTTGCAGGACATAGGGTACAACCAGGGGAGACCTCATAGCCCCTTTGCAGTCCCTACAGGGGCTACAGGAAAGATGGGGAGGGACTCCTCACCAGGGAGTGGAACGACAGGACGAGGGGGAACGGTTTAAACGGGAAGAGGGGAGATTTAGAGTAGATATTAGGAATTAATTCTTGACACTGCAGGTGGTGAGACCCTGGCCCAGGTTGCCCAGAGAAGCTGTGGCTGCCCCACCCCTGGAGGTATTCTTGCCCAGGCTAGATGGGGCTTTGAGCAACCTGGGCTGGTGGGAGGTGTCCCTGCCCATGGCAGGACGTTGGGATTGGATGTCTTTTAAGGTCCTTTCCAAGTCAAACCATTCTGTGATTCTGTAAACCTCAGTGGCTTCTTGTATTCGTCCTTTGGGTGTTAGATCTATGTCCTAATTATTTCCCTTTTTTTCCCCATGGAAATGCGCTGCATTAATTTCTTAGCATGGGGGCTGATCGGCAAGGTGTGGCACATCTGCAAAGCATCCTGAAATCACTATGGACAAGGCACAATCAGGCACAAGGAGGTGGTCTTTTTCAACGTTGATTAATTCTTGAAGGTTGCTGCTAATTTATCTTCAAGAAATACTGCTTTGAGGCAGTTTTATTATTATTTGAACCTATTTTTCAACAACGGGTGGATGTCTTCAAATAAAGTGCATTTTAAAAATTTCCAACTTTGGTGGAAAGCATAAGAATAGGGATGTTTGGCATTAAATTTATATTACTTTCAGTATTGATTTTGAAAAGCCTGTTATCTTTTGAGTTTCAGAATTAACTAGCTACCTTTTGCATCTGTCAGCAACTTCTTGTCACTGTGTGGAAACGGGTAAAATAAAGTGCTTGAGTTTCTCCCTTTGTTTAGTCTTCTTGTACCTGAGCAATGAAATCACATTTTTTACTGAGAACATAGCTGATAGGTTCTATACAATAGATGATGTCGTTTTGCAGATGCTTGTGAATGAAGAAACAAGTTTTCTATCTGGGGATTCAGTTTTGATTTTAAATCACTATCAAGCATGAATGAGTAGAATTCTCATCTTGTCACTCATATATGAAGGATTAAACTACAATAATTATTAGAAGCCTTTAATTTACTGTTAGGACTTAAAGTGAAATTGCCCATTGGTTCTGCGAGTTTCTGAAAGGAGGATGCAGTTCCAATAGCAGAAAAAGAGCACGTTAGTTTAACTACTGTCAGTGATCTACTGTTTTCCTCTTCATGATGGCCAGTTCCTGGTAAAGCTGATTGGATTCTGAAAAGTTATGTTTTACAGAAATAAAGTATTTTACAGTTTTTAAGAGTTCACCTTCCAGACTGGCTCTTGGCCCCCAGTACAAGAAAGACTTGATCAACTGGAGTGAGTTCAGCAGCTGCCACCAAGATGGTTGGGGCCAGAGCCTGTTTTTCACCATGGAGGATCAGAGCAACTGGGGCTGGCTCAGCCTGTTAAAGAGATGGCTTTGAGGGACCTACCTCAAAGAGCAGCCATCAGACTTAGGAGGAGATGATGGTGGAGAAGGAACTAGGCTCTTGCCAGTGGTGTATGTTGGCTGGGTGAGAAGCAACAGACGTGAGTTGAAACAAGAATGATTCAGAGTGGTTTAAGGAAAAACTTTCCCACCATGAGGCCAGTAAGGAACTGAAGCAGGTTGTCTGCAGTCTCTTGTGCAGTCTCTGTCCTTGGAGGGTGTCAGGCCCAAGCTGGTTAAACCACTGAGCAACCTGTTCTGGCTCCATGTGCAACCCCAATTTGAACAGGATGGTTGGACTACAGGCCTTGCAAGATCCCTCCCAGCCTGCATGATTCAAATCAATGAGTATTTGTTTTTTTGAAGTGTAACTTAAATACCAAATATCCAAGCCTGTCACCACGTTATTACAGCACCAAGTTTCTCCTTGCTTCTCCACCCACCGCCTTCTCTGAAGAATTGTTCCTTCTCCAGGGGAGCAGAACAGAACAACGAATACCTTTATTCTTGGGACCATTGCTAATACAGCTTACCCACAAAGCTGGAAAAAACTTTACAATGAGGTTGTTGTCAACTACACTGTTGTCATTAATTAATTAAGAGTTACATAATGCTTTGGTTTAGAAGGAGATGATACACTCTGTGTGGGTTAGATTCCATTCGTGGTGTACAACAACCAACCATTCCCTTTGGAGAAGAGGAAGTGTCATGACAGTAAGGTGTGTTTGTGGATCAGCATTTATCTTCTGCAAGTTCACAGTTATGGCGGAGAAGACCTGAATTGCATCAACACATTGTGTGTGGTGCAATTAATATGGCAATATCCTGATGGAAAGGAGGAGTTCTTTTTTGCTTCCTTTGGAATTGCTTTGGGGACTGAAAATCACAGGCTGTTGAGCTGTCTGACTTGGTTTTTTTCTTCTTTGGCACATTTGTCTTTGATGGGCGGCTTGTGTTCACAGACTGTTACTCACTTCTGCTCCTTTGAAATTAAGTTTCTTTGCAGACCTCTCTGGAGACTGACTATGGACCATATTATTAAAAAAAAACAACAACAAAAAAAACAACAACAAAAAGATAAAAAAGAAGTGTTTCCCTGCACTGAAGTTTCCTTTCTGTACTCTTCAGAACTCCTGCTGCACAGTGGGTATTATATAGTTTTTCTTTTCAATCCCTGATGAATCATTCAATTTTTGATTTCTTTGATTTCTTTGATTTTTGAAATAAGACACTTCCTGTAAATTCCAAGCTGTCACTTGGCAAGTCTCGCATTGCAAGAGGTAAGGACAAAAGCTGTCATTTAGGGGAGCCAGATCTTCTGTGAAGTCACCAGGAAGAGAACTTGATCCTACTAATACTTTAAATGTTTCCACTGCAGATTTATTTTCAAGTGCAAGTTTTCTCCACCTTATTTCAGTGCTAATGTATTAAATCCTACCTCAGATGAAGACACAGCCACCAGTTGCTGCCAGTTAGTATCAGAACTGTTCTCTATAGTCACCATGGTACTTTGTGTTGCTTCTGCAAGTTCTTGTTACCCTATGGCTTCCACCCATGCCTTCAAAACCAGACATGCCGTCTCCTCACTGCCCCACCAGCTCCAAAGGGTCTGTACCAGCGGCATTGACCTGGGTTGGAAGAAGACTGTGCATCAGTACCCTTGTGTGATTCTTCAGTGCCCTGTGCTTGTGTTGGGCAGTCCCTCTTGTAGCAGTCGATGTAAAACTATAGCATGGGAACAGAAAAGTTTGACACACGGAATTGTTCAGCTGTGGCCTGATAGAAAGGACTGGAGGAAACACAAGGCAGGAAAATAACCATGAATGTGCCCAGTTGCTGTTTTAAACAGGCCAGAGAGAGATGGAGGAGCTGTATTTCAAGCCAGTCTGGATGTGCTGCTGCATGTGTGCTCTTGGCTTCATTCTGAGTGAGGCTGCCATGCACCGCTTCATGGAATATATAAGACAGGAGTAAGATTGTGGCAAAAACTGCTTACCTTTCTGGGAAAAAACCTACAGAAATTATACTTCTAATGTGGGCTGAGAATTTGAGTGGTTTTTTCTTTCCCTGCAAATGTCTCTGGAGCTGTTATCTAAAGTGCGAGCTGGTAACTCATCAGGACGTTTCAGTTTTCACAGCTCCGTTTAATTTCCCTTTTCACCCAGGAGCTGCAGGAGTTATAAGACTGTGTACAGGCACTGCCGCGAATTTAAAGGTGGCTTTGTAAATTCTGGCAGCTTGGGTGATAAAGCTGCCAGGTCTCCGCCACCAGCTACTCGGGGTGCTAATGATGGAGAGTGGAAAGGGTGAGAGTGAAAAATGTTCCCCCTTCTGTGACTGCAGCTCTCTAAAACTGTATTGGCACTTCAGCATATGACTGCTTGCGTGGAGTTGTTAATTACTCCTTAGGGTTCCCCGAGGTCAGAAGCATGGCAAACAGTGTGCAGAAGTGTTTATTTTACATTTTTAGTTTGCAGAATTTGGGGGTGTAGAGTGGTTTAAGTGTTTGTCACTGTTTTCAGTTTGGATTTAATGGCTAGGATGAGAGCGTCTGGGAAGTAAATACTCAGTATGAAAAGTGTGTACTTGATAATCCTTTGCATCTGGTTCTGTGCAGAAGGGGAAGACAGTGCATTGTCATGGCATCAAGTCTGAATGCTGCAGTAGCCACGAAAGGGTAAGCAAAAGGCTCCACTCCCTCAGGGGCCCAGGTCCTACACGCTTCTCTGTACTGTGTGTCCTGTCTTGGTGCGGGACTGGTTGGCATGTTGAGGTCCACGGAGATCCTCCAAAAGTTGAGGCCACAGACAAAGATTGTACAGGGAGGTTTTAGGTAACTCGGTGTCTTCTAATTCCAGTTACAGAATCAGAAAATATGAATTAAAATATGTATTAAAAGCATCATATAGAAAGACAGAATTTTCTAATTGACAGTGTACACTACACACATCCAATTTCTAGAGCTGTCAAATAATTAGAACAGCTGTGTAATTAATTCAGTTATCACTCCTAGAATGAACCTTTTTGGTCTTCCTTGATTTTATCACTATCAACAGCTGTAACAAGTTTTTTAAGTGTCATTTTACCCTGATTCATCTCTTCCAAGAGGCACATATATTTCAATAAATATTATTTTTAATGCAATTAATCCAGAAACCAGTCATCAGAATGATTTGTAGAAATGGAGACAATACAGAGGAAGAGCCTTTCTGGATGGGAACAGTTTCTAAAGGCATGAATGGCTACTAGTGGAAAAACAGCTTTATTACATACTGCTGTCCCTTTGGGGAAGTTCCTGACCCGGTCCTTTGCACCAGGAATGGTCTTTACCACTGGACTCACATCACTAAGCCAGTAGAGAGCAGAAAAGAACAAATAGTTCTTGCTAGCAGTGAGCTGTTTGGTAAATTTAGAAATCTGCTCGAATCTTACCTCTAGTTAAAAAGCATATTGCTTCGCACTGTTATCTTATCTTTCCCTCTTCTGCTTTTCAATGAGTATTAACTGTTATATTTATGCTATTATACTAGTTTTCTGCCCTTACTGTTTTATTCTTTAGGTTCTATATGCTCCATTACCATAAGCATACCATCTTATGCTCTATTATGTTTCGTTTCTATTTGTTAGGCTATCCAAAGATTTAACTGATGTGCACATTGACATTTGAATTGTATGAACGACACTGAACTCACGTGGAAGCCAAGAGGAGTTTATCCTCAGATGTACAATAAATTTTGTATCCAATCTTTAGAAGTACTGCTCAGTCTCTGAGCTACCAAATCATAATAAAGTCACAGCATTAAAAGGATGTGTGATGTGCAAGGAAAGCAAACACACCATTTAAAAACAGTTTTAATACAGGTTTACTCTCATTCTTATATGTGGATGGCTGGGCCCTTGAGTAAAGGACTATAGATAGCTTTTCTGAAAGCTCAAGTGCCAAGGAAAGCCAGGCCAGCTTTTATGGAGGTGTGCCAGCACAGTAGCTTAATTTTCAGTAGGAACTTCAGTAAATAGAAGCCACATAGAAGTTGTGGCAAAGATATTCCTGTGATTAATTTAACAGACACCTGAGGTCACTATTCCCTCACGTAAACCTGATTCAGGAGAGGAAGTAGCAAAGCTACCAGGTTGCTCCTGGGACCTCATGTCTAGTTAGAGCCGTTCTGACCTTCCAGCAAAGAGGGTTTGTTCTCATCTGGGCTACTGTTTTCATTAGTTGTGTTAATTTAAAAGCAAAACTCTCAATAATTTAAGAACAAAAGCAAATGTAGTGTTTTAAGCTTTTTAAATTTTCCCTAAATATTCACTGTAAAATAAATTTGAGATTCAGAGCAGTGCACAGAGCTCATAGGACGTTTAGCACCACCAAGTTACTAATTAATAAAATTAATAGAAATACCTTGATTTAACTGGAGAAGAGTTCTAACAATATTAAGGTGTATTTATGAGGATGGTTTTGCAATAACAATGAAACATCTCTATGGTCTTTACTAGTGTCATACTTAGTTTTTAAGAGGGCTGTGATGACACCTAGTCTGTACTTTTAGTTCTCGAGGTCCTGAATACGCATATGTTCTTGTCAATTTTACTCTTCCTCCTATCTCATCAAGTAATAATTTGGAGGAATGGAGCAGTTTCCATTCAGGGAGCAGACAAATAACAGAAGTGTAACCAGTACTCACAGTGGGGAAATAAAGGTATGGCTTTGGCCAAGTGAGCTGTTTCAGGATGGAAGGTCACTGTTCCAGTGGTTGTGGAGGCTGTAAGAGGTTTTCCTGTGCAGGAACAGATTGGGCCTTGCCTGCCTGTGGGGCAGTAACCTCCAAATTCAGTACGAGCCAGGATCTAGCTCCCATTGGGGACCAGGAAGCTGCGTCACTGTTCAGGAGGTATCTTACCCTCCATGTGCAGTAGGGGATTCTGCCCACCTCTGTGGGCGCCACTGTTCCTGGGACATGAGCCCCAGCAGGGGTGGCCTCACATCCCCTCCATGCCTGATTCCTCTTCAGTTTTGCATCTGCGGGCAGAGGTTCATCTAACTGCCACCACCACCCCCACCCCCCAGTTAAAGTCTTAATCAATCAGGCATCGATAGCCAAGTGGCCTGGTGCTTTAGGAGAGAAGGGCTCTTGTTGCCTGTTGCCGACTGCAGCTGTGAAGTTGCAAAATAAGAAGAGTTTCGACAACGCAGTGCATGCAGAGCTGTGCTTCGGCAGAGGTACTGCTGTTTCGACTCGTCTTCTGTGGTTTCAAGGAACAATACCAATGGGAGGAATAACATGAACTAATTCTGTTGGGACCTGATACTTCCCGAGACTGCTTTCTGTGAGATAATCTGCACTAAATTTGCTGGGATAATGCTCTAATTATTTTCCAGTTCTTGCCTACTCCTTGTGAAGAATCCAATTAGCCATCCAATTTATAGTATGAGCCACAAACATTATTACGCCTGAACTTAGGGGGCAGGAACAAAGCGGGCTGATAAGAAACTTCTTCAAAATAGCTGTGCAACAGCGATCAGCATCTTGTGACACTCCACTTTCAGCTGATCAGCTGATAAAAACTGTGTGTTGCGTCATCAAGCTTTGATGAGCTTCGTCCCAGCACAGACAGGTGGTTTCATTTCCTTTTAACTGGGTAATGTGTGGCCTGAGAGTCCTCTCTGGTGCAGCGCAGTGATTAGTGTTGGAAGGAGCAGTGGCTGCCCCGCTGGCTCTGTGAGGGGAACCGGAGTAGTGGGCGAATGCTGCCCTTTGTCAGCAGCGGGGGTAATCCTCGGCCTTGCTGCGGGCGAAGCAGCTGGGAGTAGCCGGATGCTCAAGTGTGCCAGAGGTTTTTGTGCAAACCCTGTCCTGCTGGCTGCAGTTGGAGGCACAGTGGGTGCAGGCAGCAGTTTTGAACCAAAGGGCATCCTCTGCTTTCTACATTCCAGGGGCATTTCAAGAATCACTGCTACATCTGTCATGGAGTTAGGAAGTGATAGATTTTTCTTAGTAGCCCTTAAAAACCAAAATAAACCAAAGCGTAAATTTACTTGAATTGACCTGCTTGAACATGGAGACATCCTAGATTCATGAACTAGGGTCTTCTTCGTGTTACAAGGAAGATCCTCCTCGTGGTAACTTCTGTTCTTGAACAGCTCCTTATCAAACATCACAGCTTGTTTCTCGTTAACCACAAAACCCAAAGCTTTTAATTTATCGTCAGGAGAACTACAGCAACTCAACGTTTACACTGTCTTATCAATGTGCTATACTCAGAGAAACTCACTTTGGTAATTAATTCTCTGTAGTTATTCTCCTGAGATAGCTAAGTGTTCCTCTTTGAAGGAGGGGTAGCAGTTTTAGTGTGCACTGGTACCTGCCTCTCTGTCCAGGAGAACCTGTGCAGAAAGTGCAGCCCATTCCCACAGATATGTTCAACTCAGCAAATGCGTTTATTACAGTTTTTCAGCATAAAAGACTATGATGGGTCTCGTTACTCAGTTCTGCCTTCTTTACCTGAGTGGGGAAGCAACCACAGCAAAAATTTAATTTTAAGCAAAAGCATGGGCAGGAGCCAGGAAGTGTTGCTTTAGTACTGGTATGTTTGTTACCTGTACCAGGATGCACTAGACATGAACCCCAGACTAAGAAATAATTGTTTTAAAAAGGTAAATATTTAATCATCAGAATGTGATAGGAATCTTGGAGACTAACTATTGTACAAGTAGGAGTTTGCTTTCTACTCACCTTTTGTAATCTTCCGTGTCTCAGCCGATAACACCCCCTGACCCCAGGGAGAAGGTGGGTTGCGCTGCGAGCTCTGGAGCTGCCAGGAGGGGTCAGCACCGGTGTGAAGTCTGGACACTGGCATCAGTAGAATGAATCTATTTTTGTAGAATTTATATTTTCACGTATAGGCACCTTGAATTCTCTTCTGAGAGAATGTGAAAATAGCAATATGCAGGTAATAAATAGTTTGCACATCATGTTTGTTAAAAACTTGTATGTAAAAATTATGGACCGTGTTGACATTTCCTAGACTTGCCTCCCACTAGCTGACTGGAGACAACCAAGCAGAGAAAAACCCCCCAAATTGTACAGTTGAACTTGCTCCAGAAACAAACCTGTGTCCTTTGCCCTTTGGTTGGGACGTGCACTGCTCCTCCTCCCTCCACTGCTTTTGAGGGTAGAAGCAGGACAGGAGTATGGTGAGGCAGAAATCATGCATTTCAATGTGGATGTTCAAAGATGGATAGTTTATAGGGGAGAAGGAGGAGTGAGGAAAAGAGACTTTGTGGGTGGAATCCGGAGGTAAAACAAATGGAAACAGTGATCCAGCTTTGCGAGGGGGCCATGTGGAGCCAACTGGAAAGGGTAGGAAAGGAAGGTGATACAAAACTACAGCACTGGGTGAGTTGCCTTGCCTGAGACTGGAGCAGCCTGAGGTCTGCTGTAAAGAATGCCTTCTCCAGAGCCTGGCAGAGGAGAGGTGTTCAGTGGCTTTGCTTTTGTCTGGGCTCAAGTAAGCAATGGTATTGTTCCAGCAGTCACTATGCCAACCTTGTATCACTGGAATGATCCTCTGAGGCAGGGCTGGACTGCAAAATAGTCCAATTCAAAGGGGCCCAGCGCCGAAAGCAGCTGAGAACTTATCTGCCTGTTGGTAAGTCCTTTGTGCCAGAGAGTGGGGACGAATAAATGAAAATTGCATAAACAGTCAGGAAAGAAAAACATGGAAGGTGGAGAACAGGGACATCCTGCCCACCCAGGGCTCTGCCAGGCCACTTGAGCATTTTCACATTAAACATCTTACCAATGGGAACAACAGGACATTGCTGAAGTAGCTGGTTTGATCAATATAATGGCAGTTAGCTCTTTCTTCTTCTCTTTTTTTTCTTTTTCCCTGTGACAGTCCTCTCTGATAGTATAGGCATTTTATAATTATTCATCAAGATAAGTTCTCAGGAAGAGGTGTTGCAATTTTAGTGGGTTGAGTTTTTATTTCCACAGCTCCCATCCTGCCAGCACATGCACGACATGGGGATCTGACACATCACTATTAAAAGATGTCTGTGCAGGTATTGCTCAGCTATAACATTGCAAAACCAGAACTTACTGTATGAGAGACTTTTAATGTAAAGGCACTGCCTGTAGACTGCTCTTTGTGAGTGGAAACTTCCAAAGCTGATATGAATGCCTGCAGCTCATGATTTATTTAGGAGTATATGCATTTATATAAAAGAGGACCTCGGTGATGCCAGTTTTGTTATTGAAGATTTTTTTGGGAGAGAGAGGCCACTGCTGGCTGCTGCAATGAGATGCTTATTTCAGTCCCAAAGTCCTGTGTTCTTGTAACAAGGTTTGGATAGGCAAAATTTTAGAGGGCCCAGTAATTCTGAATAGAAAGCTGATATTGAACTGGGTATGGGGCTCTGAGGTATTTTGGTGCCACCAAAATATATCTGTGATTAGGCAGAGCTTTTGCATATTGAAATGCTCAAGATTATTGGATAGCAAATAACGTCTGGCCAGATTAATACAGGAAGCACTTAGCATTTCTTGGTGTTTTTCCACAAGCATGAGACAGCACAGCCAGCTGAACATGGTGCTCAACGTAGGTATGAGCACCTCAATAGTGGTCTGATTTCATTGAGTCGTGCCTTTTATTCTCATGTGAGGAGAAATATTGGAAAGGGAAGTAGAAAGTATTCATCTGTGATGTGGAGAGGGCTTCTTGGGATCTGAGTGTTACTTACCTTGTGTGAAATATCTGCCATGTCCTGTACGTCCTCTGGGCAAGGCACCACGATGTATGGAGTTGGAGGCGTCTGCTTCGTTTGCACCATATTTTTTCCAGCTGTTACTTCATAGATCACTCAATATCTGTGCATTTGGCAGATAATTAGTGTATATGAGCTACCAGGTTTCTCTCGTTGTGCAATTTGAGGCTGTGGAGAATGCAAAAAACTGGTACAAGCTCTTCCCTCTGCCAGCCTGATGGGTGAGGCTGTTTGCTGTGCCTTGTCACCTCATCTTTTAATTACATTGCTGCAATCCTATTCCAGCCCTCTCTGATGTTGGGGTGCTTTATTCCAAGCTTGGCCTCAGTTGGTGTCAAATACTCTTTGAGGTGCATTTTACCAGCATTTTCTCTTCCTATTCAGTTTTTTTTTTAGTATGTAAAGCTTGTAAAGATTCATGGCATGTAACTCATCCTTGAATATATGACCTTGAAATGATGAGATATTTCTGATCTCCTCCATGATTATGAAGCAAAGATAGGAGCTGTCAGAAAAAATAACTGAAACAGCACCCTAGCTGACAACATGTCTATTCCTGATGCTGCCATAATTCACCTTCGCTTCCTCCCTTCCTCTGACTTTGCTCAGTCATTGTAAGTGGAACAGAATCTGATTTTTTTCATACAGATTTGCCAGGTTTACCAGATTTACCCTGCTCTCCATTGTGTAGGTATTCCCACTCTCCTCTTTGTCCTGGTTCTCGGCTTTTTCTCTTGCCTGAGCATGCCTCAGCAATAGGATACATATTTTGATGCAAAGGGTACACATTCAACTTTTTAATTTCGCTTCTAAACCTAGACTAAACCTAGCTTTCAGGGGGTTATAGCTTATCTTAGACCACATGAAGTAATTTCTACAGCCTATTTATAGCCGGAAGTTTCTTATCCCAATGTAGAGGCCAGGATACTGGTAGCAACTCCAGGACAGCCCCGCTTTGGGGCTGACTGTGCTGAAACACCGGAATCAGCAGAGTTTATCAGCTCTTACCTGCCCTGATGTAGCAACTACTGAAAGCAGCCTCTGAAATAAGGGTGGAGCAGACACCAATGATGACAAGTGTGAATTCTCAGAGTTAATTCTTACCTCCACCTGTGAATCACAGCCTCACAGCTAGGGAGTTTCCATATAAGTTGCCTGGAAATATTTTCATAACTTTGGCTCCTCAAATTCAGGCAAAATGTCATTTACTGCAAGGAATAAAAAAGTTAAGGACAAAATTGATCACACTTTGAACCAAGGTGTCTTTGTTTAGTTCAGGCTGAGTTTTCCTTCCTGTGTTAAAGGACAGAGAGTGAAGAGGAGCCCGTTTCATTCTGACTCCTCGTGCTGGAGCTCTGGTGCTGGAGTCAAGAGATGAGCTCTGTGCTGATGCTACGCTCTCTGATCCTGCTTTTGGCTTTGGAGGACCTCGGGAACATCACAGGCATCTGACCTCCTTTGTCAGCTGACAAACACTGATATTACACTGAACTTTCAGTTTCCTGACAGTTCAGGAACATTTTGGCAATTTCAACTCCCTTGATTCCCTTGACTGCAACAAGTTTGCAGCAGGACTGTACTTTGAGTGCTTTGCTGATGATCTGCAGGAGTTCAGCTTTTCTACTGACTGTCTAGTTTTTCAGTTTCTGATCAGGTTTGGCTTGGAGAGAAGTGCTGATATGATCCAAACGAGGCATTTCAGGGCTTGTGCTGAAAAATTCTACAGGCAGCTGGAGAGCTTAGTGCAAGCTAAAGGACTAGGATAGTCCTTTAGCTTTAGTCCTTTAGCTAGGATAGTCAGAATCATTTTGGTTGGAGGAGATATTTAAGATCATCATGTCCAACCATTAAGCTAGCACTACCAAGTCCACCACTAAGCCATGTCTGTCAGCAGTACACCTACATGTCTTTTAAAAACCTTGTCATGGTTTGGGCTGGATTGGCCAATGATGAGACCAGCAGATGCCCTCCCCAACTTCTCGCTCCAAGGGAGACTCGTGAGTAAGAAACACCATGTTATTTAGCTGGCAAAAAAGAGGGACTTGTTTTGTAATTGTGATTTTGTATCCCTTCATCTGACAGACCATCCCAGTGTTTTTCTGGAAATAATGAGGAACCCCCCTGTTTTGGAAGTGGAGGATGTGGGGAATCGCACTGGGCTGGCAGGACAAAGTGGTGCATTCTTTTTCATGCAGTGTGCTGCATCTCAGGGCTCTGTTTTCCTCCTCCTCTGGGGGATCAGTCTCTACAAGAGAAACTTCTTCAAAGCAGGAGGGGTGTGAAACAACGGTCACTCACTGCTCAGCCAACTCTTAAATCCCATCTGGGGCAACAACAACCAAAGCCACAGCCAAAGCATCTTCCTTGGGGAATGGCAATTGCTGCCGGTGGGGCTGTGGAGCAGGGAGAAATGCAGAGCTGATGTCTCTTGCTGTCTTACTAGCCCATTACCATGTGCTCTCTTGTCCCTGAAGAATATAACCAATACTTCAGGAAGGAGAGGAGTGGGTATCTTTATCAGGGTATAACACTAAATTCTGCTGTTGGCAATACCTAGATGCACACAGGGAGTCCAGATAAATGAATTGTTATCTTGGCTAGGAAGCTATCTGGAGTTAGCCAACAGAGAGAAACGGGCTCCATGCAAAAAGCACTTTGTGGTAGGATATCAGTAGCTTGCTGATATAGCTGCGGTTTTTATATTTTAGGAGTAAATAATTAAAATTACTTGAGTAGGGCCTGACTTGTGCACTGCAAGAGGGCAGCATCGCTTTTGATGCAACATTGCATTTTGTGCCGTTATAACAAAGTTCTTACAAGTTCAGTAATGTTTAATTTGAACATTAGCCTTTTCTGCTTCAATTTTCAAATGCCCAGCTTGGCACGCTGCCACTTGTCCATGTCTTCGCCCCAGGGTGCAGTAATCCATCTGTGAGAATCGGCCTGATTTCGGCAGACGCATTCTGGTGCTGTGCAAGTGTGATTTGCAGCTTGTGTGGTTCTGCTGACTGTTGCTACACCCTGCTGTACTTCTTTTATCATGGCTTAAACAGTTGTTTTTCTTTTCTCTTGCTTCCAAGCAATGAGGGAAGTTATACTCTATGTCGTGGTTTTGACCAATTGGACATATGATGACCCCTCCTCCCCCCCCCACTAAGGAAAAGAGAGGAGAGGAAAGGATTAAGAGATTCAGGAGTTTAGATAAAAACTAAACTACTTTAATGAAATATCAATAACAATAATATAATAAACAATAAAAAGAAAAATTAAAAAGAATATAAAAGAAAGGATAAAGAAAAATAAAAAGTATACAGTCTATACAAAACCGTATCAGGCTCCCAGGACGATGATCACATCACCAGCAGCACCAGTGAACATCCCAGGCTGGACTCGGTGACCGGCAGGAGCTGGATTCCAGATCAGGATCAAAGGCAGACGAACAGACAGGGTCCTCCTTAGACGTCGGCCATTGAAGGAAGAAAAACTAACAACCCCTTGATCCCTCAGCTTTTTTTACTGAGCATGATGCGGATGGGATGGAATACCCCAATTGGCCAGTTTTAGGTCACCTGACAAAATTACCTGACCTTGGTTGTTCTAGCAGTAAGTATAAGCAAGGGCCTCTCTGCATACCATCCCTTGGTATAATCAGGTCTTATCACTGTGAGACGAAACAGTCTCTGAACAATGTGCTGTTAATTTCAGACTTTAGTTAGTTAGAAGAGGCCCAGCTAAAAAAGTAAAACTACTGAACAGAAAATTGGTTTGTTTTGCCTCAAACCAGGACACTCTAGGAGTGGAGTATTGTCTTGGTAAGAGGTGAAAGGAGACAGACACAGAGCATGGTGTGAGCAGTTCTCCTTGGAACGGGCTGTGTGCATGCTGGGCAGGGCTAATTCTGCATGGACAAGAAGACCAGGGCAACATCTGGCCTTTGCAGCAGTGCAGGAGAAACGTCCTACCACAGAGATTAGAGTGATTTCCCCTACCATTTTTATTTGTAGGCAAATTTCAAAGAGGTATTTCTGTGGAGGCACGTTTCTCATGCATTGTGGTTTTTGCACTTTACTGATTGATGGTATCTGTTGGCTGTTTTGTAAGATTTATCTAAAACAAGGCCTTTGTAAAAATGATTATTTAAAATATATTAATGACATCTTTCCCTTGATAAAAACTTTAGGGCCTCTTTACCTTTAACCATAACTGTATGAATCACTGTAAGTGGAAAAAAACCCAACACCTTAAGTTTTCTTCACTGATCTTGCATGCAAAACATTAAATTATGGCCAAATAACAGTGATAAGAAAATGTCAGAAAAAAAAATGTATTTGAACATCCTTAAGATTTCAACACTTCATAAACATGGGGTATCACTTTTCAGAGAATTCAGTGTAGGTGAAGTTGGACACCCAGATGGTGGCCTGTCTCTGCAAGTGACTGGTTTGAACTCGGATGCCCTGAAGATGTGTAGGACAGACAATGGCAGCACTTCTGCACCAACCACCTCAGACTATTTTGCTGGTCTTTTCTAGAAAGATCAAGAGAAGGGATGGAAATAGAGGTTTCTCTTCCTTCTCTTGGGTAAGCAGTCAGTCAGGAGTTACTGTAAGTCTCTCTGGGGGTATGAAAGGACTGGGAATATCGCAGTTCAAGTAAGTCAGCACTATGTTTAGTCACTGCTCACGTAAACTGAGTTTAATTGGCAGTCGATAATCAGAGACGACTTTATCCCGCTGACGATCCCCCAAGCTATTAACTGCTGCTACCCTATTTCAAACTCTGCATTTTAATTCATGGGATAAAAGGAGCGCACCAAAATAACTTAGAAATAAGCTTGCTAAATGGGCAGAGGCACTGGTGGCGATGCTGATCCCCATGTTTCCTGTGCAAGAAGACAACTGCTAAAGAAAAAGGCCCTGGGAAGCTTTTTTTGATTGTCTCGGGTGAAGGCTGCCTGGATGGGCTTCAGGAAGAAGCTTCTGGGGGTTCATGGTCCGGGCATGTGCATGTGTAGTCACCCTCGGTAATGGATTTGGGAGGTGATCCATGAAATTGGGCAGGAAACCTTTACAGCAGGATAAGTGCTAGCTTTGATTAAGTGAAATTAAGAAAATGAATTTTAAACAAGGGGAGTATGGTGCTGGCCAGTGGAGTCCAAAAATTTTCAGTGCTTAATTTAATGATGCATTTGAACTTTCAGGGTGAATGCAACTGGAACTGGTTCATCTCCCTTTCTGCTTTTGTTTCATTTATTACTGTTGGATTATTGGTTTTGTTTACTCTTAACATAGTCCTTTCACTCGCTTTTTTTGGTGTAAAAACTTCCAGCTGCTGTGCTCAGCCTGAACTACAATTAGCATAGGGTAATAATGGAGCAATTAGCTACAATTAACATGGAGTAGTAATGAAGCAGGAGGAACGAGTGCCCTGCCAAGGTGTTTTATAAAGAGCCCAGCACTATACTTTTCACAACGGAGTTGTTGCCCATATGCTGTACATACCCAGCCGTATGCTGGTGTTACTGGCAGCTCTCCGAAACGCGACTTGTGGCCTGTTGCTGCTGCAGCAAATGGTGCTTCCACACTAACGTGCAGATGTAATCTGATTAAAACCTCTTTCCATCCTGTATGGACGGCTTCGTCTACAGGGAAAAGGATTTCAAAACTGGAGCAGAGTTTCCTAAGCTGTGGTGGGCTCTCAAGCTCTTAAAAGTGGTGTCCCACCTCTTTTTTATTTAGCTGGGGAAGAAATGTTTCTGTTCACTGCCATGACCCAAAAATGCTGTGAAATATCCTGCTGGAACCCACTAATTTTGAATATTAAGTAGCTAGAGTTATTTCAGCTTTTCTAGTAGAAAGGAAAAGTGAAAAGGATTGGAAAAAATCTCACAAACAGTTTTAGCAAAGAAGTTATTCACAGCTCTTTCCTTGCTGGTGAATACCTCTTGCTCCAAAACTTTAAATTTAGTAAAGAAGCTGAAGAACACACACAAAAAAGTGTTTTCACTTAAGTAAGGTTGCAGGGACCCTCCCAAAGAGAAACTGCATCTGTTTTCCTCCATCTTCTGAGCACCTCCTGCAAAGCTAAACAAAGATAACGTGAATAATAAGGAAGAGAAGTGCCTTACAGGAATCCCACCATGAGAAGTCAGTGGAAATTCCCTCTTCCTGAACAAAGCTGTTTGCTGGTTCTGTTTGCTTTAAGTTAAATGTTTAAATAGCAAAATTACATCTGGGTGTGTGCTCTTTGAGATACAAGATGCAGCCTTTGCATGCCTGTAAGAAAGTGTCTTTCCTTGTACTCCTAAAAACAGGTCAGTTTTGTTCAATGCCATTGGAAACAAATAACCTTTCTGAGAAATTAAAAAATAAGATGGAATTGGAAACAGCATTGAGGAGGAGATGCCATGGCTTTTACATCATTATCTAGTTAAAAAGTAGAATCTGTTGGATATAGTTGGATATAGGGTGCTGGGAAGTATTTTTGATTCAAGCATCAAGTTGCTACATAAATATTTTCATTTTTTCTCCTCCAACATTTGGGTTGTTACTTTTATTCTATTTTATAGACTGCTTTCACAGAAATTTGCACAGGTACTTGACATTTTTCGTTTCCTCCAATGCTGTGTTTATTACTGTAAGCACGATTACAGCTTGGCATCTCAAATTTGCAGGTTAACAACTGTGATTAAACAGATGCAGCAGCTAAGCCTTTCACTCCCATTCGAGCCTAAACCACTCAACTGTTGTGCCACCAGCACACACAAATGTTTGTTGCCTTAATTTGAAGCCCATCAGTGCTCCAGAAGAGAATTCACAGGCACATCCGTGATATGCTTGGTTTGGCAGTATGAACAAGTGGCTCTAGTGCGAGCCAGAACCTGGAGACAACAAGCAACTATGGTATGATGAACAGGGCTCCCTGCAAGCAGGAGATCTGTGCATCTCCAAGAGTCGCCTTCAGGACCTTGTCAGCAGGTCTGTTGAGCAGGATCTTCAATGAAATTTCTGGGTTTTTTTTCTCCTTTTATTTTTGTTTTTCTTTTCCCCTCCCTGCCACCAGAGAGAGGAGACCTTGGGCTGCAGCGCTAAGGATGATGAAGATGGCAGTCTGCACATGGATGCATTTAAGGGCCTCTGAAATGAAAACACTTGCAATAAAATAGTCTGCTTGCTGTGGTATCAGCCTGGCCCACACACACCCAGGGTATTTATGAGCAAACATAAAATACAAGAAGAGCCAGGTCATCCACTGAGATGTTGTTTCTGAAGAATAAAATTTTATTGTTTCTCTGAAAAAACTACATACACATGTTCAGATCTGTTCAACCTTCAAAACATGTCTTAGTTTCTGAATGGTGTTCTTTTAAGCATGCAGGACCCCACTGCAGCTTGGTAAATAAGTTAAGAGAGAGTTTTAATCCTATAACTGTGCAAATGTCATTTGAAAGCTATTTACAATTTGCACCTCTCTCTTCTAATAACAGTAGCATCAGCTCTTAGTTACATGCACTGCATAGCTATAACTTGTGATTTGGTGTTGACAGTTGATTTAGGTGTACACTGAAAACCAAGCTAACCTTCCATTGTTCAAGAAACTCCCCTAGGCAATTATAATAAATCTCATTTCTTCATTATGAAGGAGATCTCTTTAAGCACTCAGAATCCCCTGCCGTTATTAACATATCACTTCCACTCTGTTTTCTGGATCATCTTCCTCTGGTGCAGACATGCGTTTTGCTTGCCTTGGTGAACGGGAGTAGAAAGAAAAGATGTCTCAGTCTTTATCAAAGGCAGCAGGAGTGCACTGAAACGGAGCCAGTTCTCATTCTTTCTGTCACTGTCAGTAAACTGCCAGATTACCCACACTATGTTTGTTTTACTGCCTTGGACTAGCAAAACTCAGATGCAGCAACTTAGATACAAAAGGTTGGATTCAAGTTCATACTCCTGTTACTTTCTCTGCTAATTTACTTTCCTGTCCATTCAAAAAGCAGAAGTCACTAACCGGACAGATACCAGTTACTACTCAGATCATGCTGTATTACACTCATCTCCTTACATTCTCTAACCTGGGTCAAAGAAGGCACGGTATGTTTTGCCACCGCATTCTGTTGGCAGAACTTCTTTGTGTCTGATGAGGGTGGTACCCCTCCTCACAGCCATCATCACCAGTCCTTGCTGTTTCCTACCTGCCAGTGTGATTAAATCAGGGTGCTGGAAGTGGGAGCTGGTGGAGTATTAGGCAAATGTGGTGTTCCAGGTGATGTGTTTCATTATCACACAGCAAAAGCTGGCCTGTGTTTTACTTGACGGGGACCGTGCAGCCAGTAGTCAGTGCATTATTCTGGTTTTCAGCTATGGCAATTAAGCAAGCCGTGTTTTGTGAGAGAAAATGGTATTTTCATAACTGCAGAACCGCTTCAGAATAAATACACAAAATCAGAGAAGACGTTGCATGTCACGAGCTGCGAGGGCTGCTGATCACTACTCAGGCAAGTTCAATTCACGATGGAAACTGTGCTTTCGGGCTGGCCTCCAAATATCTGGGAGAAGAACTCAAAAGCCAGGCGGACGTGGATGGGGACGAAGACATAAGCTGTGTACACCACCATAGCAAAAACAGTCACGATGATGGTGTGGAACATGGACTGCTCCCAGGGCTCCAGCACGTAGCTGCAGGTGATCAGTAGGTACTGGTAGTACAGCCAATAGATAGAGTCCTTCACACGCTTAATATCCATCTTCAGCTTTCAGTGATTTTGAGAAGATGATCTGCAATGACAGAGAAGTCTGGATTACAGCTGCAGCAGAAAGAGAGACCTGGAACTAAAAAATGACGCAGTGACCATCATTTCTACATATAACATAACATGTAACATAAAATAAAGTTCAAACAGAAATCACAGAATCACAGAATATCAGGGATTGGACGGGACCTTGAAAGATCATCTTCTGCTGCCCTGGAGCAGTGGAAAACAATCTTCAGCTCTAGCAACTGCTGCTTGCAGTTACTGAAGCTGTATCAGTTGGGCACTCTCAATTCCTACATTCTGATTATAGTCTGTTTTGCTATTCATTCTGCAGCAGGAATTAAAACCCCATTATCTTACAAAGGTGCAGGGTTCATGTGGAAGTCAGGGAGATATGCATTTAAAAAGGGAAGGCTTTGGGCCAGCTTCCATAAATGCTGGTGGCAGACTTGTATGCTCTGGAATAAAGATGAGATTAAAAGAACTCTGTAAAATCTCCTCTGCTTACTTCTGATAATAATTTTTATTATTTTGCAATTGTTAGGAATAAAGAAAAGACAAGCTACGAAAGGGAGGGAAAAAAGTAATCTCAAATAGCAGAAGTTGTTTTTTCAGCTTGTTCCAAAAAAATAAGATACATTAGAGATTAAAAGAACATTTAATGGAAGTTATGTGTCTAGGAAAGATTTTCCTCACAGGTAATAACTTTATGCATTTGTTGTTTCTGTCTCCAGACAGAAAGGAGAATGGCTGAGCAAGTATTAACTAGGAAAACAATTTTGTCTTCCAATGTTTTTTCGTTAAAATTGCCTTTCAATATCTTAAATAATCTTTAAAAATCAGGTTAAAAACATCTACTTAGAGAAAATCCAGAGACAGGATGAAAAGCAACTGAATGAGACTTCACAGAGATACTGCTTTACTGGGGGCTGAGTTTAAGGACACACCTGCTGACCAGGTCAGGACACAGTAAGAGGGAATACACCAGGTTTTAGTCCTGCTGGAAAACCTTACAATGGTTTGTTCTACACTTCTGTTGCCTAAAATGCCAGGAACAGAGATGCTTGGACATGTCACATCCATCCAGTCTTGTGTCCGTACTGTGTTTTGGGGCTACACATTTTTTGTCCCTCAAAGCAACAAATACAAAGGTAGAACTGGAAAATTGGTAGCTGATGATTAAAATAATGATGGGTCACTGGTATAGACCAAATATATTGCAATGTTCAGTGGTTTACTGCCTCTGGAGGCTGTACAGTAAATTCTGGTGGTATGTGGGTATTTACTGAAGGGAAGACAAATTACTAATAAAAGCATCCCTGGTTTGTTTAGTAACAGCTTTACTTTGGTTAGGGATGTGTAAAACTGTTGTCTGGCGGATGCACTGTGAAGTGCACACACCTTGACGGATCGTATTTCTCCATCTTTCTTCCTTTAGGTCACCAGTCCTGCCAGTTGTTAAGGTTCAGCCTTCCCATATTAAGTTGCAAATGGAGCGTCCTGCCAGATGAGCTTACACCTCGCCAGCTGGAGACACTGTACAGTAGATTTTTCTCCCCCTTCTTTTTGGGGAAGGCAACAACTGCAGGCTCACCCCAAATGTGACAGGCTGTCTGAACTGGCTCTCCAAATGCCCGTCTAATGCTCTTGATACAGGAGCTATCTTTGCTCCCCTCCTTCAACCACGTGCTGGCTCCTCTCCCGGTGTTTCTCCTCCTACCCCTCGGCTTCCTGTCCAGACCTCCTTGCATCTGTTCCCCAGTTGCTCCTCAACTCTCAACACCCCCATGAATGCAACCTCTTTGCTGGCAACAAGCGCAGTGGAACTACAAGCACTGTGCACTAGAAAAGGAGGAAGGGGGCCTTCTTTGTGTTAACAGATTTTTAAGCAGAAAAATTTCTGTACTTGCCCCATCACCCACCCAGCTTTTACTTGCCACCAGCCCCTCTTCTGTGTCCTCCAACCATTGGTATCTTCCCAAATATATCTTTTTCTGTCACCTCATCCTCCCAAAGCAGTCTGTTTCCTTCAGTTCCATCTTCTCCATATCTCCTAGACTACATCTCCCAGGCTGAGACCACCTACAATGCTTTTGGGGGGCACTTCCATTTTAAGTCCAGCAGTGATTGTCTTTGCTGTTAACAGCTTTTCTTGCAAGGGTACAGGCTGGGGAGAAAGGCCACCGCTGGTTTCTGTCCTAGTATGAATGGAAGATGATTCCTTTCAGATAAATTATTTTAAGGCAGAACTAAAGAGAGGCCTTAAAGCCTTGTAAATATTGCAAAGCTTGTAACAAAAATGGCACAACTGGCAAACTGTGACTCAGTGGGAGCCAAAAGTGTCTCTATTTATACCTTCTGCAGGAAGAGCAGCATTTTTCAATGAAGAGGTTAAGCCCTTTCCTATACAATTGAAAGGAAAACGATAAGGGCCCTCTCATAGTATCTGGGATTATGGTATTTACACTGGGGTTATACCTGTGCTCGTTAAACTCATACCTTTCTTGGGTAAATATCTCTTAAGCCTGGCTGCTGCACGGAGAAACTGCAAGGCTGGAGCACTTGCTGTGGGCGTTTAAGTCTATGAGGTTATCAGAGGGGTGCTGCAGGGGCTCTAAGGGGGACATCCCAGGCTAATGGAGCTTTCTGCCCACAGTGGCATCTGCACTTGCGTATCTCAATACAGAGCTCGTACAAGGAAAAGCCAGAGACAGGAAAAAAATCCCCAGGCTGATTTTACTGATATTAGACCAGTCTACCAGGCTGCAGGCTCACCACTATCACTTAATAGACATTGCTGTCTTGGAGGGATACATAAATAAAGTATGAACTGATTAAAACAAGGACAAGACCTTTTGATTTATACCTAAGACCCTCTTGCACTTTTTCCAGCCTGGGGGCTGTTTTTCCATTCAGCTTGGTCACCAAGTCCCAGCAGCCAGCCTGTGCTTCTTTGGGTTCTTGTGGTTCAAAGCCGAAGGGAATAACCTCATCCCCAGGCTCTCGGACAGATCTGCAACAGGACTCCCTGAGCGACCAGCAGGAACACAAGCTGTCTTAATGCAGAGGCAGTGTGGTCTCCAAATTAATGATAGAGGTTGAGATAAGTAAAAGATAAACAGTCAAATTGCAGTCTCTGTCCTCACCGCTAACACACTGCATTTAATCTACCCAGAGACTTTCTGGTAGCAGAACTGTCTTGGAAACGCAGCAAATGCGAAGGGTGTCTTGAGATAATGCAATTCTAGATGCATAATTTATTACATGAAAACATAGGAGGGAAGGAAAAAACAAGCCGTCCCTAGGCCAGCTGCTTGGTCAATGAGATACAGAATCCACTGTGTTACCATGCAATAGATACCTTTTCTGAATGCACCCCATTTACATTAACTCTAGGGTAGTTTTAAGCATAACTAATTGCCCAAAGCATCACACCTCCAGAGGTCTCCAGCAGCCTCCTTACCACCAGGCCAACTACCTGGAAGCAATAACCAAAGGGAATGGCAGATCACTACACAAATAGAAACCCTTCAGGCTAAAAATTCTGGATTTCAGACAGGTCTTGTCCTAGGGAGGCTTCTGTTTATATTTTTAAGCATTACTGGGGTTTATTACATTAATGCCACAAATCAGCTGGCACTTGAGTTGACAGGGCCATGTGTAATTAGCTCTTCAGTTCCCAATACTACAGAAAAGGAGATAATTTGCGATTACGAAATTTTAACTTGGAGCTCATTTGTCTACAAATTTGAACTTAAGTATTCGTTTGTGTTGTGGAAATGCCTTCCTGTTTACAGGCCATGAGACTGTTACAACCAGCGATGAATGAAATGAGTAGAATTCAGCTTCTAAAGCCATTAAGCAATATTCAAATTATTTTCAGCAATTTCACCTCCAAGGAAAAACAGCAAGAGAAACCTGTAAAGCAGCTTTTATTGTTTTAAGTGGCAACCTGACTTGCTTGTTAACACATGTCTCTGATTAGGGCAGCTGAAAAGATAAATTATCATTAAAAAAAAAAAAAGACTAATCCCAGGTTTCATTTAAGAGCATACCTAATCTAAAAAAACCCCAAAAAACAAAACCCCAAAAAACCACCAAACAACCCACCCCAAAAAACAACCAAACAGCCCAAAAAACTTAGCTTCCAGTGCCAGAGCTAGCATTTGGAGTTGTAACCTGAAGATGTGAGTGTTAGGTGCTTTACTATATAATTTCTGCTTTGAGAAACAGGGAGGCTGGACAGAACCTGGCAAAATGCACCTGCTGGGAAATTCCTCTGGAAGGAAACAAACATTCTTGTAGGGGAACTGGGATAGACTGGTTTCCAAAGAATGCTTGAAAAACACCTTACACGCTCAGCAGGAGAGTTTGATTGATTTACACATGCAGAGAAAGAGAGTTTCCAACGTACCTTTGGGTCTAGATAAATTTTTCTGGAGTGGGGAAAACCAAACCCTGGCTGCAGACAGCCCCAGCACCATTAAACAGGTGGCATCTTGGGCTTTGAAGGTAAAGTAGGACCAAGTGATATAAACAAGGTAGGAAGGGAAAACAAGCAGACAATCAAATCATACCCCAAATGCAAATATTTAATTGACTAGAAACTGTGTGTTTGCTCAATAATTGCTGCTATAGCACAGTAGCAAGAGTTGGTCAGTTTTGCAGGATCCTGAGAGGTTACAGTCATGCTGAAGCTGAAGGAATATCCTGCCACAGGCTCCGGACCCGTATTTGGTCTCATAGGCAAGACACAACATGTAGGCTCCCGATGGCAGGTGTGACAAGGTAAAGTGCAACAATTATTTGAAAGTTGCCTGATATGTGAATAATTTTAGTTGTTAGAAAAACAACAGGTAGGCATCCCCCTAGAGTATTGCAATAGATGTCCTTCTGCAAGTTACTTATCTCTAGTAGTTCTACTTATTGGTAGTTTTTTTGTGTTAGGTGGGTTTGTTCTGGTGTTACTCACAATATCCTAATTTATCCAAGGCACCCATCTAGGCCCCATTAATATAACTTAACTCTGTGATGAACCCATTGGTTTTATGCAGATGATTTATTTCCAAAAACGCAAACTAAAACAAAGGGAGTCACGTTCCCACTCCATCATGCCTCTGCTTTAATAGGTTTTATTCAGTGGGCACCAAGCATAGTGCATAAGCAATGAAATACAGGTCCTGTGGACCAGTCGTTGGGAAGAAAGCAGGAAGGAGTTCAGATGAGGCAGCAGTTAGAGTTGTGCAGAGAATCTGAACACCAGTATTTCCTGGGGACACTGTCTCAGTCTGTTCCTCTATTGTATTTGTGCTGCTCAGACTCCCCATATGCAGCGTGGCCCTCCAGCCTCAGCTCAGCCTAGAAAGCTGCAGATCACCTACTGACAAGCAGAACCCTCAGGCTACTGTAGTACTTCCACGTGGATGTTTAAGTGTACCCTGAAGCTTGTTTTCACAAGGAGGTAATGCCAAATAAAGAACATGAATGAAAACAGCAGCAGTAATCCCAGCATAGCAGCTCCCACTATGGACATTTATGCACGATTAATAATGTCTTTACATAGAGAGTTCAATAAAGAACCATCTTCCTCTAATTCTAGAGTAAAAAATGCACAGCAGCAGTGAGGCCATCTCTAGTTTCTCTTCCTCAGCATTCATCTTCCTGAATCAGCATCTCATCCCTTGCTTGGCCATACGTTACTGGCAGCTACTGTGCTACAGGAACTGTAAACTCTTCTTACAGACATGCTCCTGCCAACATCCATGCAACAGCAGAATGAAGTTCAGAGCTGGTAATATTTTATTGCTGTACGTGACTCAGATGTTTTGCATACGGGTGAAAATGCTTCGACTGCGCCTTTGGAGTTAGGTGGGTTTTTTGGGGAAAAAACCCAAATCTTCTATGAGTGGAAAAATACTTTAGGAATGGAAACAGTAAAGCAGAAGAGGTGATGGCATTTTCAACTGTGTTTCTTCTGAGCAAGGTAAAGCAGAAATAACTCCAGCATCTTCCAAATCTATCAACACTAACCCTCCTTCCTGCTGACCTTAGTGTTAGCATGCAGGTGCCAACTGCCTTCTTTTAAATGGGAAGGATACATAATACATACAAGACCCGGGAATCTAACAAACGCCTTTGGCTGTTGACAAAAAGACTTACTTCTGCCTTAGGTAGCTTCCAACAAGGCAGCAAAATGCTTATCAAGTAAGCACTACAGGAGTAGCAATGCCACACCTATACAAAACCTGACCCAGACTTCCTCATCTCCAGGTCTGAACACAAACCTACTCCCCGCAGTAGGACAATGGGTACTGGTTTTAAAAGGAAAGAGGGGAGCTTTAAATGAAATATTAGGAAGAAATTCTTGGCAATGAGGGTGGTGAGACACTGGCCCAGGTTGCCCAGAGAAGCCGTGGATGCTCCAGTCGCTGGAGATGCCCTGGAGAGCAACCTGGTCTGGTGGGAGGTCTCCCTGCCCAGGGCAGGGGGTTTGGAGCTTGATGATCTTTTAAAGTCCCTTACAACTCTGACCATTTTATGATACAATGGGCACGTTCCTTTCAATACCATATTGTCCCCAACACCAGTTTGATGCTAGAGTTTACCTGCATGGACACATTCGTAACAGGAACAAATGGATTCTTGTCAGACTGTCTCCACCTGAATTGTAAACCCAGATGATTTCTGAAATACTTTTTACTCTTTACTATTTACTATTCAGTCAAGTTCAGTACACAGATGGGGTGTATCATAGCCTGCAACAATGCAGGACGTAATTTTAAGTGTGATATATAAAATGTTGATCCTAAAGAAAGAAGAGGAGCATCATCGGCACCCATAGGGAACTCATTTGGGGAGAGGGTCCCAACCATTCAAGTAACAGCACAGCAGTTTACACTGATTTCATGCCTTAACTACTCCTAGCAAAAACTTTAAAAGAAATTTAAAAGCCAAGAGCTTCTCCCAGCCTTGGAGCCTGGCTGATGTATTGGGGCACTCTTTGCACTCAGGCAGAGAGAAAGGAAAAGATGCAGCTTCTCTATAACAAACACATTCTTGGAGTAGCTGTGTCCCACTTTCTTCCAAGGCCAAATTAATTTTTCAAAGAATTTTCTCTTATTCTCTCCTCTGAAGCTTCCTCAGTCAGTTTCTTACATAACTAGATTCTTCTTAACAATTTAGGTACAAACCCCTTCCTTTCCAGCTTTCTCTGTGCTGACCACATTCTGGGCTCTAAGTCCCGTCCCTGAAATGGGACTTGTACACTGGAGCACAACTGGCCTTTGGTGATAAGCTCTGTCAGAGAGGACAGGTAAATGGGCAAGCTGAAGTATCAGGGCAAAGCTTTCCCTGCCTTTTCAGCGTAACCATAGTTTATGAACTATGGTTTTAAATGGACATGATTCCCAAGCAAGACATCAAACCTGTGATTAATTAGAGACCAGCACCAGTTTTAAATTGCAAATACTTAAAAAAATGAGAGTTCTTGAAGAACTGTTCCAGGAGGTATCTTAGACAGGTCTTGACTTTGCTCTTGACAGCAAGCTTTAGTTCCTGAAAGACTTTTTGGATATGGGACATCAGCTAGATCATTCAAGGAGAGTTTAAAGTTCAGAAGGTTGTGTAAACACACCACTCTATAAACAAAATAGCTAAGATGTTTGGGCTCTATAAAAAGGTTTACTTTCAAACGTGCCTCTTCTTCTATACAGATTGCTTTGTTTTGCTCTGAGTCATATCCGAAGCAGCTGAAAATAATAGTTGGTCTTGGGTTGTATGTAACATGAGGAGGTGAATGCTGTCCTAGTCATGACAGGTACTAGTGGAAAACAGGTACCAAACTCTTGTGCAAGTGCATCTCCTTTGAGATCTAATGAAAGGAAGTAGTGTTGCACCATGGCAATTATTGGTCTAAAAGGGGAAAAGGAAAATGAAGCGAGATATTTGAAACAGATAAAAGTAGTAAAAAGGGAGGTTCACGTTTTTCACAGAAATGGGTTTAACCCCACGTATGCACTAAGGAACAACTTCCGTTATAGACCACTTCATCCATCCCCATGGGCAAACAGTTTCCAACACAGAAGGCTATAACAGAATATCCCTCAGATGCGTGAACCAAAGCCTCCATTTCTGGTGGTGAGAACACAAGGAATGCTCCTGTTCAGCTGGGAAGTGGGGAAAGAGAGGGCTCTTCAGAGTTGCAACAAGCCCCTGTCCCGATTTCTCCTGAAAAGCAGTAGGACCTGGGTTACTTTGCATTTGCTTTTTCCCATCAGCCAGCTGAACCACCTGAGTCTTGGTGCCCTCCAGTACATCACTTGCTCCAGGAGCAAGAACTCCTATGGCCTTGAGCTGCTCTCCAGGCACCCTTTCACCATATCTGCCATTGCTGCTGGAGAAACAACATAAACACTTCGTGCAGAGCTTCCCTGCTCTTCTGTCAAAACCACACAATCAAGAAATCCCTCCAAGGAGTCGCAGAACTGCTCTCAAGACAGTTAGTTTTGCCATACTTGTGAGGTTCATGAGAAGATAAATCAGCATCCCAGTTCCTAAAGCATTTTAAAATGCACAGTCCAAAAAGCACCATGTGTGCCAATTAAGTGGAATAGTAGCATTTATTATAGGGATTCTGCTCCGTGCTAGCTCAACTCCACTTATACAAGGGTGCTCTTGCACCTACTTCATGGAACCAACCTGCAACTGTCAGAAAACCAAAGACCAGACACCTGCAAACAACCAACATTGTCACCACAATGGTATGAGTAGCATCTTCACCTTCCCACCTCCACCACTACTCACCTATTTCAACTTTATTTATGTACAGAATCATAGGATGGATTGGAAGGGACCATATAGTTCCAACCGCAGTGCCATGGGCACACCTCCCACTAGACCAGTTGCTTAAAGCCCCATTCAGCCTGGCCTTGAACACCTCCAGGGACTGGATGTTCCTCCAGGGGATGGGTACAACTTCTCTGGGCAACTTGTACCCATGTCTCACCACCCTCACCGGAAAGTTTTTTACTAATATGTAATCTAAATTCACCCCCTTCCAGTTTGAGGCCATTAGGCAGACCATCTTCTCAACAGCTGTACCAGCAACACCAGCTGGAAATCCCTGACTGCAGGTCTACTGCAACAAGTCCAGGGAGACCTTGCTGAAGGCTGTAGATCTTTCTGCAATGCCACCAACCACCTTGAGGAAGGCAACGCAGGACACATCCTGGAGGCTTTACCGCTGCTGCCCCTGCTCCAAGGCCTTCGCTCCAGCCCTCCTTCCCGCGCGGACAGCGCAGAGTACGCAGCTCCCCTCGGCCAAGGTCACCGGTCCCTTGGTTCTGGGGAGCCCCAGGACGGCGCGTCCGCCGCGATGCCCTTGGCCAAGGGGAGCAGGGGCTGACTGACCTCCCGGTATCGGGCCGTGCGGAGGGGAGGGAGGAGNCTCTGCTTGGGTTTGCAGCGCGGTCCCGCGGCGGGCAGCTTTTCGGGAGGGAATAGGGGGGGAGCGGAGCCGAGCTCGTGGAAACCGGTGGGATTTAGCGGTCTGTCACCGCCGGGACGGTGACGTCCCTCTAAACATCACTGGCGGCGATTGTTGAATGTTTCCCTGCGATCCTGCGTCTATAGGCGGCATNCCCCCTCACCTCCGCTCCACGGGATGCCGCGCACCGCTCCGCACACTGCCGCTCTCCTAGCCCGCCGCCGCCGCGCTTAAATACCTACCCGCCCTG
>VZTM01028753.1:281149-356905 GCA_013400555.1 Jacana jacana
TCCCTCTAAACATCACTGGCGGCGATTGTTGAATGTTTCCCTGCGATCCTGCGTCTATAGGCGGCATCTCTTTAACGCACTTGCGTAATGCTCTTCGGCTGCGCTCTGCAGGGAGAAGGGGCGCTCCGCTGAACCTCGCCAACCCTCCCCTGGACAGCTGGTGCCAAACACGGCTTTTACTTAGTTAATGCTTTATATTAGAGCCACACTTTGTAATATATAAGCTTGTCGTGGCGTTGACAACGTAGGAGGGGGAGGCTGGGTGCACTGAGGGGTTCCCCGGGGGTGCTGGCAGGTGCCTGAGAGCTCTCCCAGCTCGAAGGGGCTGAGTGGGAAAGACCTCCAGGCTGGGAAGTGCTGCGGCACGGCGGTGAGAAACCAGTGTTACGGGCGTGTAGAGAAGGTGATAATGTATCAGATGAGGTGTTTCCAGAAAAGAGAGATACGGATGGACAAGTGCTTACAAGACTTTATCCGAAATCCCATTAAATACTACGTGACACTGCTAAACATGAGGCTTGGGTTTCCTTAGTTCATTCTGCAACCGATATAAAACCCCATGATTCAGGGTCCTGCCTGCTACCAGAGAGCCATTGAAGACGTTAACTTTACAGTATAAGTGAGAGCTGAAAGTAACAGAAAAGCTTTGTTCACTATTTTCCCCTCAGGCAGCAGGACGCTGGGACAACCTCGTTTGCTAAGCAAGCAATAGTAGAGACCTAAAGAGGCTGATCCTATTTCTCAACCTTCAAAACTGTTACTATATGCCACTAATTAAGTGGTAAACAAGTGCTATTAAGAAAGGGTGGATTTTGTCTTGTGTTCTTGCATTAAAGTTTATGGTTTTTTTTCTGCTGGGCTGTGGCTAAGATGTGGCTTTTGCTTTGAGGCCATTTCAGCAATGCTTGAGATCAGGCATCCCTGTGGATCACTCCTGGGGACCTCTCCAAAATGAGTTTTACCACTGTAGTGTCTTCACCCAAAACCTTGCTCTGGGACAGTAGCAAAATTAACAGCTCGTGGAGAATGAATAAATTCCTTGCTGGGTACACGGGCACCAGCCAGCATCCCATTTGCATGGAGACATCAAACAAAGTTTATAGGGTGTGCTGGCTCTGAGCGCAGCGTGACAGACTCCATAAACATCTGTGCTTTTCCACTGGAGCTGGGTGGCTTCAGGAACTGTCACGTGGGCCACCTGCACCCCTTTGGATGTGCTGCCAGCCTGGATCCCAGTTTCTGCAGTGCTGGGAATGACTGGTTGTTGTGCTATGCCCTGAGCTGTTGAAGGAGCATGGAGGCAGCTGCTGTACAAAACCTTCCTGTAAGAACTACCTAAGCCAGTCCCACCACACCATCAGGACATGCTGGCACTTATATGTGCAGCAGGAGCTACAGAGAAACTCCTCTTGCCTTTGAGGAAAAAAATCCTTCACTTCGGCCTCCACGTTTGAGAATAAGGGTGTTGCAAACGTGGCCCACGTGTGGGTGAGAGCAGGGCTGTCACTGGTGCCAGGTCCTTGCCCTGTTTGTCAGCAAGAAGCTCCCACAGCCGAAGGTTGGCTGAAGTTGCCTGGGTGCCATTAGGAGGGACCATCCCCAAAGAGCTTGGGAGCCCCATGGGTGTAGTGTGATGTGCTTGTCCTCAGCCATGGCACCGACCCACCTGCAGCTCTGCCCCTCTCCCTGCCTGCCCCTCTGTCCCCTTCCATGGTGGAGGGATGAGCTGGGCTGAGGGAGTCATCAGCTGAAAAATAATTTATTTTGCCAGTGACTCTGCATAGCACAGAGGTGAGAGTGAATGGTCAGGGGTGTATGGAGCTGTGGCTGATGAAGGGTTTGACCTTATGCTCTGAGGGTTTGACCGCAGCCTGTTTGGCCGTAGGCACCGAGGTCTGTTTGGCTCGTGTCTGTGCTCACGTGGCAGAAAAAGCCAGATTCACCCTTCCCCCAAAGGCAGCGGGGACCACAGTGAATGCAGAGGCTGGAGCCAGCCATGGGGTTGTTCTTCTCACAGTTATGAGTAGAGCTGCTTTTTAGAACTAGGTGGGAACTGTGAGACAAAGAGCATGTGTTGGTAAATTGCTGACTTTTCTGTGCAACATGCTGCCTCCTAAAGGTGTGCTTTTGCGGGTGAGCTGAAGTTTGCACGTTCTCTGTGCAAATGAACCACTGCTGTGCAGTGCTGTGCACTGCTGTGCAGTGCTTCATTCAGCTCATTGCTTCACCCTGCCAGAAGTGACTGTCACCACGGCTCTGCCTGCAAAGCTGGTCGTGGCTGTCTCTGCCTGAAGCTGCTGGGTCAGCGGGGATCTCCCTGCAGAGAGGGGTGGCTTTTCCTGAGCACGCAGCAGCAGGACCTCGGGCCGCTGTGTTGCTCTTCTGGCACCAGCTGGTGTATTCTGAACCACAGAATGCCATAAAGGAATGCAGACTGTTTCACGGGCGACATGTAACTGCGGTTATGAAAGTTGTTCTTTTAATATTTGAACACATTTTAATGATACTTTAAAAATGCTCTTTCCTCAATTAACATCTTTAAAAGGCACTTGCCCAAACAAAGCAGCCCAGGTGGTGCAGGGGCAATCAGGATGTGACGTTTTTGTTCCCAGCACATACAGCAAGAACAGTGCCTCTTTCTTCTGCTGCTATTTTTATGGATGTTGACTGTAGAACTGATGCTTGCTGGGTCTTTGATGTTAAAAAAATACTTCTGCAGAGGCTTTGTTTTAAACTTACAAATAGTTATGCCCCTTTCTAGCTTGAAGCAGAGCTCCCATTGGTCCTGGAGTACCACGGGAGCCCGCATTGGGTCTCTGAGTACAGCTTAGTTTGATAAAATACCTGGTGCCCGAGTGGACGGTGGGTGAAATGGTAAGAGTGTTTTTGCCAATAATCTAGCAATCGATGGGTGTCACTTACACCAACCCCATAAAAATACCTGCAATAGCATTCTTGGTTATCAGAGCACTTGTTCCACACAACACGTTTAGCTTTGGCTATTGTTAGGGTATTTTTCAAAAAGGTGTTTACAAATATCTTTCCCACAGTCTCATTATCACCCTGTTAAGGCGTTACTGTTTTGCTTCACTCCTCCGGGTTTAGGTGCATTTGCCAATTTATAGAAGATGAAGGTTCAGTGTGAATGTGAATGCTTCACACTTGTGTTTCGACACCCCTTGTTTTATCAAACGGAGAAGGATTTGCTTTACAATGGATTACAGATTTGCTGATAGTCAAGTGTTGTTTGCCTTAAGACAAGACAGGACTGCAGGGGCCCAGCCCAAATCCTGCTAGTGTTTTCAGGGCTGGCATTTCCAGAGGGAAGAACCTCACCAAAGAGGATGGTTAGAACTGCCTCTTGATTGAATTCAGGATTAATAACTCTTCTGTGAGAAGTAGGACAGGATTTAATCTAAAGGAGCCAGTGGTTTGATTTATTGTGTGTTGCTGCTGAGAGAGGGAAGGCTTTCTCTCTTCACCTGCTGTTTCTCTGTGAGTTACCTGCTCCTGCTGGTCTCCACCCCTTGCTGACCTGGGAGAAGCCTGCTGACTTGCACCTTGGAAGAAATAAAAGCAAAGC
Organism: Jacana jacana; assembly: GCA_013400555.1. Classification (NCBI taxonomy): domain Eukaryota; kingdom Metazoa; phylum Chordata; class Aves; order Charadriiformes; family Jacanidae; genus Jacana; species Jacana jacana. Next base: position 284,733 of record VZTM01028753.1, read on the forward strand.
AACGAAACTGGAACAAAAGGAAAGTAAGCAAATTAAAAAAAAAAAAAAAAAAAAAAAAAGAAAAAAAAAAAAAAAAAGGAAAGGAAAAGTTAACTTTTCTACTACACTGTCTGGAACAGCCAGGGTTTGAAAGGGAGAGAGTTTGTATGGTCAAATACATACATTTTACAAAGCATCTGACTCCCTTGCCAGCAATGTGAGGTGCCGGTGCACCAGGTTTGGGCACTCCCTCTCCGGTGTTTGCCCTTCTCCATGGGAGATGTTGGTGTCAGTGCCATGGCTGCAGAGCCGTGTTGGGATGCAGGTAGGTTTGCTCAGCCGGGACTGTGATGTGCATCCCTCCTGCCCTCGTCCCTCGCATTTACCAGCACAGCCCTAGCAGCAGGATGGCATTAGGGCCATGGAGGCCCTTCTGTCCTGAGCAAAGGAGCCAAAACCCCTCCCAATGCCTTAAGAAAAGTCCTATACAATAAAAGATGTGTAACACCTAAGCTAGGTCCTGCTGTCACTTTCCTTGGGGTTGCCATCTCCTCGCTCCAACCCTGCTTGAACCTCAGGCTTCTCTAAGAGTCTTGTGCTTGTCGTGATAAAAGTCATACCAAAGTTGTTATTTGTATAAAGTATTTAAAAATAATGCGGTTTGTTTCCTTGTTTCCCCAGGGGTTGGTGCTCTGGAAGATCTGTTCCCTTCCTGCTTTCACTGCTGGGGTTTTGTGTTAATTATTACTGGGGGTTTCAGTGCTGGCTTTCATTCCTGCAGGAAACATCCAGAAAATTACCCCCTTGAGACAGGAATAAAATCACTTACCTTCCATAAAGGCTAACATAACACTTGTAAAGTCAAAACTATAGGCTTTGAATATTTCATGAGTCTTCAGGCTCTGTCACACCCTGCTGCAGAAATACTTGCCAACAGGCAAGTTTTCTTTCCGGCTCGGGTCAGCGTGTGGCTGGATTGCACACCTGGGCAGGCTTTGCTGTCTGGGTGCATTTCCATCCTATTTCCTTCTGCTAGCTCCTGCAGCTTGCCTTTGCCCATGTGGCTTGGATGTTGGATTTGAGCAGGAGCTTAGATGTCTTCTGTAGCAGTTGCTTTCTTGCCAGGGAGCACCATTCTGTGACCTGACCCCATCCTGGTGCATTGCTGCTGCCTTGGGCACAGATGTTTCTGCAGTTTCTCCTTGTCTTCTGCTGGTTATTTTGCTCATACGTGAAGGCTTCATCTAGCCCCAACCTCTGGGATGTGAGGCCGCTCATTAGAGATTAGGGTGACTCTTTGGGGACAGGAAGGGATGGATGTTCTAAAAATAAAGGCCTTCATTTGTTAGCTGTCTGTGTTTGTGTCATAGTCAATGTGTGCTTGGGTATTGCCAAGCTTTGAATGTCAAATATTTACTAAGTCACGTCAAAGTGCCGTGGTGATGCTTTATTAACACCACTAGGTAGTCTGCACCTGTCTTCTGCAGATGGTAGATCTTCTCTCTCTCAGGCAAGGTCTGAAGTTTCACTTTCTGTCATGTAGCCTTATTTTGCATAAGTATATTTTGACTTTAAGTACAGGAAGAAAATAACTGCAGGGTCCTCTGAAGGGCTGGTGACCTGAGGAGACCTAAGGATGTTCCTGCAGACCTAACAAAACAACAGGCACAAGCTCTTTTCTTTTTGCCATTGTCAGATATCGGAACATATTTTTCCAGATCTTGTTTAGCTCGTCAGGCTGTCTTGATTAATGGAAGGGAAACTTCCAGAGTAAGCATAAGGCTTGGTTTGTCTGAGTTTGCAGAATATTCCTGTAAAACATCCCTAGCCCAGGATGCTGGGCTGGGGTAATGCGGCTGGCTAAACCTTTGATTATTATCCTAATCTGCTGTTACTCTTCATCTGTGGTCCTGTTGAAAGTCACAGACTGATCTCCCGACAAAACCAGTTTCAAAGTCAACCTGGCAAATTAGAGAACAATGTTTTATCTAATTACAGGCCAGGCTGGATAAAGCAATCACCTCTAGAAGGGTGTGTGTGTGGCAACTATTTGGAGGTGATTATCTCTTCACTCGATTTAGCTGAACATCAGGTTGGATCTAGAGCTTCTATTTAGCTAATTAGTGCAAAGGTAAGGCAGGAAAGGCTGTGTAGAGGCTGGCTGGTGGGGCAGTGGTGGCAGCAGTGGTCTGATCCGATCCGATCCCGCGTCCTGGTGCAGTTCCTTTTCGACTTAGTGTAAGGTTAGGTCTGTGATCTGATGTAAGAAATGACATTCAGTGAGAAGCTGCTTATACGTAGCATAAAGAGAATTTGTGATTATTTATATGGAGTCTGTACCCTAGCTAGAGTAGAGGCTGGCTGGCATTCTGAGATCAGGTACAACAAATAATTAGCAGGTAAAGGATTAATCAACTTCAAGTACAAGGGCTGGGTGGGATCTGTAATCCTATATGAGTCAGACCTTCATGTTGCTTTCTGCTCTTCGTGTGTCCATTTGACAATACTAAATTGCTACAGCCAGTTTAATGGGCTGTATAAGCATGTGATCTCTTGTTACAATCATAATCTTATCGGCATGCAGAAGACCTTAACTTGTGAGTATGGACCTTGTCCATCCTCTCATCCTCACTCAGATATCAGGTGTGAAATTTTGTGCTTATGGATTGAAAGTACCTTTTTCTGTAAGTGTTGCTGGAAAATGTGTTTGATTGACATAATTACTTGCTACGAATCTTAATGATTTGAGTAATCATAAAGACAAAACAGGAGGAGGAATCAGTGTTGAATCAAGTCAGTGTTGGCTTTGGGTGAATATTGCCAAATAGGTCAGGTTATTGCAGAATTCCTTTTTTCTTCTTAGCAGAGTGGCTCATCTACAAGATCTTGATTTCTGATAGGCAAAGGTGCTCTAAGCTTTAGCTGGGGATGTTCATACCTCCAAGACATGAGCCATTCCTCTCCCACATCTGCTGGATGCTTGCACTGTTACCTAACTTCATCCAGTGAGTCGGCAACAACCTACCTGCTGTGGTAGTGAATGTGTGGTTTACTCCTATAACCTCTTTCCTAAGTGTTTTAGAGAAGAATGAAGTTGCTGGGAGTTTAGGTTTTCTCTCCAGAGATGACAGCAGTGTTTTATGGTGCCCTGGAAGGACTTGCCCATTGAATGGCATCGCCAGCCAGTTCTGCAGCAGCTCTGGGTTGCACCCAGATGCTGGAGAAGGCTTTCACCTTCATTTTAAAAACAGGCAATTCCATATATTATCTGTTTCATCTCCTTAGGCTCTTTCACAATGCTGCATGAGTACAGCCAGCCTCGTGATTAATCTTAGTCAATCTGATACCAGTTTGCCATGGGAACTTTTCTTAAAATAAGCAAGTCTTACCAGTAGGTAGGTTTTTTGGTTTTGTTTGTTTTGGGTTTCTTGGTTATTTTTTGTGTTGTTGGTTTTGTTTTGTTTTGTTTGCTTTGGGTTTGTTTTTATTTTTGTTGTTGTTGTTTTATTTGACCATACAGACTCAGCCTTTATTACTGCTCTCAGTGGAAACAAGTTTGAAAAGTGTAGGTCTCACAGATAGCTGATTTTTTGTGTTTTATCTATTAGTCACATATACTCAGTGTTCAGTAATTCCCTTTTTGTCTAGAGGCCGTTGGCAAATTATTCTGGGAAGATGTTTGTTGCCTCATGTGCTTGCCCTGGATGGAGCAGGACACTCAGGATGCACAGGGGTCTGATTAAGGGTTAGGATCTTTGGACTTCATCTTTGGATGGTGCAGGCTGTAAAATCATCCTTGGCCGGGCTGTTGGGAGCACTTGGAGTGCCCTCTTGTGATGAGCCTCTGGTAGAAGCAGCAGTTCTCCGTATTTTCTGAAACCTATTGTGTTATCTTTCCCCATTGCACCTTCTGTCCCATCATCCCTGTTTCTTCACAGCTGCACCTGCCAATGTGGAAACCCTCCTCTTTGCCTTTCAACTCTGCTTGTAAAAATATGCTACATGTCACCACAAGGTCTGGCATATGGCAAAGCTTGTCACTACATTTGGAGTCCAAACCAGACTCTGACGCCTCCTTGCAAGCAGCAGCTACTAAAGTAGAAATCCTTCCCACTGAGGCATACTTCATTCTTTCTCCCATTTCAAGGCCTGCTATGAGAGATGGAAAGGAGGTTACTCTGCTCCTGCCCTTATCAGAAGATCTAAAGAATACAATGTATTTATTTATAATTATAATATAGTATTATTTTATATTCCCTTGTATTATTCCTGCTGGTGGGTGAGGTTCAGAGGAGGTAGAGAGGTTTCTGCAGTGACTCCTCTCAGGGGACCTTCCGAGGAAATCGGGATAAATGAGTGTGGGAGAATGATGGATGGTGGTTTGGTGGGTGGGAGTGTAACCCTGCAGAGCGTGAGATACAGGACTTTCATAGGTGAAAGTAACAGAGCTATGGCAGAGCCAGAAGATGCTTTTCCAGACCCACGCTGGCAGCTGCAGCCACCGCATGGGAGACCACAGGTGGTTACGCTTTTTGGGAGATGGAAACTTCGATGTGCATCTCACTGCCTCTGCAGCTCATCGCTGAGCATGCTGAAGTGTGAAATGAGCCCCAAACCACCGTGTTCTTCTCACACCACCTCTCACCTGTTGCTACGTGGGGAGCTGTGTTTCCGGGAGAGTTAATTTTCACCTTGCATGGGTATTAGGTGCCTGTTCCAAAGAAATCGCTGGGAATCTTTCCTCTGACTTCAGTGCTGATCCAAAGTCCCTTGCATCATGTCAGAAAAAATAATTCTCTCTCTCCATGCTTTTTAATTTTGTAAATACTATAAACTCCCAACAAGGTTTGAGTCCAGCACACACAGAGGCAGTTTTGCTCCCAGAGTTTTTGCTTCCTGACAGGATTTTAAGGTTGCAGCATGTGTGACTCTTTAAAACACTGTAACTTTAAGTTCCGTAACCTTGCTTTATTACAAGACACGTATTTGCCAAAGCCAAGAAGAATTTGGGTTAAAGGGAAGTAGATATTTCCATTTCCTTATTTCCAAGGGGTGTTGCAATACCTGCTGATGTAAAATTACCTGCAAAGGACTCTGCGTCACTGTGGGTCGACATTGTGCCACAGAGGAGCAGGACAAGATTCTCGGCTGAATAAATTTTGCTGTTGTGGAGCTCTATAAGCCCTTTGTCTCATAAGATGCTTGTTAACTTGGGTAGTTTCAGGCTGACTGCAGTTCACAGTATTAAAGTATTTGGAGTGTTGATCTGCTTGAGGACAGGGAAGCTCTACAGAGGGACTTGGATAGACTGGATAGATGGGCCAATGTTAATGGCATGGTCTTCAACGAGGCCAAGTGCCGGGTCCTGCACTTGGGCCACAACAACCCCATGCATAGCTACAGGCTTGGGGCAGTGTGGCTGGAGAGCTGCCTGGCAGAAAAGGACCTGGGGGTGCTGGTCGACAGGAGGCTAAACATGAGCCAGCAGTGTGCCCAGGTGGCCAAGAAGGCCAATGGCATCCTGGCTTGCATAAAGAATAGTGTGACCAGCANTATTATGCATTAATAAGATTAGGACAAAAGCTTTTGCTAGTGGAGGGCTTTGTTTGTAATGTAATGACTTGGAGTGAATCTTCCCCCATGAAAGCCTTTTCTCTCAATCCAAGCCTTTAAAATTGGAAGATCTCTTTAATTAGGGTTTTCAAGAGCTAGTCAGTTTGGGTGTTTTAATTTCACTTGTCCAAAGACATCTTCCTACTTGTGTGTCCGACAGGGAGGTGTTGCCATCTCTTGGGCAGGTGCAGCTAGAACGTCGACTTTGTTTAAAACCTGCAATAATTCAAAGCCTGTTAGTGTAGCTGAGGACTAGGAAAGGACTGAGTTTGCTACTGAGTCCAGTATCCCGATATTGTAGTTGATGCTGTTCATACCTATGCGTCTTAATAGCAGAAATCAGAAACATGGTTTGCTATCTCTGTGTCAAACTGGTTGTAGTTACCAGGCTGATATTCCCTAAATATATCAAGATGTGACTCATTTTCTCTCATATTATGAGACTGGAAATGTTTAAATAGAATTACATTTGGGATTATTGTCGTTTACTTCCTCTAGTCTGAGCCTTTTTAACACAGGGCTCACAACGGACTTTTTCAAATGAAATCTCCAATTTCCTGCAATCACAGAGCTTTAAGAGATTAAGCTTTAAGAGTACTAAATATCCTAAATCTCGCAGCAAAACTAGAAGGGTTGCAGTGTTGCTGCCTGGTTTGTTCCTGATACTACATCTCCCTTTTAAAAAAGAAGGTGCGCAGGCGTAATCTCCTGATTTTTAATTAAATTTTGTCTTTCAGGAGGGAAAGTAGCAGGTGGATGGAGCTAGAGAGACCCTCTGTGAAATAATTAGATGAAAACTGATAATATTTGGCTTAATCCAGAGTGCTGACACAAAGGTTCTTAGAAAACACCACCTGCCCTTTGCTGATTAATAGACGGCTGCTGTGTTAGTGATCCCAGCACACACCTTTGGTAAATGTTGCCTGTTCTAATAGTAAAAAAAAACCCCAATTTCCTGAAACTTGGCAGGCAGCCAAGTCAATTTGCTTTGTCTGTGGAACTTTACGGGAACTTTATATCCATGAGAATAATTGCACCTGATCCAAGTACAACAGCAGCTGTATGACCACATCTTTCCTGATTTGTGCTTAAAAAAAATGAATATTAGAGTATGAATTTTGGTGGTTCACAATTTTTGACCAAGTTTTGAACTTTAGGTATTTGGCCTCTAGGGGCTTGTAGGGTCTTTGCAAGGGAAAAGTGAAACCCCACCTATTTCCTAAAAGAGCCCCAAATACCTGCACCGCATTGACAGAGCCACCAATTCTGGCATCGGAGTGAGGGTGATACAGAGGTGTGCCTTGGAAAGAGAAGGCGTTGGTGGGATGGGATGTCTGCCTAAAAACTTTGGGGATGTTGGATGCCTGGGATCAATGAGACAGCAGGCAAATGGGGTGGTACAACCAAACAATTAGAGAAAATATAAAACTTGATGGAGCACTTTTTATTCCTTGAGTTCAACAATATGCAATAGGAAAATTTCCTAGATTTCCTAATTTCCCATTTATACCTATATATATCTCATATATAAATATATATGTATATGTATAAACTATATACTATAGTACTTAAAAGCTCCTGTGCTTAGAGTAGTCCAAACAACCTGTTGACTCCTCCAGTGCGTCTTTCTCCAGGTGAGTTGTTGCCAATTTATCAGTCCTCTCTCCTCCTTACTTTGGCTCCATAAATGCACTTTGGTTTCTGAACTGCACCCACCAGAAGCTGGAGAAGGCCCTCACCTCTTTAAATTGTTCAGAAAATCCAGTTAAAGTTGGATGCTCATATATAATCCCTCTGACAGTTCATCTCCTTGCCATGATGTTATCCAAAATACAATTTTATAGTTCACAGTGTGAGTAGTTTTAAAAGGTAAATTATAGCTCATGACTGTTTATAGAGGTCACTTTGTTTTCTACCAGTTATTCAGGCCAATATTTAGGCTGAGAGAAAGAAAGATTTTGAATTAGTTAGGTATCTATTTAAACATAATAAATTATAAATTTGGATAGAAGGAACTCCAAGTGTGCAATATGCTTTCAGCATGATGTACTTCCTCTGGGATTATTTTGGTCTCAGAATAGTTAAATGCTGGTTTATACATCATGAAGTGTTGAGTGGCCACTTTGAGCTATGGAGTTTGCTCATGAAGGAACACAAAGGCAGCACATTACCTCATAGGTATTAGGTACTGGGTCTATCTCATGGGTTTCATATATTAAACATGAAAAAGGAAATGTCAACCAAAAAAGGTAATTTCCAGAAAGCTGCAGTAAAGCGGCTGCTGCTCTGTGTGTCCTGCAAGTAGTCCTTGTGGAGACCTCTCTGTGCTTCTTTAAGGTCTGTGCAATACATGCAGTTTTTCTTCTGTGTTTTAGCATCTAATCTTGTGAATACAACAACCACCTTCATCTTAGTGAACAGGAAAGGGTAGATATTCTTCAGGTGAGGTACTTGCACTGTGCTGTGACTGCACATCACTTCTGTACTTCTTTTAGGAGTAATCATCTTGCTAGGAAAGCTCTTGCTCGTGGTGCATTTGGCTGGTTCCCCTTGATACCAGGAGCAGTTGGGGACAGGAATGAGGAACAGGGGACCTGCCACAGACACCTGCTGTCCCCACTGACCCAGGCTCCCACACATGCCATCAAAGTGGTCCCAGAGGGTGGCATTCGAGGGGGCTCCCAGGTTGCTTTGACATTCTCACTTGCAGCATGCAGCTGGTAGGGGGGCTAACAGCCCTCACCCCAAAGGGACAAATCACTATCACCAGCCAGCCTGGCATTTCAGAACCCTCTCCAGCAAATAACATCTTCCCTGAGAGATGGGACTGGAGACGTGGAGGGAAACAAACCCACCTCTTGCTATTAGCAAAGGCACGGCTATTGAGGACTATTTTGTTTCTTGAACACACTGAAGGAAACCAGCAGTACACCAGAGAAGCAGGGTTTCTGTGACATCCCTGAGCCTGGCACACAAAGGGAGACCAGGGTGAAAAAGGGGAGCCAGGTAATTTTATCACTTTTTACCTTTGGCCATCTAGAGTTTCCAGGGGAGCACAATGGACATATTTCTTCCTCAAGACCAGAGGCATCTGTAGGTCCTGACAAAGGAGATCCGTGTCCTGGAGAAGGGTTTGGAGCGGGGCTGCAATCTTGCTCCCCTCTGCCACGTACCATGCACAGGGGAGTGCATGTGTTTGCATGGCTCCTCCTCCTTTCACACTCCTAAAAGGGCTTCAAAAATCAGCATCAGTGTAGGAGCTCAGCCTGATGAGCTGTGACAACTTGTGTGCTGTAATTTGGTCTTTCACGTAAATCAGTACGTTACTGGGTATTTTGAATATGCATTTAGGGACTCTTAGAGTGATTGACTCGACAGAACGTAATAGGTATCATGAAGTCCTTATAGTCCTTAAATAACTCCCTAAATGCTTATTTATGTGAAACGGTAGCTTTTGGATCTTTCTAGCCATTATACTTTAACGTGCCATAAATCTTTATTTAGGTGTAGCTGCACTGCCATCCTGCAGACTTGAAACTGTGAACAACATACAGGGCAGGGTTTGTGGGATACAAGGCACAGACTGAGGCAGGGTTTTTTCTGATCTTACTTTCCCCTTGATATCTGAATCTTAATAACACTAAATGCAATCATCCTGATTTTACAGGGAGATTCTTTTATTCTTATGACAATATTTTTTTCAAGTCAAACATTTCAAAATCCTAGTAGAGTAGTAGGTCCTTTTCCAACAAAAATGACTTAATATTTATACCACACAGTATTTAAAATTATAATCACACATGAAAACCCCAAATTGTTGGGGCCCAAAGGAGACCCTGATGTCCCTGGAGAAGGGGCTCAAAATTTTAAACTGAAACCAGAGCAACTTTAGAGACAAATTACAAAGATTTTGTGTGTGTGTGTTTGCATGTTTAGGTTATATTTGTCTCAAACATTTACTTCATAATTCTTTCTTTTTGTTTGAAAAAAGCGAACTAGCATCCCAAATGCTTGTAGACATGGGCAGACTGCACCCAACCTCCAGGATGGCTGCAGTGTCCCCAGAGTGGGCTGTTCTTTGTGGCATGTGAATAGCAGCATCTCCAGATGGAAAAAGATTTTAATCTTTTATAGTTTGCTTGCTTTGTTATGGTTGTTTTTTTTGTACCCCCTACAGCTTAGTTCTCAGTTATGACATGTTGACTACTTCAGGTGAACAAAGTTGACGTTACTTAGGTGAACATGTGATTTGATGACCAGTGAAGTTTCTCCTCCAGAGCTGTATTCTGTCTATTCTCACATGATCTTAGTAAAGGGAATGTAACCATTTTTTCCCTTTTGTGGGTAAACCAGGATGCTTTGGGAAAAGAGGAACGCAAGGACCCCCAGGAGGATCTGGACAGTGAGGACAAAAGGGGGAAGAATAATTGGGTGCTTAGTGGTAAAACAGGATTTCCTTCTGGGAGCGGAAAACTGGTCCTGGAAGACCTCCCGAAACTACAGTCTACAAGGGGCAACTGGGTCCCAGAGGTGACACAGGACCAAGAGGTAACTGGGGAGAAAAGTGGTCCAAGGGGGATAGAGGACAGGTGGATGGGAAAGGCTGGAAGGGACACAGGGTCACCTGGTGTCTGAGGATTGTTGGAACCCAAAGGAGACCCTGATGTCCCTGGAGAGAGGACTCAGCCTGGAAAACATGAGCTGGCTGGATTTCCAGACTGAAAAAGAGGGTAAGGACAAAAGTAAATGGGGGGAGAAAATTAAATTGGAGCTTTTTCAGTGCATCTTAAAAATAAAAAAAGCAGCCCACTGCATTTTTGTTTTTTTTTCACCCATCAAGGGTGAATTCCTGCTCTCCATTTAGTGCTGCCTCTGAGGAACATTTAGGAGACTACAACATATTGAATATGTAGGAAAGGAGAAAATAGGTTGTATCTTGACTTGATTAATTTATCTATTGAACTGTCTTGTATGGAAATATTCCCTCCCCTAATTAACAACATAGCAGAAATTTTCCATTTCAGTCTGTTTTCTGTTTAGCTCAATTGTTTTATGATAATGAATAAAGGAAACCAGAACACATTTTAATTTTTCAGAAAATAAAAGTATTTGGGTGGGGAGAGGAGGGCCTCTTCCAGGAGGTCTACTAAATTGTTGTGGGAAATCTTGTAAGAATTGCTAATTGTTTTTTTCACACAGAAATATTAATTCCCTTTTAACACTTTTTACCCAGCTTGAATGTAATCTAATTCCATTTTTACCTACTTCCTATTCTATGTGAATATTCTCTTTTTGAGTTTGCCTTCATGATACTTGAGCATTAAGATTTTAAATTACCTATTATTACAAACCTGGCTTATTTTCTACACTACTTCAGTTTTCACTGTTTCTTCCTTAATTGTATTGCCAAACCAGACTTTTTTTTTTAGTTTATCAGTCTATCTTATGTCTGCAGATCTAAATTTTCTATTTTGATTTGCAAACAATTGGAAGTGCCTCCAGGAGGTGCCTTTTGAATCTCCTTTGCTGATCTCATTTAAAAAATACACCATTAATTTAATACAAAAATATATTTACACAGTTTGCCATGTCCCTCTGTGTTTCAGAATGGCAGCCAAGGAGAGAATCCCGCAAGGACAAGGTTGCTGTGGCTGCATCCAGGTTTGGGACCCCACTGTGTCCCAGGAGGAGCCTCTGGCTGCAGAGCGCGGGAGGGTCTCTGGTGAAATCCTTCATTTTTCCCTCTGTCTCTGACAATGATGGGGATCTGGCATTAAGGTTGCAAGGGTAAGTGGTTGCAGGGATGCTGCTTCTCTGGGAAATTGCTTTAGACTGGTTAAAGCTTCCTCCAGGATGCACTGGCTTCCCCCTTAACTTTGCAAATCCCAGTCAAAACCAGTTATCTGCAAAGATGCAAGGCTAGGAGTGTGTTTGAAATGTACTTTGAGGGAATTTTAATGTCTCACATGCATCATTTATATCCGTAAAATGTAGATCCAGATCCCCTGAATAAACAAAGTGATGAATCTAGTGCTGAGTCTTAATTTACACTCTCAACCCATGAGTTTTCCAAACTGCTTCAGTAACTCAATAAGCACTGTATAATTTTAAAACCTGCATTTGTCACTTAATCTAATAATACTATTCCAGACTGCTATTATTCAATCTATTCAGGAAAATACACTAACCCAGGATTAAAGCTTACTTTAGCTTCAGTGTGCAGCAAATATGGCATTAAATTGAAGTCTTTGAGAGAGTAGGTTTGGTGAATATGGAGGCAACACTGCAAAACGCAATAATCTTGGTTAAAAATGATTAGTCTTCCCCTGTAGAATAACTTCTGTTGCTAAAGAAAAGCCCTGAGTTAAGATCAAAATAAGGGTTTTATTATAATTGCCTTTTGCCTTCAATTTATGCGCCCATGATCTTGTCAGAAATATAACTGCTGAAGATGCAAGTATTTTTAACTTCAGTTTAAATCATTGAGTCCAGTTACAGGATTGAAAAGGGTTACTGGTTTTTTAAAAAAGAACTGTTTGAATTCAGGATCTGGCTCAGTTTCCAGCCGTGTGAATGAGCATTAGTGAGTGCTGGTTCAGGTTTCATTGCAGGAGATGTGTCAAGCCCGTGTCCTATATGGGGCTGCAAAACTCCTAATTGATTTCTTTGGAATAGCTGAATCAATCCAGTCTGCTATACTTGGTAATAGACTTCCCTTAATCAACTTGTTATTGCTGAAAACTCTAAACTATCGTGCAGGAAAAGGTGTTCGCATATAAATCATGGAGGATTACAATTCTCTCCACTTACATTAAGGGAGAATTGATTGTTTTCTGTAGCCTTCCTGAAACAAGCAGCCTTTCTTGTCCAGCAGCTGAGCTTTGAGTATACTGGTATGTAGTAAATTCAGACTGATTGAATGAGACGGTTTTCTTGCTCATATTTCACCAAGACAAGGCAATGAAAGGCAGCCTCACATTCCTGCACTTCTACTGCACTCTGAACCGGGTTGGGAAATCTAAGAATAAACGCTGGCCCATTTTAAGGTCACTGGGGAAGGAAAGGAGTGCTGCGATTGCTGGGAAAGAGCGAGGAAAATCAATTAGCCTATGAAGTCCAGAGGGGTTATCGGTTCCAATATGAACAGCTTTGCAGCAACCCTCCTGAGCTGGATTTGTCCTCTTTCCCACTGGGATTTTGTTCTGCTGCCCCGCTGTGCAGCACAGCTTCCTCAGGAGTCTGCTCTGCACCGCAGCTGGAGGGACTGCAAGGCAGCATTTGCTTTCTCCGTCTCTTCATTTACCTGGGACAGCCCGGATTTGAGGCTGAATTCCCCTTTTGGTGTGTTTTCATGCCGACAAATGTACTCATGATCCCATATGGCTATTTTTGTAATTTCTCTCTTACACTTCCTAAAATCCCATCCCAAGGAGGAGTGTGTGATGCCAAACTCTGCCCATTAAGTACTGGGAGAGAAACCCAGACTCTCAGCAAATGCACAAATTCAGGCTGAGTCTGATGATACCAAAATATGATGCTGTGAGCTGAAGAAAAAGCATCCCTAAAGCCCTGAAATCTGGTGTTGGGGGAAGAGCCAAAAAAGTCCCATGTGAAGAGCAGCATCTCAGTCAGGGAAAGCGTTTGAATTTCCTCAAATTTCAATGTCACCTTGCTCCTTTCAGGGGACTTTGCCAATCCCTCCTTCTCCCTGCACCCTGCAGGCTCCCATTGGCCACGGGAGCAGCCGATACACAAATAAAACTGATTCTCTCTGAAAATAAGGTTGTCATTTTCAAAGTGCCATTGAGGGGGGGGTCGTCCTGGGAGCAGGACCATTTATAAGGTAGGAGATAGCACGCACTGGTCGTTTAGTCTTCAGGCTGGATATTTGCAATGAGGTTGTAGAATTTAAGATTTAGTGGCAATATAATTTGTCTCAAGAAAAGTTACCATCTGTAATGGGTGTATAGCTGCATGAGGACTGGTGTCTTTCCTTCTCTGTATAAGAAATTGAAACAATTAAATGACAGAAAGTGGAATTATTTAAACCTGGGAGATTGGGGTTGAATACCTGTTGCGAACTGGAATATCTAATTCTATAATTTTAGGGACCAAACCAAAGAACAAGTGTCTTGATGCAATGTTATTATGGGACACATGCTAACAATTAGTGGATATTTGGATACAGTAGAATATAGATGTTCTGAACAGGATGTCACTGTGGCAAAGTTTAATTCATGTTCAGTGTCCACTGTGAATCATAATCTTTCCTGTAGTGTAAGGGGTTCAAATGAATGATTTCAGAATTGGTGGTGGTGAGCTAATGTAATGAAAAAATCCAAAAATTCAGTTTTATTAAAATGCATTTATATATTTAGGAATACTTATTTTAGGAACATTATTTCCCATTATAATGAAAATCTGTTTAACGATTCCTTGCTCTGAGCAATTTATTTTCTAAACAGATTGGCAAGGTATAATTTTTTTATTAATTATGTTTTTTTTCAGTATTTGACAGCAATCCATCAGTCTGGCTATGGAACTGGAGAGTGTTTGGATTTAGAGCTCATGGCAGAAATTGATTGTGACAGTAAAACGTGGAAGCGGTTTTGATTTGAAAACCGAACTACCATTTCCCCATGACGTTACTAGGTCTCTAAAACTGCAATTTCTTTCTTCTGCTGGCTTTCAGTGTGGGGAAGTTATGGGTTTTAGTTATCTCCAGCAGTGGAAAAACACCCCTGCATAAGTATATCCTTCAAAAGGAGAATTTGGTGCTTCTTTTTTTCCTCTTCCTAGACAGCAGATGACCTTCCTTCTCTGTGACTGTGGCTGCTTCCCTACTGCTGGTTGTAAGCTCTGTCTCCTCTCTGCCTGCCTGCACTGAGCACTGCCCTCGCCCACCAGCTGTCCCAGAGTTAAACTCTTCATGGTAAGGTCGGCAGGGGCTGGTCGGGAGCAAATATGAACCTATGACAAAAATCAGTGCCCTGTATGCTGTCCTGATGTGACACACAAGGGATAATTTAACCCTCATTGGAGCTGACGGGTTGAAGAATGGGCTGAATGGCAGCAATGGGCAGCAGTGATCAGTGAGGATATTGTGTGGATAATCCATTTTCCACTATGTGATTTGTTTTGGTGTCAAAGTGGAGAAGATTATGACCTAAAACTAAATTCTTAAAGATGGAAAGATTATAATCCAGCCCCCAAATACCTGACTTTGGGTTGGACCTCCTTTTCCCCTCTGGATGGCAAGGATATTCAGGGTTTGTCTTTTTTATGTAATGAAGTGCCTTAGCTTCTAAGGAAGGTTAGATTACAGGTTCAGCAAGAAAGGGAGTCTGTTCCGTCTGTATTTACAGGTCGGTACACTGGTTTAAAAAGGAAACAAAGATGCTTTATAAGACAAGTCATCTGAGAGGCCTCATCTGTCCTATAGGAAAAAATGTGTGCTTCTTACTTTGCTCTTTCTTCCTAGTTCAGCTAAATCAACACTTTAAAATTAAAAACAATGGATATGCAATTTTACACTAAAAGAATATCCAAGTTCAGAAAATCAGTCAGTAACAAAGAAAAAATAGACATAAATTTTTTTGAATACTTGAAGTTTCAGTTTGTTTCCATTTATTCTCTTAGGACAAAGCTTTTTTTAATGTGCAGGAGCGTTGGACTTTGGAATCAGCGATGAATTATTCCTAATCCTGCATTCAGAAGAGAGACATAATGTGTCCTAGTGATTGTGTAATGCTCTCTTAGTCCCTTGAACTTCTGTGGGACCCAGCAGGAGCATTTCCAACCACAGCCAACAGCAGCAGCAACAGCAAGTGCTTTGTAGGGTGATGGTCAATAGGAGTGAGCAGGCAGAAGGTTTTACTAATTTTGCTTTATTTTCCCCATAAAAAGAGTCTTTGTAATGTAGTCTTCCAGGCATATGCCTGGCACAACTCCTCCAGGTCTTCTGGCTTGTGCCTGGCCTGAAGGGCCTCTGTGTGCGGATTAGCTGTGATGAGCATGACCACATGTTTCTCATACTAAACAAGGTGATTATCCGTATTAAAAAATAAAAGTATAGCAAAAGGAATGCAGAGAAAAGTGCAAGAAGAGAGATGGTGGATGCAGAATAAATAGGCTTTGTGGGAAACATGCAAGTGCAAAGGGTGTTGTGCAACTATTTATAACTGTGTTCATCTTTTCCTACAGCTGCCAACATGTGGAGCTCACCAGGGTCTGTCTTGGTGACTGTGATGCTGGTTGTTACCTCTGGGCACGGGGGAGTGAAGGTGACCCCAGCTGTGAAGTACACGAAGCCGAAGCCCTTACAGCTGGAGGGCGATGGTGCCTCTCACACCTCCCTCGTGGGGAAAAGCCCGTTCCCGGCAGCCCCGAGCAGGGCTGAGTTAGCCACCCCAAGTCCCGTAGGCCAAGGGGCCACCACGCTCTTCCCCTTTGAGAACTACACACTCGACTCAGCCGATTTCTTCTACAACTGCTGCGACTGCTGCCCACCCTCTGTGGGACCCCGGGGGCAGCCAGGGGAGCAGGGACCACCAGGTATGGTGATGCCAATCTCAGCTAAAGTGCATAAACCATATTGAGGTATCTCCTGCTTTTCCTTCTAGAAATGAGTCGGCAGGACTTGTGCAGCAAATGCTCAATGTGATTATACCTCGTTGTAAAGCCAGAGCAAAAAAAGTGCATGCTAGCTACACCCTGGCAGTTATCAAACACCAATATGAGTGGGAAAGCCCCAGAAAGGAGCTTCCTCCACATGGCATTCATTTTAGGGATCACACTGGTGTGGGAGCGCATGGAGAGGTGGCCCCGTTCCATGCCAGAGCTGGTAGGTGGCCCATGTGGCCACACTCTTTGATTCCCTGTCCCAGGGTCTGATCCCCTGGGAGTCACAGATTTATTTTCACTTTCATTTCAACTATGATTCCCCCAAACTACCTGCAAACAGTTTTGTTTCTTTGCTGAAGGTTTATGATAAAAGCCTCTTTTTCTTGGATTTTTATTTTCCCTTTGGAAAAGAGGAAGTTAAATAAAAAAATAGTTTGGGGTTCAAATTTTAAAATAATTATTTCCTCTCACAAGAGGAAGCACCTACATATTTTATAAGACATACTTTATCTCTTTTTTTCTGCTGCTAAACCACATACCTATAGAGCCCCTAATTCTAATACCGCTGTAATGAATAGTGCATTAGTCTGCAAATGTTCACTTTATTAGCAGTTATATTGGAGACAGAAACTATTCATCTGAGGAGAGGTGGTAAAATCATGAAATAATTTTCTTTTAATACAATGTACTCGAGGGATTTCACTTCCTGTAGCTCGGGAGGGATTGCCTAATGGAAATTATAGTGGCTGCAGAGGGAGTTTGCACTCAGACGTCTCTTGAGTCTTGATGGAAAAGTCCTTATGTCAAACAGGTTGTCTTGTGATGACTGAAACTGCCATCATCTGCTCCCAGATGTGTACTGGGACTCTCTAGACTCCCAAGTGGATGAAAAAGGAAAAAAAGAGCTCAAAGCCAGCTTGCGTGCGTTTCAACCCATCCCTTATGCAGCACGGAGCTCTCTGCCAGGTTCCACCTCTATATTTGCAGACTTCGTTTTTTAGGAGGGGGAGCAATTACGAAGCTATGGGAGCTCTTTAGGTGCGCTCAAATATTAGACAGGTTGCTTCTGATGTGTTGTGAATGTCTGAGCTCTTGTAGCTCTGAGGCAGCTGAAAGTTGGTTTTAAATGTCTTTAACTACAGCCAAGAGTGAAATGCAAAACTGTAAGATCTGGGGACTGCAGTAGCTGAAGGGCAAAGTTTGGGGAGCTGTGTGCTTGACCAGGGGACCTGTAAGCACGCACCCCACTAATCTCAGCATGAGCATCTTCACCTCTGCCCTGATGAAGGGTTTCAGCTGTGGTGTCTGCAAGGTGTAGGGGAGCAGGATTTAGGCTGAACCCATCTGTCTCACCTCTTCTTCGCATTAGTTGTATGATACCAAATAAAATATCCAGCTATTCCCCAGGTGATGGTAACAGAGTTTCCCCTCTCTGGTATTCCTCCATGCCATGTTGCTTAGCTGTTATTTTGAGTTTTCTTATAAAGTTAAACCTTTGAGATAATTTTGTCGATGTCATTATGTTACAGGTCCCAAGGGGGAGAAGGGAGATCCTGGTCTGCAAGGTCTTCCGGGAACTCTGGGTCCTCAAGGTCCAAAAGGTTCTAAAGGAGAAAGAGGTAGACTAACTGCTCATTTCAAAACCAGATGCTGTTGTCCTCCTTGAATACCACATACTCATAGGAAAAAAAATACTTTTTAAAGGAAAAGGGGTAGGCTTATATGGATTGACACCTTGTGAGATTTAGTTGGCATTAGAGCAGGGACAATAACTTGTGGTAGTATATGCACAGGTGGTATAAGAAGAGCTGCTCCTCAAGATTTCACTTGAAACTCCTTGGTCTGAATGGCAGATTAAAAACTGAGTTCAATTTGCTTTGGATTAGGGATATAAGTAGGAAAAAGCCCATCGTGGAAGCTACATGCAGGGGCTGAAGCCACACTTCGGTTTAAGTATCTCAGGAAAAATGATTTCAGTTAAGATGGAAGGCAATTATTATCTGTCAGTAGTAACTGAAAGGAAACCCTGCCCTTCATTTCAGGCTTTGGAGCAGCTCTGTCTTGCTGCCACAGATCACTGGTAGGACCTCGTGTCTGCCTTTGGTCACGGAGAAATACACAGTAAAGCTGATAATGGGAGTACCAGCAGCATTGTGCTGTGCAGTTGAATCAGTGTGCTCTCTTAGGCTTTGATTCCCTTTTTGAACAAGGCTTGGCAATCCTGGAGTGAGAAACACAGACCTGTTGTCTTCGCCATCTTGCCATTAAATAGCAGCAACCACCTCCCATCGAGGCACTGACTAGAGTCAGAAATCAATCTTTCAGGTGAGATGCAGTTGGTGCTGTGAGATTCAGCTGAGGTTTCTGAAGGCATTTCTTGAAAACACATTGCTCATATCTGTTTTATTAACAAAGAGAGGGACACATGCAAAATGGTACCAGTCATCTTCTGTGTAATGATTGCTGTGCTGCAGACAACATCACCAACCGTATATTAATGGTGACATGTCCTAGGAAGCAAAGGGGAGCAAGGCGAGCGAGGAGTAAGTGGAAACCCCGGTTATCCAGGCAAACCTGGGCTGCAAGGTATGTAATGTGGACTGGGAAACCCAGGAATATTAGGCTGACCTTTCTCTTTGCTGTTGATGACACCCTGCCATCTCCAAAGCAATCCAACACTAATGTTTTAAATCTTTTTTTCCCCTCTATTTTGCCATTTTCCTAGGTGAAGCTGGAGTAAAAGGCAATAAGGGCAACTATGGCTTCCCTGGACTGAAGGGACAAAAAGGGTCCAAAGGGGACACTTGTGAGAATGGGACCAAAGGAGACAAGGGAGATAGGGGGGATGCTGGAGACCCAGGATTGGCTGGAGACCAGGGTGACAAAGGGGAAAAGGGAGACACAGGGGAGAAGGGGTACTGTGGGGAGCCAGGGGGGAGAGGTGCAAAGGGGGAGAGAGGGGAAGGGGGGACAAAGGGAGAAAAAGGGAGCAAAGGGGAGATGGGGGTTGAGGGTATTCGGGGGATGGATGGAAAACAGGGAGAAAAGGGCGAGCAAGGAAGTAAGGGTGAAAAAGGGGACCTGGGACCTGCTGGTGTGATAGGACCTTCTGGGCCCAAGGGTGTTGCTGGCAGCAAGGGGGACAGAGGAGCCCCAGGAAAGAAAGGTTCCCGTGGGGTGAAGGGTGCCCGAGGAGACACCGTAAAGCTCCTGAGATCGGCGTTCAGCGCTGGCTTGTCCAAGCCTTTCCCTCCACCAAATGTCCCCATTAGATTTGACAAGATCTTGTACAATGACCAAGAAGATTACAACCCTTCCACCGGGAAATTCAACTGCAGCGTGCCCGGGGCATATGTCTTCGCTTACCACCTGACGGTGAGAGGGCGTCCGGCCCGCATCAGCCTCGTTGCCCGCAGCAAGAAGGTGGCCAAAGCCCGTGAGACGCTCCATAGCCAGGAGATCGACCAGGCATCCTTCCTGACTGTCCTGAAGCTGAATGCAGGTGACCAAGTGTGGCTGGAGGTTGCACGGGACTGGAACGGGGTCTACGTCAGTGCTGAGGATGACAGTGTCTTTACGGGGTTTCTTCTGTATCCGGATGTTTTTGAGATCCTGTTATAGATTTAGAGAGAAAATCATCCCTTCCCCTCTGCCCATGAGAGGAGAAATGAACATCAGTTTAGCATATTGGTTTACTCACTTGGTTTTTTGATCTTTTAGCTAAAATATGTATATTTGCAGAATATGGATTAGGTTTAACTAGCAGCCCCAAGAAGTGGCAGGTCCTTTGTGCAGGTGGGTGATGGCTATGCAAAGCCATTGTTCAAACGGCAGCAGGACCAGCACAGGGAGGAGATTTCACATCACAGACCAGAGTATTAATTAGCAGATTCAAATTATGTAATAAAACTCATCGTCTGACTGCAATTTTAATTGGGCCAGCTCCTGCAATCCTTGTATGGTCAAAACTCCTCTGGAAATCAGTACTGATAACCATTGGTTTTGGTAAAAATCACAGAGTTTAATTTATACAGCTTAATCAGATGTGAACGTGAGCAGTAGGTTTCTTGAAATCATGTGAAAAGATTTAAAGTTATTTTGTCATTGAATCAGTATTATCTAGTACTTTAGACTTGGTCGTGAATTAATTAATATAAAGGCTTGTCTAAAAGAGTATTATAACTATTTGATTAGTGTAATACCCCCCTGCCCCCCTCTTGCTATTATCAATAAGCAAAAATATATCTGAAACTTTCAAAAGTAAGTGAGAGATGCATAATCCACCCCATTAGGCTGCTCAGAAGTGTCCCCTTTCTGAGCCACTGCCAATCCAGGTGACGCTGTGGGGCCAGCCCTGGGCTGCAGGGGGAGAGGAGGAGGAGGAAGAGGAAGAGGCAGGAGCAGACTTTGGGACTTGCCTGAGTCCTGAGGCATTGTGACGGCCCAGTGGACATGCGGCCACATTTTTAAAAAGCTGGTTTACCAAAATGGAACTGAATCTTGTGAAATAAAAACACGACATTAAATAATGTGTGGATGTCAGATTGGGTATTTTTCCTTATGAATGCACCTTCTCTTGTTGCAGTAACTTTATGCCACCTTTGCCATATTAACTATGGCACACAACATTGTTTCAATCACTCTTCTTTTTTTTTTTTTCTTTTTTTTTGGAAGTAAAACTCAAGTCTCATAATTAGCCTTCAGTGGTGCTGGGATTTGCTTGTCTTCTCAGGCAGTCACAGCTCTGGGACATTTTCCCAGTGGTTTGATGAATGCTGGGTCTGACTCCAATGCAGATGGGGCAAATTAGGCTACTATTCCCATTGCTTTCAGTTTCCTTGCTTAAATTCCATTGTGCTTTCCATACTGTAGTTAAATACCATCATAAATCATGTCCCTGTCCCTAATGTCTTCTTTTTACATGGTACCAAGATGAAGAGTTCCTGAGACTTTTTTTACACAGTGAGAAAATTAACACCAGAGAACTGCTGTTAAATTTTAAGATTAAAACAAGGCAATTTAAAAAGGCTGATCCTATCTGTCCAGAAAATGTAAAGGGTCCTTCAACTCATCAGCTTTACAGCCCTTTTTCAATATCAGCAATTCAAATGTGAGATGTCCTGGCTTTGTCAAAAAGTTAGTACTTAATTTGTTGCTTAATCTGAGTTAGTTCCTACGTAGTTCAAATCCAGAGTATTAAGTACATAAAAGGTGCAGATTTCAATTTATGAGTTCTCTGGCAGCTGTTAACTATTGGGGAAAACCAAGAAGTTATAATAATAATTTTGGATTCCTGCTGTCACAACACCCTCAATTCTTTTGTTGTGCCTTCATACAGCTTCCCATACAGCCCCTGTAACAGATGGTGGTATATGGACATCTGACTAGCGATTTTCTCTTCTCCTGCTGAAGTTTTTTACACTTTTTGTAAAAACAACCTCTACAAACACTCTGGAGAAAGCAATGCAAAAATTCAGGGTCTCTTAAGAATCTGCTCAGATTTAATGCTCTCCATAAATTAATTGCCTGGTCCCCTAGAGAAAATTGGAGCTGGCAACACCATACAAACTGGAAGAGCTCCTGCTTTCTTCCAAAAATATCTGCATAAAATGTATTTTAGGATTAGGAAACTTTGAGCTGCTTAAATCCCACAAAGGTGCTTTGGGAGCGGGTTAATGGGAGCAGCTGGAGACAATTCAGGCTGTGCAAAGGTCCAGACTCACAGATCCAAGGGACGGACATGGGATACACGTGACTCAATCCTGCTGATTTCTAACCCCCCCTAATGGATATGGGAGGGCTGCAATGGGAGTCTGTGCTGGCTCCTGTGCCAGGGATGTATTTTATCATTAACTTAACACCAGTGGAAGGGATTTCTGCCTGGAACCCTGGCTGGGAATGCAAGAAGCATGCACGGAAGTTACTGAACGCACAGCTCCTTCATATTTATAAGTTTCTTAGGGTCTACAGCCTTGCCAGTGGTACTTTTAGTTTAATTTAAAGTATTGACATTTATTTTGAAAGCAGGTTGTTTTTATTTTAATTGAATTAAAATACATAAACAAGTGTTTTGCAAAGTTGAGTGTGTGCAGCTCAGTGAGGGGTGGTTTGGATAAATATGGATCTTTGCAGAGAGGGACTAATCTGTATCTAATATCATACTGAATTAACAACAATGCCTGGAAAATACTTTTTCTCTGTGTTACTGTTTTTTCTATTTTGGTATCTTGGCCAAACCATGTGTTGTTTATTAACCAAGTACCTTTAATCAGATGAGTCCACACCTGGAATCAAAAATTGCCTCAAATTAGTTGAAATTTTCAACACACACAAATGTGCACACCTCCTCCTTTTGCAAGCAGAGACTGATGGTGCTTCAGTAGGGGTTTTCCATCTTTGAAAAGCCCTGCAAAACCTCCCTGCTCAAAGGGATTCAGAGCTTTAAACACAGCAGGTCTGCAGGAGGGCTGACAGGAAGGAGAGGGGCAGAGCTGCTGCCCAGCTGGGTAGGACTTGCTGTGACTCGCATGTCTGGCCACCTCTGCCTCCACCTGCTTTACCCTTTCCTCCCAGGTAGCCTCCTCAAGACTAGAAAACTGGCTAGAAAACTTTAATTCAAGCTATTTACCATTTTAAAAGGATTTTTTTTTTACGATGGCATTGGCAGTGTCAGTGCTGTGGAGTACTTTGGTGAAGCGTTCTGCCACAACAACTTTTAACTAAAGCAAACTGTTCTGTGGCAAGTTTTGAAGTATTAAAAAGGCCCTCATTTTTATATAGCTTTCCTCATTTTTCATGCTGTGTCAGAACAACAGTGAATGAGTTGATCGAGGATGTGCTTTGTCTCATTATGCATCACTGATAAAAACTGCCAAAATATTTGTTTCATTTCATTTCAGCTTCTATTTAGCACAGATTTATTTTGTAAAACTAAGTGTCTCCTGTCTGTGCTGCAGTGAAGCAGTTTGATGCTGGTATAAGAGAAAATAACTGCTCAGTGTACTAATCAGAAGAACAGCTGTTTTCAATAACTAAGAAAAATTATTCCAAGCTGACATAAGGCCATAAAAAAAGCAGCTGCTTCTTTAATTAGGATGGTGAGGGCTAAATCTGGAGAAGGATTTGGGTGCCTTGCTAGCAAAAATGTAGTAGAGCCTGGAGTTAGACAACTAAGTGCTCTGCATAAAACCAGAGGAGAGTGAGGGATGTCAGATGGATGGATCCTGAGCAATCGCACCTCCTTGTTGCAAGCACCCCTTCCTAACCTCAGAAAACAGACCGTGCTGGTGGGAAGAAACATCCTGCTTCCTACTTCAATAAAGCTCTTATCTGATACAGGTTTGCTTTATGCCATCGCTTTCATCTCAAAGTAAATAAAGTACCTGGAGTGGTGTCAGGGCAGCGCTGAACTGGCACAAATCATGCCGCAATCAGCTCTAACAAGATTACAAAGCTGTTCTGATTTCCAGTAGAGGAACACCTCTCTTCTGGGATTTTTCATGCCTTTTCATCCTTGTCTCAGATGTTACATAGATGCCATAATATTAGCACTTATTTTCATAATTTTGCTCTGGTTTTTGCCCAGCCTCAGAGACTCTGCTCTACACAGAGAAGCTTGGATCTCTCTGTGCTTGCTCTTGTTGTGGGGCTTTCCAGGTGCCCTGGGCTCCTGAGAACCACCACTTGCTTTCAGACATCCCACCTTGCTCACCAACTGACTTGAGTTTGCCCCAGAACAAAGCCCACCTGCAAAGCTGCTGTGTTGGGTTATTAAAGGGGGTGATAGCCCACCTGGTGCTCTTTAGGAGCAGAGATCCGGTCTTGGCTGGTAGAAGGCAGTTATCCTTGGTGGGGTCTTTTTCCTAAATCAACCTGCTGTATCCCAGGCAGTACCAGGTAAGCTAAGCATTATACTGGTTTGGATGGAAGTGGATGTGTTTCAGTGAAGGCATGTTGACTTCAAGGTAGGAGTTTTTAATAGGTTTGAAAGCATGATTTATTAATCCTAATTCTGCTGAAATAAGCTTTGTTTTTTCAGAAACCTGTAACTTTGCTTACAACTACTTGGCTGCAGAAAGACTTTCTCCCTTGAAAGGAGAAAAAGCACTTTTCAATGTGAATTAGAATGGATTGCAGTGTGATCACTGCTAGTTATCTGGTATGCTTGTAAAATGCTGGAGCGTCTTAATAGCGGGTATTTATCAAGTGGTGTGTAGGCTGGTATTGTTTTCCAGATATAGCCACCATTATTTATTCATAGTAAGAGCTCTGTCATAGTTTTATGTGCCCTGTCTGCAAAGCTGTACCTCTGAGGCTGGGGTTTCAGAAATATGACTTGAAACGGTTTCTGAACAGCAGAGTACTGAACTATGCCATGATTTAATTTCCAAATGAAAAGGGTTTGCTCTTGCGTGGTGTTACAAGGTCTGATTTCACAGCAGCTGTTGGCTTCCACAGAGGTGCCTAAACTTGGATGTGCATATTGAAAGTTGAAAAGTTCATTTTGGGGTAAATTTGGATAACTTTGGGCATTTTAATGACTGCTATGAGTTGCTTTTGTTTTTTGCAAATGAATAATTTTTCAAATAGGAGTTTTCCATCTTGATGAAAAAGGGTGATGAAAATCTGGGTGATGTTCCACTGGCTGCAGCCGGATTTCTGATGCTTTCTTGTATAGGAAATATCTTATTTCGATAATATAAAAATGAGGCTGGATAGAAAATGCCTTGGCTTTGTTTTAGCTAATCTTTCTCAGTTTAAGATTGGTTTAGAGGTTGCAAAGCAAATCTGTTTTGAGACTTTCCAGACTTTGACTCAAATTTAAAAAGAAACAAAGGATTAAGTCATCCTAGAGCTGAGATATCTCTCATTTTTTTTTCATTAAACAGTTATTTGCATTTGAGACAGTGGGGGGCGAGTGAGGTACTAAGCTAAAGGCTGTCAAATTGACATTAGGGCCATCAAATGAAGCAAAAAACTATGCACACAGTTTGAGAAATTAATGAATTATTTTAATTGCAAAGTTTTCTGGTATTTGGTCAAAAAGTCTAATGCAGCTGGTTCTACAGCACTTAAACCTCACTTTACTATAAATCCTTTTTATGGTCAAAGGATTTGGAATTAATTATGGGGCTATGTCTGAGAGTATTTTTTCTTAAAGACAGAGGTTTGGGTTCACTTCAGCCTTAAATGCCTTAATTGCATCTGAGTGTGCAGCTTATGCTTGCACGTGCCAGTGCAGATGGATGTTTTGATGTTGGTACTTCCTATGGGGCCATGTGTGGGAGTAAGGCTTTGCTTTTACTACATATTGTCAGGGTATCTAAATGGGGACAAACACCTAGATCTAGACTCATCTGGTCTCTGGAAACAGCAGATAAGTCTGCTGGTGGGTGTCTCTGGGTACTCGATGTCCTGGGTTGCACGGGCTATTGGCATCACCTCTCCAGCTCCTCATTGTGACCAACGCGGTTATTAAATATATTGACCATGTAAGTGTGAAAAAAACCCCAAGTCTGATCTAAAGGTGCAAAGGCAGTGGAAGAGGAAGGTGACAGGAAAAGAGGTTTGAATGTCTTATTTTAAAAATAAATGCAGTAATTTAAAATACACCAGCTTTTTACTAATTGCTTTGTCTTTTCTGGATGTAAGTGAGTGTGGTGGTCTGCATTCCTCACTGATGTCTCTCTGCAGATTCAATGAGGTTTATATCCCTGTGGAGTCTGGACCTATGTTTTCTGAAAGAGAGCAGATGACAGAAGCGCTGAGCTTTTGGGGAACCTATGATTTGGCTCTGCCTGAGGTCAATGGGCTGATGCTAATCAATTTGGTTAGAAGCCACAGCACGTTGTGTTTAAGGGAGTGTGGTTAACTGAACTGGGCTTTTTTTTCTAAACATCTTTAGATTGCAGTTGTGTCCCAGTAAAGCGATGGAGGGAAGTTTGTTAGGAAAAGAGAGCTGGAGCAATGAACAGCATTAAGGAATGCTCTGGCGAGCTCTGCTCAGCAAGTGGAAATCCAGAGCTGAGCACCAAATCCCCATTGCGCACTCAGGGCAATCGGTAAGGGCTGAGTTGTTTCAATGTCTTTTTGTGTTGGTAGAAATAATCTATAGGGACAAAGCTGGTTTGGGAGTACTTACAGGGAAGAGTGTAGTATCAACTGAAGAGATTACAGGTCAAGTTTTGAGTCACTGTGGTGTATACATGTTCGTTTATAGCATGCACTACAAAATATATTTACTCCTGGCTCCTTGCTGGTCCTTGACCACTTGCTGTCCTCCCCAGCTGGAGTTGGATATGGAACGACTGAGTACATCTAGCTCAATGTTACGGTGTGACCAAAATATTTTGGTGACCTGTTTCCCTACCTTTCCCTGTCTCTTTTTTCCAGGTAGGCTTTTTGGGGGAGGCTTTTGTCCAAAAGTGCCATGTTCTGATAACGGATCAGTTTCCATAGACATGTTTCTCAGTGAAATATTCTACTTGTCAAGGCACAGATTTGGAGGTGAGCTCCAATTCTTGCTCTGCACCATTTAGTACAGGATTTTGGTCCTGTTTCACTACATGTGGTGTATGAGAGCAGCCCAACAAGTCGTCAGCTGCTGCTGCTTCTAGGGGCAACCACTTTTTTTCTTCCCCCACTAGTGCTGCTGAAAAGCCTGGGTTCATTTGGATGAAAATCAGAGTTCTTTTCCCTAAAGGTCAGCACTCCTTACTGGAGCAGCAGGGCAGAGAAAGGATAGGGTATAGCTTGAAAACTGACTTTCAAAAACTGATTTTCAGTTTTCCTTATTGTGTTTCTGATGGATACTGTGTGAAACAGATGATTGATTTTTCTGGCAGCCCCTCCAAGATAATATAAATGTTTGACTCCTATTCCTGCTCCGAGGAGCTTTCAGTTCAGGTGTTTGATGGGAGATGGATCATCTGAAATGAGATTTTTTTTTTTTCTTTTTACGAAGGAGCTGATGTGTGTGTGGTCTGTTTTAGCCCAGCTCTGCTTCTCTTAAGAAGCCAGGTTGATGTCTGGGAGAGAAGATAACCGGACAGAGCTGCTTTTTTTTTTTCCTCTTATGCTCTTCTGGTAAGAGATCAATGTAAATGCGTCTCTTCTAGACAGCATAACACTTAATTGCTTCTCTCTTAGACAGAGCCATGAGGCAGTGGGGAAATCACTGGTGCACCTTTTCTCCCTGGCAGAGGAAACATCTATTCTTGCTTTCCTGTTAAACTGTCTCTATAGTTGCCTCCCGTCCACTTTATCTCTGCTCTTTTTCTTTCTATACCATAAACTTAAGCCTATTGCTCTCTAATGAAAAATCAATTATCGTTAAGTAAAAATTACACCTGTGGAACATCTTGCTGTGCTGAGTCACCAAGTAGTGAGAAAGGGCTGGAAAACTGAAGTTTGCTATGAGGGCTAAGTCATAAAACAACTACTAGGCTTTACTTCAGTTGGATTGTGATTCAAATAAGTAATATTCTATTTTTATGGTGCCTGTGTAATATTATTCTGACATTTCTAGTTATCTATGTAAACTTTCACTGCTCTATAACAATTTATTAAGCTGTAGGGTATTCATAAATATGTGGCTACCTTAATATGATTGTTCATCAGTTTGGTATTGAAAGGGCACCAACCTAGTCAATAAAGGTATCTGTCTCAGTGTTTCTTTCATTTTAAAGAGTCGATAAACTGTCAGGATTATACAATCACTTTGTGAGCTAAATTGTTATTTTTTTCATTTTGACTCTTGCCCTTTTTCTTTTGGTATGCAGCTGTGTAACACAGGCTGGTAAATTGGCTTTAAAGGTGTAAGATTGGGGTTATGAAGGATAGCTTTATAAATACAAACTGTAATAATTTGGATTCAAAGCAGTTATGACCCTAAAGAACATCTCTTGCCTGGATAAAACAATTCTGGTTATCAGCCTGTTAAGAATATTTTTCTCTTCGGCAAGTGAAGCAGCTGGGAGCCATGGAAAGTATGGCTGAAACTGCAGGAGATCTTGAGAATGGGAAGAAACAAAAAAATACATTTTAGAAGTTTGAATAAACTATTGGTATCAAAACCCAATAAAAATTCTTGTTGAACCTGACAAGTCATCTTAAATCTTCTAGTATCTCTGTGGCACGTAGATCAGAGCTGAAAATCAGCACTACTGAAACTTAGCTAACAGTGACTCCTCCAAGTGTTTCTTCTGGGATCAGTTACAACCCCCAAGGGGGTGGTTGTTTTCCTTCCTCAAGATCCACCAAATAATAAAATATCCAGGGATTCATCTGGTTCCAATCCAACAGTATTTGGAGTACATAGAAGTTTGGGGTGAATGCCTGCTTGAATAGGGACCTGGACTGAACTCGAGTGGTGTAAGGAAACTATTGAGAGACCTTGTGTCCCAGTTACTGCCTTGCTCAGGAGGTACCTTGATTAATCACAACAGATGGGAGTATGCATAGAGCATCTCTTAGGGATTTCTTCCTGGAGTTTTGGAAGGTCTCTGCAGGGTCAGGTTTGCTGGTGAGTTCTGGAAGAGCCACACAGGCTACATGGAAGAGAGGACAAACCTGATTCTCCTTTCACCGATGCATTTCCCCTCTGATGAAGCATTATCTTTTGGCAACTCCACTGTCTGTTCCAGAGCTCATTTTCCTACCTATTTCACGCGTACTGATGCCATCTTCAGCCTCTCTCCTCTGCCACAAGACATGGATTGAAGGGCTCTGATGTGTGTGATGAAAGCTGACGTTTCCCAAATTGCAGAGCGCTCAGCTTTTGAAAGCTGATGAGCAGGACGGCAGCACGGGGCTACCTTTAGCTCTGCCTTTTTCCCCGCTGTGATGAGAGGAGGGAGAAACACCTATCCAATAGCTGTAGTCAGTGTCAGGGCTCGATCAGAGAGAATGAATGCCACAGATGAGAACTTTTTATGAACTCCTCTGTAGTTTGTTTCAGTTGCTTGGGAGGACCTAATTACATGGGAAAGCTCAATTCAAATGCGATTTTTTTGCCTAGTGAAGCTCTTCTGCCTTTATAGCTTTTGTAAGTGGTGTGAATGGTCCAGGAAGGTCAAGGTCTGACCATGATCACCACGGAGCCCAGTGGCCCAACTGTCTGTAGAACCTAGGATCCTTCCAGCATGCAATTACCTGTTCTAAACAGTAGATTAAACTGTCCTACAAATGCAGCTGCAAGTAGCTCTTTGTGGCATGTTCCTCCGTTTTCCCATAGAAAGTGTAATTAACATAGCTGTAAACGAGCTCTTTCAGCAGTTTTCCCCACTGTCTCATAAAATGTGAAAAATATGGGTCAGTGCATTTATTAGACCCTCAGAATGTGCACAGCTCTATCAGCTCCTGGCACTTAGCAATAAGTCCTCTGCTCTCCCATTAAAATGTAAATTGGAGGAGAAAATGTCTTCAGGCTGGTGGGTTTCTAACTTAGCTCTTGTGGTACTGCATGGGAAGTTAATGGAAGAATGTGATTTTTCACAGTGTCCCTCATGCTGAAAGAATGGGCTGTTTTGAGGCTGATATTTAATTAGTTCTGCTTCTCCTGGATAATAAATGGGGAGAAGGGAGTTGATGCATATGTTACTTAACTTCTGCCTGTAACAATGACTCGGGGGGGAAAGAGTGTGCAACTATTAATTCCCCAACAGTTTTGCCATGGCTGTCACAGCTGTGACTGGAGGTTCCCACCTCTCTGCGGTGCTAAATATAACTGAAAGGTGGATGGGTATATCTCACATCGATGATAAGCCAGCTCTGCCTTTGGACCGATCAGTTCTTTAACTGACTGCTTTCAGTGAGCTAATGGGTGTCACAAACTCATGGAGCCTCCTGCAAAGTGTATGAAATAGGTGGCTTGTTGTAGACTCTTGGTAATGAGAAGGTTTCAAATGTTTCTTCTCAAACTATTCACATATTAAATATCTGTTTCTTTGAGTTAAATAGAAATACCTGTTCTCGAGCCCAAAAATGTTTGGTGTTGAGTCATGATGCCTGGGGGTAGAAGCAATTTTAGAAGTGAAATATTTCTAATATTTTGGTGCTCCTATTCTTTGGCTGTTTTATGATCTCTCTACCCCTGCAATCCCTACTTCAGCACAGAAGAAGAAAAACTATAAAAGTTCCTATTGGCAGGGAAAGGCTGAAGTCCAGTCTGGTCAAAACAGACTGTGGGTTGTACCTTTCTTTTTCTTTATAAAAGGATGTATACATTTTGATTAATATTCTCTTTGAGGCACTGAATATTAATGATACGCTTAGCAAAACAATAAAGTAGCTTTAATAATTATCTCATCTTCTGTCTGAAAACATTGAAGATAAAGCCTTTGGACCTCTCTTGCTCTAAGAGAATGATGCCAGTATGGGTTTTTGTTTGGGCCTCTCCTTGGGTTAGTTTCCCAGGCAAAGCCTGGTGCTGTTCTGATGCTATCGCTGTACGGAGAAGTGGGAAACAGCAGCCGGAGTAATAAGTAGCTCATCCCTGTTAATTTGCCAAGGAGATGGAAACAGGGCAGGGACTAGCGTAACTGTTTTTCGCTGCCAAGTGTAATCCAGATGTCTGACGTGCTCCTGGAGAGAATACTTAATACGCCTGTGGCTCTGTTCGTTGGTTTTTTCCTTTCTTTTAATTCTCCTGCCTTCTGTGAAGGGTAAATATCAACAGTATCTCAACTCTTTATCCCTGTGTCCTCTTGCTGAACAAGATGATAGCCTCTGACTTACCGGAATTTGCATCTGTGGAGCTGGCAAGCAATTTCTGGACAGGTGGAAAGCAACAGGGTCTGGGGGAATAACCTGCTGTGCATATGCTATTTCTGGACACCGTGTATTACACATAATCTGTAATGCAAACTGAAGGTAACGACACAGCCCTGACATGAGAGATGATTAGATCATCCAGACCATCTTCTGTCTTGGCAAGGTTGCTTCCTCTAGAATATTTCTGAGAAATTGCTTCAGAAAAGCTCTGTATTGCTTAAGAGATCCTGCTCTGTGACTGACCATCTCCCCAGTAATTTTAATCTTAAATACTGAATCTTAATATACCCTGAATATTCCATCATGTCTAGCTGCTGATGCGCAGAAAGTGAATAGGCACTGCCCAGTGCCTGTGCACGGAGTCTGATGCTGGGATGCATTTAATGTATCTTCCCAGGTGACCCCATGACTGGACTACCCAAGACCAGTCGGTTGTGCACCAGTCACTCTGCAGTGTCAGACTGTACATGGTGCTGGGCAGATGTGGTGGATGTATGGTGCCTGCAGTGCTGGGGAGGCTCTGCTGGCTGCTTGCAGCATTCTGGCTCCCAGCACAGGGGTGCTGGAAGGGATATGTGTGTGCACAACTGGGCACAGCTGGGAACATGTTAGCTTCAGTCTTCCTCTGCAGCACTTGGGGCCAGGGAGTGTTAAAATGTGTGAGAACACCAATATAATCCCCTGTATATTACAAAGGCCAGTATATTCAGTGCTTTTAAGATCTCAGTCTTTCTTTCATTGTGTTATAGATGCAGTCACACAAGAAATGAGCATTTAGCAGTTGTATATGCCTGCTTTGTTGTTGCCTTGGCTCTTCTCTCTTTATATTCACTTGATATCTGTTTCTGTCTTCTGCATACTCATACTCTTTATTTTTCTGAAGGTTTTATTTTAATTCCATTGCTATCCAGATTTTTCTTCTCCCCAGGGCATATCTATTTGTATGACTAACTTGCTTTTCCTGTATAAATCTGAATTTCTAAGTTGCTGATCCAAGTCTCTCCAATGATAAGTCATTGTCCATCTGTTTGCTTCCGCCTGAGCTGCGAGCAGCAAAAAGGATTAATGTATATATAGTAGGTATGCAAGTTAGGCTAGCGAGGAATAGTCTTATGCTCTGTGTTTGTGTTGGTGTTTCTGACTGCTGTGGAACAAGTTCCCTTTGTCAGATTTACTTTCTCGCTTTTCATGCCCAGGTAACTTTCTGAAAAAGAATATTCTTCCAATTTACCACCACAATTAAGACCCAGGTTCCATCCCCTGAGTCTGGTTAGCTTTGTCCCAAAGATATTGCTTGAACCTGTATTTAATGGAGACCTTTCTGTAAATTCTTTAGGGAGGAAAAGAAAGGGCAGAACCATGAGCAAGTCATGAAGACTGCAGAAGGAGGTAGCTGAGGTTGCTGGTTGCATGCAGGATTTAAGCGGAAGGTTAAATCTGCTGCAAATAGCTTGGCGTATCATTTCAGGAACCAGTTAAAAATACTACTGTATGTTTAGGTGATAAAAACAAGATGTTATTACATGATTTTAGTCCTGAATGACTGAATTGCTGGAGTACAAAAAAGATGTTTTTGAAGTGATACACCTGTGCAGGCTATCATCCTAATGTGCCAAGATTTAATACTTGCATTGCTATCGCGACACTGCTTTTTCCTTGTGACACTTCATCTGACTGTCCTTGCAAGCTCATGTCTTGTATTTCTTAAATAGTTAATTAAAGCGTTAAAATCCATTTAGATATGTGATGGATCGCAGACCCATTTGCATTTTGAACAGCTTTGTTTAGACTGCGCTAGCTGTGCTGCTGTATTTCACCTGGTTATCGGCAAGGCTGCCAGGGAAGGCGAGGGACAGCAGATGGCAATGTGGTGCTACAAACGGACCAGCAAATTCGAGGAATCTCTCCTCTGGCCTACAAAATCCTTTAGAAAAAAATCAAGATGACTGCTACTGTGTAGAACCTGCCTTCCGTTCTGACCTCAGTGGGGTAGGTGCAGAGAGGGGCTTTGTGATGGTGTTGGGGCTGCATGAAGGGTTCTGGTCTCTGTTGTAATTAGGTGTGGTGTATAGACAGTTCTGATTGTCAACCTGTCTACAGGCTTCCTGCAACAGCAAGGTTCAGCATAGCATTCTGCTTTGACCATCATCCTGACCTGCAGCGTGCTGTTTCCCACTAGCTGATGTTTCAGTGGGACCAGGGAGTGCTGGACTCGGGGCTGTTGTGACAGAGAGGGCATAATCAGGGCATTGCTTCCACTTAAGGAAGGTCAATTTATGACTATATGCCCTAGAAACTGTGTGAAAGAACAAGCCTGGGGCCATAAGTGGGTTGATTCATGTTTATCAATAGGTCACCACTTATGCTTGGGGCATGTGTGGGCAATGGGGTAGGTTTAGGGTAGGTTTAGGTTAGGCCTTTATCAGGGAATGGAGCAATAGGATGAGGGGGAATGGTTTTATACTGAAAGAAGGGGAGATTTAGATTAGCCATTAGGAAGAAATTCTTGACTGTGAGGGTGGTGAGACACTGGCCCAGGTTGCCCAGAGAAGTTGTGACTGCCCCATCGCTGGAGATGTTCAAGGCCAGGCTGGATGGGGCTTTGAGCAACCTGGTTTAGTGGGAGGTGTCTCTGCCCATGACATGGGGGCTGAAACTGGATTATCTTTAATGTTCCTTCCAAACCAAAGCATTCTGTGATTTTTAGGGTTGTTACAGACATGAAGAATGGGATTTCCCCATGCCTTTGTTGTTACTTTTGTGCCTACCTGTTTCTCATTCCCAGCATCTTCCTTGCTCTCAGCCTTACCAGTAGGGAGCCATATAATAAACTCTGTAGGACATATCATCACATCACGTCATGCTGAAGACTTACATATGGTCTGCCAAAGCATACAGGTCTCTTCAAGAGGGATTGTGCTCAGAACTTTTGAAGTATTGATCAAATCCCTGAAGCTAGCTTTGTGTTTTATTTTGAATTAAACATTGTTTTATGGTGGAGGATATGTGTCCATGGTGAGAGCTCTGAGTGTTGAGGACTGGGATGCAAACCTCAGCATCTAATATGTATATTATTCCCCAACCTTTACAGTCTAGCATCTTAAGAAGTGTGTTTGGGGACTCTAGTTTTGGGTTTTTTTGGATATGAGGCTTGGGCTAAAAATGAATCGAAACCTAAAGCTACGTGATTTTGATGTCTCCAAATGTGTGAATTAAGGAGGCTGAAAAGCTCTAAGTGCAACGTACAGCTCTTGGACAGCTACTTGATTTGTGAGACTCGTCAATTAATGAGACATCTAAATGCCTGTTATCTGCACCTGCAATTGATTTTTGGATGGCAAATTACTGGTACATAATTACAGGTGGTCTTTAAAAAAAAAAAGTTCATTAGCCTTTCTGGAGCCTGAAGCATAAATAAATCCAGTGGGTTAGTTTTCAATGCGAGAGATGTTTCTGTTTTCCCTTTTACTGCCTGGAGGACAAGGAAAAGATGCTCTCAGTTTCTTTGCAGGTACTGATGCTTCCCAGGTGCCTCATTAGCACTGTAGCTCATTTTGGATGGAAAAGCAGGGAGAAGAGGGGCAATGCGGGACTTATTTTGAAGAACAGGGTTACAGTTGCCAAGCAAATGAAACCATGTCAGGGCTTGTGTTCTGCATTCCCTCAGATGTGCTTGTATGGCACTGAGGAGCTGTTATTGGGTGTCTCAATTTCATAACCACTGCATACTCAAAAGTATTGGGGATTGTGGAAAGTTAATATTAAAAATCAAAAGTGTATTTTTCTCCTTGCTTAATTCTTGGCCCAACTAATAAATCAAAGCAATATCAGAATTTAGCTTCTCTGTGCCTGTGGGCTGAAGGACCACACTAGTATTTCCAAGCATTGGTGCAAGCAGGTTTGAAGCCTTGGTTTTCTGTCCCAGCTGAAAAAATAGATGCTGAGAGTAGTGAGGGCATGTGGATATAGTGGCTGAGCACTGAGACTGGAAATGGGTCCTCTCTGAACAACCTGCCTGGGCCCAGATACATTAGCAGAAGTTATTGGATGAAGAACGAAAAACAAGAGCTGAATGGCAGTCAGGATGGATTTAATGACTGACAGCTGAGAAAATAAGGGTAAACCAGGAAAAATCATGTTTGCAACACAGACTGAAGGCTCTTCAGGAAGATGCACTATGAAATAATTGTGCTTTCCCTTCCTCAGGAAAATTTCCAAACATAAGTGGTTAATTTAATGGGTATATTAACTCTCTTTAATTTCACACTCTTATCTTATTTTGGAAGATCTGTTGCTCTTTTTGAATACACTGGGATTTGAATCTGCTGTAGCCTTGTGTCCTTAACTACTGCCTCCACTGTGAAGGATAACAAAAGCCTCCTTAAAAGCTCTGCCTTGGAGTTTCCCCCTTTACTACAAATGTAATTTTCACAAGGTATTTCCCCTGGTGTAGGTGGGTTGGAGATGGACTGTTTTTGGATGGTGTGAGGTTAAGAAAAAAGCTGTTTTTATGCTATGAGATTCTGGGGTGGGGGAGAATAACAGGCTGCCTATTGCCATACCTGTGTCCTCTCCTGCTCCCCTCCTTATGTCACAGACATCAGTTGGCTGTCTGCTTTGGAAATTATCTTGAAAAAAAATATTAATGTACAAATTTGTCACATTTCCTCCATCTGTTATTTCAATATTATCTTGTACACAGTTTTGCAACTGGCAAGTACTCGCTGACCACAGGAATAACAGCCTGTTACAAACGCTGTAGAATCTGGGCTGGACTTTGGCCTCTGAAGAGCTCTATACCAGGGTTTTAATTCCTTCTATGCTGTCAGACTTCACACAGGCATGAAATGATATGTCTTTCTAAAGTACCTCTTATACTGCGGACTTCTTTTCTCATTAGGCTGCAATGCAATGATTTCTTAAACACTGTCAGTAACGCTCACACCAGTATAAGCTATTTTAGAATAGCAATAATTATTTTTTTGCACTAGAAATCTCTAATATGGTAATGTTCTCTGAAATGTACTGGAGCAGATGGGAATAAGAAGAGATGAACATCTTGTTGTTTTGATTCAGCATAGCTTAATGGAAATAGCCTCTAAAGTCAAATGGTTTAAAGCTGATTTTCACACAGTTTATATGTATGAAAGAACAAGTCCTGTCTTGTCAGGATACCCAAATGAGTAACACCAGCAAAATCTCTTGTTATGAGACAGAACATAAATAGTGTGGGCATGGAAGAGGAGACAAAAGTGTGATTAACATCACTGAGGAAAGAAATTAAATCATGTAGAATGGACTGAAGCCAGATGTAAGGATTGCTTACACTGAGTGAGGCTTTAAAGTATGTGTAGCATAACATGGTGTGACCTTTAGTGAAAGACCACATCTACAAGGTAGCTGAGTATTCTTCATCCCTGAGGTGGTTGTTTTACAGTGTTTAATCACTGGCTGTCCAAGGTCAGATAATTTTAGGAAGGAGAGAGGAGGTAGTATGTGTCACTAAACTTTGGAAAACTGAAGCTTTTTAATGGACTGTAACTCTGCTCTCTGGTATTACTGGAAAATTCAGTCTGTGCTTTTAAGTGAGCACATCCTGCATGGGTGAGAGGTGTCTGGCATGTGTCCCCTGAACCTCTGCCCCCATTTTATTGGATGCTTTCACAAGGACGTGTGGCTAGTGGCAGTTTGCACCAGGCTGGTGGGGCTGATGCAAGGCTCGGCTCGAAGCACAGCTGTTGAATGCTGTAGACTGGAAGAGACCTGGAGGTTTTTGGTCCACCACCCAACAAGGCAGAGTTAACTTTGAAGCCTTAGTTGCTTCATCAGGGTTATGTAGTGCCATCTACACAAAGTCAGTTAACATAATAGAAGGAGGGGGGAACCCCTTTTTTTACCTCTTTTGCTTTCCTGTACGCTACATGAGTGAAATTTGGCTGTGGCGTGAGGCTGTATATCTTTGTTGACTCTCATAGACAAATGTCTCTTTCAATCTAGGCTTTGACACTTGTTAAATATCCCAATGGAGCACCTTATCAACATTCTTCTTGTTCCCATAATATAACTAATAGCTGGCTGTTTGTGCAGTGTAACTATTCGATTCATACCTGCATTTCACATCAGTGCACTAGATTTTGGGGATAATAAATCTATCAAACAGATGCAGTAACTGCTTGCCTTTAAGCTTAATAAGATTTATTCATGTGGATTTAGCGTGTGAGAAGTCAGCTCTAGCTTTACTTGTACTGCTATTGTATAAAGATGCCAAGGTGCAACAAATGGTGCTTGAAAGCCCATTGCCCTGGAATACTGGAGTTTCACAAAGATAAAATGTTATTTGTAATATTTAGTGCATTGTATATTCATCATTGAATGATTCTCTGTAAAGGCTTATGTGCTGGTGACTCTCCAGATGAGAGGAATCTGGGTGGACGTTCTGGGGATGAAGAGGCTTACTTGGTACACTTTGCAACTTCAGTTTTATGAAGAATTTATTTAAAACAGTCCTTTAATCGCTGTAGTTTGGAAATACTCTTTTACTGTGTGAGGGGAATTGAAACAAATGTATGTTGTTTACAGCCATTGCAGTAGATATTTGGACCTATCGTTGTACTATGGTATTTTTGAACACTCGTTGGACCCTTGATATCCAGCTGTGGCCCATGAATGGTGAATGTTCTCCTTTTGCATGGTATAACAGCTCTGCAGAATGATGCAATATTCAAGTACCTTAAACTTTTAAAACTTTCTTCTTGTGCACTGGAGGAGTGTAGTAACCAGGAATCACCCCCCACAGTTGTCATCTAAGCCAATGATAAATACCAGACTTTATGCTTCCAAAATGCAGTGATAAACAGGCTTGCAATGAATAGTAAAGTGTGACATTCTTTTGTGAGAATCTGCTGTGTGTCTTGATAATATAGCACACTGATCTTTGTGAACCAGTGTGGTTTTCTCCCCAGGTCTTTTTGGTGCCTTTCTTGGTGCTTATATTGAGATTAAGGGTAACTGCTCCTTGGTAGGAGGACTAAGTAGCTTTCTGGAAGGTAGCAGGGTATTTGATTTGTGGGTTTGACTGCAGATAATGGTATTGACATTAATTGCTGATCCTATGCTGCTTCTGTATATGTGCAGCCTTTGCTCTGTTACTTGTGGGCTTTATTTCACTGACTCCAGAGGGGTCCTTCCCTAGCTTGAACACTGCTTTTTGAAGGCTCAAGAGATACCCATAAGAGATACTGTGTAAAACAACTTAGGAAGATCAGTGCTGGCTGCCTCCAAGCTAGTCACAAGCTTGGAAGTGGCACAGCTGTGTTGATGCCTGATGAGGGGTCAGCCCAGCTTCTGCAGTCACCTCTTAGCAGGCACATCCTAGCTTGTGTTTTCGTTGCTAATCTGGAATATTAAGTATTAAAAGTAATTTGAACCAATAACTTCCCATGTAGCAGTATTTTACAGTCCTCTTGAACGTGTGACCCCAGTGCCAAAATGAGAAGTTTAGCCTACCTTCCTGCACTTGGGATAACACAAAGTATAATTGAGATGGATTGATTTTGTTCATTCTTCACGCAAAAAGGAAACTCACAGCTAGCAGGCACTCTGCTCCTGATGCCATTAGCTTCTGCGTGTGGCTTTTGAATGTAGCTTTTGTGCCTTAACTGCTCTCCTAACTCCATGCAGGCAGGGCTGCCGAGTGCTATTGACTTCCAGAGCTCTCCCTTGAAATTTGCTCCTGTGCCCTCTAAAAGGAGCAGAAGTTTTGCTTTGGATCCAGCCCAATGGCTGTGGCAAGAGGACACCACCACGATGCACCAGGGCTTGGGCTCGGCTGTGCTGAACTGTGACTCCTATTCCCCAAGTTAGACTTTATCGGTTGAAACTGAGCACAACTTAACTTTCAGTTGAATAACAGTAATAGAAAAGAACCCCAAGCTATTAAAGCAGTAATCACAGTTATAAACAGCCATCCTACAGTCTCTCTGGCTTTTCCCAAATATCTTCCCATTTCTTATTCACTGTTGTTACCATATTAATGTTTCCACTTAATTGGTTGTAATTGACTCAATCACTTTTAGGGAAATGACTTTAAAAACCCCCTATCTAAATATACTCTTTCAGAGGTTCATAAACCCTTCCCTAAAAACAAAAAAAACCCAAACCAAATCACATATATGAGCTGTTGTTCCCAATGGAATCTAAATTCTTCTGCAACATGATTGGAGTTACAGCATCTCCTGGCAGCCAAAAAAAAGTAATGAAGTAAAACTGAAAAGATCTCAGGCACTGGGAAGTTATTTTCAAACTAAAACAAAGCACTTGACCAAAAAACTTAAAATAACAATTTTTATTTACAAATTGTCAGCTTGGTCTCAGTTTTATTCTGTGTAAACAAGTTATGATGTGAAATTAGAAGATTCTCAACTCCAGTGTCTGTGAACCCACAGACACACTGAAAATACAATTTCAGTAAAGAAAACAGCACTCAGATTTCAACTCCATTGCAACTTCAAGCTCCCCTCTTGTTTGCAAATGGAGTTATTCAAGAAGCAATGTTTTCTTCCCCAGATAATAACATGCTTAATAATTTCCTGGGTGCTTTAGAGTTTCTTGAGCACTCTGGATTGAGAGGTGTGTAGCCTGATGCTGCACTGCAGCATATGTGCCAGCTGCAAACCCGTGGCTCTCCACGTGTGCTCCCCCAGCGACAGGGTCCTGGTGGAACCTTCATTTGTCAAAGGA
Source organism: Jacana jacana (assembly GCA_013400555.1). Classification (NCBI taxonomy): domain Eukaryota; kingdom Metazoa; phylum Chordata; class Aves; order Charadriiformes; family Jacanidae; genus Jacana; species Jacana jacana. The sequence continues at coordinate 324,459 of VZTM01028753.1, forward strand.
GTTGCTTAGTCCCTTGGAAGGGTTTGATGAAGATAGAAAATATTTTCCGTGTCATTTATGCGTTAACAAAAGATGCAATGGACATAGAACTACTTCTTAGCAATATTGAATAAGAAAGTTATAGAACTGTAGAATGGTTAGGCTGGAAGGGACCTTGAAGGTCACTTAATTCCAACTCCCCTGCCATGGGCAAGGGTACCTTCCACTAGACCATGTTGCTCAGGTGTCCTGTTCTCTACAAAGTTTTAATGGAAAAAGAGTGATTTTTTTTTCTTTTTTCTTTTTTTTTCTTCTTTAAGTATTTTTATAGAAAAGCCAAAGATGCAAAAGGCAAAACTTCTCAAGTTGGAAAACAAATAGATATCTCTTTATCACTGAATATTCAGAAGAATCTGCTATACCAGCCCTGTGTGTTGGGGTGGGTGGCTGTTCTCCCTGCCAGTGATGTGTGCCTGTCTGGGCTTTCCTGGCATGTTTGTGCTTCCCAAGAAAGCAATCATGGAATTACCTTTGGGTGCCAGGGCACATGGACGGGGCATTGCAGTGCAGTCCTTGTGCTGTATTCCTGTGCTCCGGTGGAAGCTGTTGCTGCCACGTTAGCACTTCTGCCTTAAGTTGAAAGTGTGATATGGCAAATACGGTACACATGTGACATTGTGACATCTGCTAATTAGGTTTCTGTCCCTTCCTTTCTGACTCTTACAGATCTCAGTTCAGGGAAAAAGAAAATCCTTGTGAGCTTTACATAGTGACTTGCTAATGGCAGGATGTCTTCACTGATGCTTACTTAATTCAAATAGAGAAATATCTGCTATTGAAACACAGTAATTTGTCCATCCAGGAGTACTTCATCATTCACGGGCTCCTAACCAAGCCCAGGTGGGTTCTTGGAGGGGTTATCATTCCTTATTACGCAGAAAATCCCTAAACACCTTCATCCTAATGAAAAAAATCTTTCATAGTAGACAGTTTGAAAGATGTAAAAGTTATTCTCCATCATCAGGGTTTTACAGCAAGAGATGCTTCTGAGTGCTGTCTCCCAAAGCAATCCTAATAAATCAACACTGCTGAAAACATTAAAAAGTTTAGCGGGGCTGAAAAAGGAATTACACTCCTAGAAAATGATGAGGTTTTCTTTCTATAACACTTTAGGAGCGCTTCACAGTTTTGCCAGAGCCAGCCCCTCCTGTGAAGTCTAGGGCAGACGTGAGTAGAATCGGTGTGCAGGGGCTGTTACGATAGCTGTGTGCTCACGGGGTATTCTTATCAGCCAGAATGTGTTTAACGTGCCCTGGCTGTGCTGGGATTTATGGCGAATCGCTTTCTGTGAGATTTAAAGCAACTTCAAATCTGCCTGAGTTTTAAAAGACTTAGAGCGGGGAAGCTTTGGGGATTTACTGTGTTTTCATATTTGCAAATGCTAGAAATGCCATTATCTGAGCAAGTCTTTATTAATCAATATAAGTAAAACCATTTTTCTCCCCAGCAGAAAGCTGTCGAGCAACTCCCTATCCTTCTGGGGAGTGTGTGGTAAAACATGCTATTGAACTGAAATCTGTAATTCCATGCCATGGATAACAAGGAGCTGTTTTGAGCCAAATTGAACTGTCTTGTTCAGGTATAGCACAAATCATTCTTTAGAGCCTCTTCATGTGTGTAACATGTTACAAGAGGTCTCCAAAGCCTGTGGGAGTTTTTACTCTCAATGTTGAATTAACCTGAGATGCAAAAGGAGAATAAGATTATCTTTGGATAAATTTTGGGTAATTCTGGGAGGTAAGACCTCATTTACTGTGAGTGGCTTCAGACGCTCTGCGTTGTTGCTGGGTGGGGGTTGTGGAGATGTGGAACTTGAGCTGATGAGACCCTGGAGTAGCCCCTTCACATCTCGATGCATTGATTTCCATGGCTCTCTGAGCTGTCGCCGCTGGGCTGTGCAAGAAGAGGAGTTGGTTGTGTGCAGCTCCGGATGAAGCACTGAGGAAAACACAGCTCGTCTGTGGGGAGGGTGGTGAATGGTTTGCTCTGTGTGGGGAGGAGCAGGGGGAATAAAAAAAGTTATGTTTTGGCATGCTGGCTCTCTGGATTGGGCTGGGAGTGGCTTGTGAACAGCAATATAGAAATGAGCTCAGTAAAAATCTGTATTCCAGCCTATTCCAAGCTTTGAGGGTGTATTTGCTGTGGCATGGGTAGGCAGCTAAGCAAGCCCATACCTGGCTTGGTGTTTAGTTGAGTTGACCTTCTATACAAACATTGAATGCTTTAGTGCAAGGCAGCTTTTGTCCCCTCTAGAGCGCTTGGCTGACACTGACAAATGCTGGTGATCCCAGAAAGGTGTGCAAAGTGTGAAATATTCATAAGCATCTTTTCCTGGACTTAACCAGGGCATGGGATCAAGCCCTAAATTACTTACCACGGTCTCAAAAGCAGTTCCGAGTATCTGCCCTGTCATATAAGTGTTGCAACCAAATTTAAAGTTATAAAAAAAATTATTACTTTCTCTTGGGGAAAACAAAAGTAGGAGCAGTGCAATTTCTCTTTTTTTTCAGTGTTTGCATTTTTCTCAGAAGAGGCAGCTTGCAGACACGAAATACAGGTTGGAACGAGGTAAAGAGGATTCAGATCTAGTATTTGAAGTCAGTTAATTTTAGCACAATTTTGCTGTGTTGTGTATTATCACTCCAGAAGCTATCTTGAAACTTTGTCTGGTCTATTTTGTGCTTTGAGCACTTACTGAAGCCTTTGCTGTGTATAAATTGTTTTTATTTTTTCTTTCCGCTGCCTCTCCCCAAACATTCTACCTTTTATTTGTGCATTATCTTTGTCAAAGCATTTCTCAACCTGACACTTTTCTTTCTGAGGTTCCAGTTTTCTCTTACAGGGGCTTTTTATTGCTTTGCAGCAGGAGCTTGCCACATGGTGGTTTTTCTGCTCCTCCTGATTATTTCACTTCCAGCCACTGACAACCCTTCAAGCTCCTGTGAATGGAGGTGTCTTCATGCCGTTTGCTTCCTTGCAAGCAGAGTCAGCTTTTTAATACCAGAGAAATCTGAGGGGAAACAAAATGCAAAGGATGACATTTTTGAAGAAGAAAAGATTTACGTTATGTCAGTTCTTCCATTCAGTGCAACGTCAGTGAAGGGAATATGGCAATGATTGATTCCCTCTGCTATCAAAGTCTTCCCTACCCTCCTGAGTAGAACCACTAGCAATCCAGCTAGTGCCATTTGCAAATGATATTTTTGATTGCTTACCTATTTCAAAAAAGTGATTAAAGATTAATAAAGTAGTTAAATAACAGCTCTCAGTGTACCGTGTTCATGTGTCCCCTTGCCTTCTGTGCCAATGCTGTAATACTTTCCTTTTTTTGAGCTAGTAACAGAATATTCTAGCAGAATATTTGTATTAGTGCAATGCACTTGCAAGAGATATACTTAAATTGTAAATCTTCCATATCCTAAAGATCTTATACGCTAGGATCATAGAACTACAGAATGGTTTAGGTTGGAAGGGACCTTAAGGACCATTGAGTTCCAATGCCTCAGGCCATGGGTGGGGAAACCTTCCACTAGACCTGGTCGCTCAACTCCTAAATTGTACAATGCATAACAAAGCAGGACAGAAGTCTGTTTAACTGGCTAATGTACCAGCAAATAAATGGGAGTGGGATAAATGCTAATTGCTTTACATTAGACAATAGCCTAATTGGTCACACACCAGCCTGATTAGTTTTTATAAACTTAGCTTAAAGCTAGAGTCTCTTTTACAGTTCTATTTTGTTTCATTAAGTGCTATAAGTGCTTTAGACTTCAGTATTCAAATGTCTTCTCCCCCCAGCCCCCCCCTTTCTGGAATTCCCGTTTCATTGCTTCTCTACTGCTAGTCTTTTTCCCAATGTGCTGGTTCATCATGACCAAATTTCCACATTCTCTAAGATCTCCCATTTTTGAAGTGTTAGCATTATAACTGTAGAAACTTCTGTCAGATAGTTAGGCTCCTTACAATACTCTTGCAATGTGTCGTCCCAAGCCTTGCCTACCATTTCCTGTTTTTATTCTTGCTGGAATGCTCATTAGTGCTATGACTCAACTTCTCATTTGGGAAACTGTACCCACCAGCCATTACTATACAGTGGTGGTGTTGATGTGAAATATTTTTTGTGTTTCCATTAAGTGTGTCTGCAGTTGTTGTAGAACACTGAACTGAACAGACAAGGTTGGAGGGCTATAAACAACTTTTTTGCAGGTGACCTCCCTGCAATTCTGGTTTTATCACAGTCTCTACATATCTTTTTTTTTATTTTTTTTTTTTTCCTGGTATCTTTCACTGTCTCATGAAAAACCCTGTGCTGGGTATTCAGTGTCAATGGACCCTAGGTTGATCCAAGGTGGAATTTTTTTCCTGGGATGCTGCAGATGTACTCACAGTTAAGCACGCGTCTATTTTATCTTATAGCCGAAGTGTTTCTGTATCTAAAACACCACTTGAGATGAATGCATAAACACTATGAAAAAGTTATCCAGGAAATACAACTTTTTCCCTTTTCAAATTGTCTGAGAACACTAAGATTTTTCTTGAGCTCATTTGAGAGCCAATGTATTAAAAGTAATACATTCTGCAAATATGCCCTAACCCATGGATTTCTTGTGGACAATCTGTTGCAAAGTATTTGAAATGCAGGTAATGCCTCTTTCTTTAATCACCAGTATAGATTTACCCTTGAGCTTGGCTTGGGGCGTGACCCAAAGCCAGCTGTAACTGGTGAGAGTTCTTTCAATACCATTAATCACTAGAAAAACAAAGTAAGTTAAAGGTCTGACTTTGATTTAACTTACTGATCCCATTGGCATGAACAGGGTTACAAAGACTTCAGAAAGGGAGAATGTTGGGTCTTCTGCAGCAACTTTAAAGAGGATGCTCCTCCTTTTAGACACATATTTTGTAGCTTATTAAAACCAAACTGTAGGCTTTTATTATATAATCAATACATCTAATCAAGTTTTATAGGAAGGGTGGATTTATTTTATGTTTTCATAAATTCTCCTCATTTTGTCTATCAATAGTTACAAGATATTTGAAAAGTAATTTGAAAAAAAAAAAACCAACCCAACTTAATTCTGTCTCTTGCATCTAGTTTATCAACTGGACTCTTAAATCTTTGTTCATGCTACATTAAAAGCAGAATTGAAAACATGCTTGATAACTGCTTATTAAATCTTCTCTCCTAAATCATGTCAAGACAGGCATCCCAGATGGAAACTAATCTCATTCTCATAAATGCACTTTATGCACACAGAGACAAGGCATGGATACTGATGAATCACTGAAATACGATTCTAATATTAAAAGAAACCCCCCAAACATTGTAGTGCTAACCCTCAATTTTTCATGCCTTTTAACACACCGTAGTTCTTGTCTGTGCAATAATGCTGGATATGGTGCCTTTCAGCTGCAATTATAAGTTAAAGGGCATTGGGCGCTCAGTTTCTGACTCTATACTTAAAACACATAACAAGTGGATGTAACAATTTTAAATTGTTTGCTCTTTAACAACATGGCAGATGTCTGTAGGATTTAAAAGGTCTTTGCAGGCTCTCAGAAGTGAACCCTGAGAAACCAGAATGTGGTGCAGTTTTACTCACTCCTGAACATAAAACTCTCTTCCCCTCCCCCCCGCCCATTTTTACTGAAAATAGTTGTGAACAGGGGGCAATAGTGAATACTATATCTGAAGTATTGTAGCAAGACTTGCAGGGTCTCTGAAGTTTCTAGAAGTTCCTTGTGGCAATAAAAATTTGCCTCCTGCCCAAGAGGACTTTGCACTAAATCTGTGCTACTTTAGAGGTAGAACCAGCTTTTCTCCGCACTAAAACTCCTTTTTTGCTCTCTGTCCTTTGAAAGGTGCCAGGGAAGGAGGAATTATTTCAGCAAGGGAGCCTAACCTGCCAGTAGTGAAGATGTCTGACTTTTAGATTAGTTGTTGATACTGGTCTTCCATGTTGAGGGGTTCTTTCTTTTGTTCTCTGGGCACTGGATAAGGGTCACATATAGGAGATTTCTGTGGTGTAAGGGAGGAGTAAAGTGATGTTCTGGCTGTGCTAGGTCTTTGCTCAAGTGTATTGAGACTCATGGACATCAAATATTTGAGCAAAGTGCCTTTTAGACAATTTTCTCTAAGGTGAGACTCAAGGCAACTGAGTTTGTTAATATTTTTTTTTTACATGCTAATTTTTAAAAAATTAATGAAATCTATGTCAATGTTTTCTTGAGAAAAGTTAGTGTTATAGTCCAGTCATTTTTATAAAATGGTTTATATAATTTAATCTGCAATACTTAGTTTAATCTGAGGTCTAACTGTGCTGGTTTTGTCTATTGCTTTTCTTGGTTTCTTAACAAATACTGAGTTGGCTTTGGGCTTGAAATCAGTAATTACTTCAAAGTAGTACTTAGTGTAGGCAGGTGAAGCATCTGAGGAATTGAGCTTGCAACAAGTCCCTTAACACATACAGAAAATTTAACTTACTACCTAACACCAAGTGTAGGGGTCTAAATGTCAGAAGGATGATCATGTACATATAGCTGTCTGGTCTACATGACCTGCCTCTGAGAACATCCCCCATGCTACAGACTCAGACTGAGCCCAGAAACTGGGCAGTCTGACCCTAAAGGAGGAGGTATATGTACATAGATAAAGCTTTATCCCCCTTAAGGGTCTACTAGCAAGCATCAGATTGGGATGAAAATTCAATCCTCCCCCTCCTCCTGCCAAAAGTTGCTGCCATTTAGTGAAGATGATTTCTGTGCTGGAGATGTCTAGCAGAGCAGGCTGACCTTTCTGGATGCAGAGAACTATCAGTATCTTCTCCTAGACCTCCCCTGTGACAGTACTTTAAGTGGGCAGGCACTTCACAGCGCTTTCTTGATGCTCTTTAGGACATGCTCTTTCTCCTTTAGACTTCTTTCTTTTAGAATTCTTTATTTTTTTTTTTTAGGGAGGATTTTGTTCTGTTGTCCATGTTGCTCTTGTGTTTTATCTCCTGTTACAAGCACTTCTTTCCCTGCTGTGTGACTGGGAACCTGTTTTTTGGTAACCTCCCTTTAGAAGTCTGCCCAGCTCTTCAGCCTTCACTGCTACTTGCTGATTCTCCATCTTCTGCTGTCACATGCCAATTAGGCTGGGGTGACTCCTAGGACTGGCTCTGAATACCAGATTGCTATAACATTGGTATTTTAAAAAAAACCAAAACAACTCTTGTTCAGTGTAAAGTATTCTCAAAATGAGAAAAATATGTATAGTGCTTTATCACAGAATAATAGAATAATGGGGGTTAGAAGGGGCCTTTGGAGATAATCTAGTCCAACGCTCCTGCCNCAATACATCTAATCAAGTTTTATAGGAAGGGTGGATTTATTTTATGTTTTCATAAATTCTCCTCATTTTGTCTATCAATAGTTACAAGATATTTGAAAAGTAATTTGAAAAAAAAAAAACCAACCCAACTTAATTCTGTCTCTTGCATCTAGTTTATCAACTGGACTCTTAAATCTTTGTTCATGCTACATTAAAAGCAGAATTGAAAACATGCTTGATAACTGCTTATTAAATCTTCTCTCCTAAATCATGTCAAGACAGGCATCCCAGATGGAAACTAATCTCATTCTCATAAATGCACTTTATGCACACAGAGACAAGGCATGGATACTGATGAATCACTGAAATACGATTCTAATATTAAAAGAAACCCCCCAAACATTGTAGTGCTAACCCTCAATTTTTCATGCCTTTTAACACACCGTAGTTCTTGTCTGTGCAATAATGCTGGATATGGTGCCTTTCAGCTGCAATTATAAGTTAAAGGGCATTGGGCGCTCAGTTTCTGACTCTATACTTAAAACACATAACAAGTGGATGTAACAATTTTAAATTGTTTGCTCTTTAACAACATGGCAGATGTCTGTAGGATTTAAAAGGTCTTTGCAGGCTCTCAGAAGTGAACCCTGAGAAACCAGAATGTGGTGCAGTTTTACTCACTCCTGAACATAAAACTCTCTTCCCCTCCCCCCCGCCCATTTTTACTGAAAATAGTTGTGAACAGGGGGCAATAGTGAATACTATATCTGAAGTATTGTAGCAAGACTTGCAGGGTCTCTGAAGTTTCTAGAAGTTCCTTGTGGCAATAAAAATTTGCCTCCTGCCCAAGAGGACTTTGCACTAAATCTGTGCTACTTTAGAGGTAGAACCAGCTTTTCTCCGCACTAAAACTCCTTTTTTGCTCTCTGTCCTTTGAAAGGTGCCAGGGAAGGAGGAATTATTTCAGCAAGGGAGCCTAACCTGCCAGTAGTGAAGATGTCTGACTTTTAGATTAGTTGTTGATACTGGTCTTCCATGTTGAGGGGTTCTTTCTTTTGTTCTCTGGGCACTGGATAAGGGTCACATATAGGAGATTTCTGTGGTGTAAGGGAGGAGTAAAGTGATGTTCTGGCTGTGCTAGGTCTTTGCTCAAGTGTATTGAGACTCATGGACATCAAATATTTGAGCAAAGTGCCTTTTAGACAATTTTCTCTAAGGTGAGACTCAAGGCAACTGAGTTTGTTAATATTTTTTTTTTACATGCTAATTTTTAAAAAATTAATGAAATCTATGTCAATGTTTTCTTGAGAAAAGTTAGTGTTATAGTCCAGTCATTTTTATAAAATGGTTTATATAATTTAATCTGCAATACTTAGTTTAATCTGAGGTCTAACTGTGCTGGTTTTGTCTATTGCTTTTCTTGGTTTCTTAACAAATACTGAGTTGGCTTTGGGCTTGAAATCAGTAATTACTTCAAAGTAGTACTTAGTGTAGGCAGGTGAAGCATCTGAGGAATTGAGCTTGCAACAAGTCCCTTAACACATACAGAAAATTTAACTTACTACCTAACACCAAGTGTAGGGGTCTAAATGTCAGAAGGATGATCAGGTACATATAGCTGTCTGGTCTACATGACCTGCCTCTGAGAACATCCCCCATGCTACAGACTCAGACTGAGCCCAGAAACTGGGCAGTCTGACCCTAAAGGAGGAGGTATATGTACATAGATAAAGCTTTATCCCCCTTAAGGGTCTACTAGCAAGCATCAGATTGGGATGAAAATTCAATCCTCCCCCTCCTCCTGCCAAAAGTTGCTGCCATTTAGTGAAGATGATTTCTGTGCTGGAGATGTCTAGCAGAGCAGGCTGACCTTTCTGGATGCAGAGAACTATCAGTATCTTCTCCTAGACCTCCCCTGTGACAGTACTTTAAGTGGGCAGGCACTTCACAGCGCTTTCTTGATGCTCTTTAGGACATGCTCTTTCTCCTTTAGACTTCTTTCTTTTAGAATTCTTTATTTTTTTTTTTTAGGGAGGATTTTGTTCTGTTGTCCATGTTGCTCTTGTGTTTTATCTCCTGTTACAAGCACTTCTTTCCCTGCTGTGTGACTGGGAACCTGTTTTTTGGTAACCTCCCTTTAGAAGTCTGCCCAGCTCTTCAGCCTTCACTGCTACTTGCTGATTCTCCATCTTCTGCTGTCACATGCCAATTAGGCTGGGGTGACTCCTAGGACTGGCTCTGAATACCAGATTGCTATAACATTGGTATTTTAAAAAAAACCAAAACAACTCTTGTTCAGTGTAAAGTATTCTCAAAATGAGAAAAATATGTATAGTGCTTTATCACAGAATAATAGAATAATGGGGGTTAGAAGGGGCCTTTGGAGATAATCTAGTCCAACGCTCCTGCCACAGCAGGTCCACCTAGAGCAGGTTGCACAGGATTGTGTCCCATTGGGTTTTGAATATCTCCAGAGAAGGAGGTCTCTCTGGGCAGCCAGCCTGTTGCAGCGCTCTGCTACCTTCGAAGTAAAGAAGTGTTTTCTGCATGTTGAGATGTAACATCCCATGTTCCAGCTTGCCTCCTGTCCTGTTGCTTTTACGAAGAGATGCTTTCTGACATCATGCATGAAAGTGTTTATGGCTAAACCTACCTGAATTTATTTTACTTTAAAACAAACAACAACAAAAAACTTTAGACAAAAAGACACATGACAGCTGTCCTGGAGTAGCCGCAAGCTGCCTGGTTTTGAATGGCTGTTTCCCGGAACCCACCCTAACCAGACACAGCCTTGCCATGTGTGCAGCTGCTGGGGTGCTCCCACAGTGGTGTCCACAACATTTCCAGCTGGTGGCACTCACAGCTTGAGGTCTTGGTTGCAGAGGGCAAATGCTGTGATGGAGCTTTAAACTCTCCCTGATGTGAACTGGCACCCTGCAGAGTGAGCCATGCCCTGTGTGAGGGGTGTCTGAGCTTCCCTTGCCCAACGTGATGGGCATGAGTGTGTGCTCAGCAAAGCGAATGTGTATTAGAGTATCTCACAGTTCACTGTAAAAAGCTTTCTCTGTCTCCTGTCATCTTAAAGCAAGCATCGCTTGTATTTTTGTGTTGGAAGTAGCTTCTTCTCCTCAATTAGTGTGCTTGTCTTTTTTCCCAAGGTGGTTGTGCTATTTTTTTTTCCTTAAGAGAAACACACTGGAATTTGTGTTGGTACAAAATCCAGAACTGAGTCATTGTGGATATCTGCTGTTTCAGGAGATGCCATACTCCCTGGAAAAATGATTCATGGAATCCTTCCCAGAAGGAGAGCAAATACCAGTCTTTGGGTTGTCAGGTCACTGCCTGTATGTGAGCAGAGATCCATCAACCCTGAACTTGTTGCAGCAGCAGAAATAATTTGTTTGTTTTAGTTGTCTACTTTTGTTTTAGTGAAGACTATGTGTTTGTATGGACACATGTATGATGTTGCACAACTAGGTATGTAGTTCAAGGACAGGATCAGGAAGCACTGCCAAGGGATTTAAGATGCCCTTCTGTTGTGCAATATTGTGTCCTATTTTCAAGGCAGACTAATAGTTTGCAGATATCATGTATTCAGCAGTTACTGTATGTTATAACTTATGCTGTGGTAATTTATTCATGGTTAAAGAGATATGGCTCTACTATTAATACTCTTAATTGGTGTGTTTTCTGGCAGTAACTTGCTTTTTGTGGCCAAGCATGAGTTGACAGTGGAAGTCAGGCTGTAACCTGGAATGATGTGACTGCTTTAATCCTGACCTTAAAATTGGGGCAGGTTGCTTACTTCTGTATTAATATCTCTTCCTGCTAAAGCCACTATAATTTCAGAAGAGGCTGTGCTTGGGAATAAGAGGCAAACTGTTGTGATTTCATGAGGTATTTTATGGTACACAGGTTTAGAAAATTCTCAGCGACACAGCTGTACATAATCTATTACAGCTAGCAGGTCCTGAGGTGGGTGACCTCCAGGTTCATGATGGTACTGCTCTTTTTCTTTAACCTTTGCATGGCATAGCCCATGGAATGCCCTTTCAGAGCATCCCTCATTTTACAGGCTGAAAATAAAACAAGTCAGCTGTTGATAGTGCAAGACAGAACAACAAAAAACATTTAAATCTGGTAAATTCAGCCAGCTCTTGACTGGGGAGCTTCTGTTCCCTCTACAGCTGACCATCGGGGATGGTTATTCTTGGGGTGGCTGTTGTGTGTCAAAGAGAAAACACTTTAAAGTGACTGGGTTTTTTTTTGTTTCCCCTCATGGGGATCCACCAAAGTGCATTCTCACATGTGGGGAGGGTGGGAGAGTCAAAAACACGTGGAGGTCTCAAACCTGATAATGATCCAGAGGAGGTGGGAAGAGCCTGCACTTGTTCTCTTGCTGTCTTGCACACGCTGCACTCGGCTGCCAAGGACAGTACGTGCACTGTGCATCAAACAGGGAAGATGTTCTTATCTTCTGGCTAGTAATTAACCCCGAAGTTGAGCTCCTTCTTGAGTAGGAGGCTGGAAGCATAGTGTGGGAAGCAGGTACTTATCTGATTACTTCTCTTTGGTTCTTGACGCACTGCATATTTATTTCCAGACTATTTCTGGCCAGCAGGAGTTACTGATAGTAATGATGGGTGAGATTTTCAAAAGATCCTGAATATTAAAGCAACTTTGAAGCCAGTTTCCTTTAAACTCTCTTGAAAACTTCTGCCAGTACAACTTGTTTAAACATAAATAATTAAATTCTTGCATCTGTATGATCTTATAGTTATCATTCTCCAGTCTTAACTTTTGGTGTTTTTTGTAATCTAGATTAATAAATTCATTTTTGGGAAAGAGGCAGACTATTCCTATATTACTTTAAATATTGTTATGTAGGTTTCCAGTAGTTTCCTACAATTAAATTGTGACCTTAGGGAGGCTTGAGCTTGTATCACAAAACCGAGGACTTTTAAAATTCACTCTATATCTAAAGTGTGTAACAGGCTCTCTGTGAAGACATTTTGCACCACGTGAATGAAATGCTCATAAACACGGGATTTAAAATCCCCAATGCAAGTCAGATTGCAATTTTTGCAACACAAACCTATCTCTGTTGCTACCTTTTGCTATCACAGAAGTGTAAATCTTTCTCATTGAAATGTTAAAGAAACCATTAGCTCCAATCAGTATTTGGGTGGTCGTTTGCCTTCACCTTGACATTTGATAGCAAAGCATCCTTGTTATCTCCTGTTCAAAGAAGAATTAATCTGAGCTGTGCTGCTGTTATTTCTCCTTGGCCACTTGTCTGATCAAATCTGTAGGGATGGGTGAGCTTCCAACTTTCCCTTTACTCAATATAACAAAACCCTCTTTCTGAAGTGAGTTCCTGTTTGTTTTAAAAAGTTGCTCTGCTGTAATTAAGAAGGTGCTTGATGGCCTCGTTGATCCCTTGGCTAATTAGCAGGTTAGGGAACAGAGCCGCCTCTGCTAAATGATGGTCCACAATGAACCGGGGAATGGAAATAACTCTATTTCTTGTCTCTTCCACCTGAAGCCGCTGGGTGTTCGCTGATGGAGGCAGCGCTTGGCAATGGACCAGAACCATGATGTGCAATCAAACCTGTGCCATCTGGGTTTCTGTGTTACAGACTTGGTTCCACATGCAAGTGAATAGTGCAGCAGAAAGTTGGGGTTTATTTACTTGTTTCTTTAACTATTCTGCTAAAGATCTAAACCAAAACTGTCAGCTTTTGGTTACCAACTGTTTATTATCAACTGCTCTGCTGAAGTTTCTCCTTGCTGGCTATCTAGCGGCTCCAGCCTGATGTATGCTGTAGTTTACATCTGATCAGCACAGACACCCAGATCCCACCAGTCTGCACATAGATCAGGATTTGCTGGGCTCCTTTGACCGTATTTTGTCTTCAATCTATGTGATGTCTTCAGATGGAGGCACCCTGTTCAACTAGGATTTCTGGCAGCTTTGTTTCCTGGTGAGTTTCTCCAGGAGAAGCTGCTTTGCTGGAACCATTCAAATCATTGTCAAGCAGTGCTCTGTCTAAAAGCAAAAAAGCTCAGTAGTGCCCTCAACCTTTCTCAGCTTTCTGTCCAAGAATTTCTACTCTGGTGCCTTTGTAAGTAGGTGGTGGAAAAAAGACACGTGGAAAAACAATGAAGCAATGATACCCTTCAGCCAGGACAGGCTCTGAGCTGGTTCATGTGGTGAGTCTGCCCATGCAAAAAGGGAAACCTGAGGGGAATTGAAGGTCTTCGGCAGCCCTGGGAGGCTGAGTACTCAGCTTTCAGCATGACCTTCTGAAAGCATTGTTTTGACTGGGTTGCAACCAGTGGCTTGCTCTGGTATGGACATGGTAGGGCTGATTCCTTTGTTCCTGTCATCTGCACTGCGTTCTTATCACTCTAGTCTCCTGCAAGCACCACCAAGGCCAACTCAAGGGGCAAGGTGGGCCAACCCAAGCTGCTGCTTACTTGCAGCTCCCTTGTGGTGAGCTCAGCTGCAGCATGGACACCTGTGGGCTCTCTTGTGCAATGCTGTGCTCTCCTCATCTTCTCCAGGGCAGAGCGTGCTGCCTGTGTACATGCCTGGATACCTGTGCTTCATGGTATAGAACCTAGCTCTACCACTTACATTAGAAGTCTCACAGAAATGTTGTAAAATTTGGCAGCAATGCATATTAATCTTCTCTCTTGTTTTACAATGTGTGAAATGTTGTGGCTCAGGTGCCTGTCTCTGAATAGGCATAATAACAACCTGGCATAACCACAACGTGGTCCTGCTTTGCCTTTCAAAGAAATAATTTATATTTGCTTGGGGAAGTCTGGGACTCCAGTCTCTGCTTTATTTATGTGGGCTCAAATCCGATCAGTTTAGTTTGAGAAAGTGATGATGATGCCCTCACAAAGTCAGTATTTCAACACAGCTTCAAGGGGGGGAAAGTTATAGGATACCAGTATCCAGAGTGGTGGCTTTTTAATCCTTTATCTTTAATTTAGGTGAACTATTGTGAAATAATCTTGTTATTCTTAACTACCTGGCTGGGTAGTGTGACATATTTCTTCATTGTTCACATCCCTCTAGCTTACCACCATCCTTGTCTGTAACAGCAACCTGTTCCTGGATGCCTAATGATAGCATGCAAAGTGTCTAATATTTTCTGATATCCTTTAGTAAAAGCTATGAATTCATATTTAATGAAGCCCAAGTGTCAGGGAGAGTCATTTCAATTATACTTCTGACAAAAATAATATCCCAGAACATGCAGAGAGCTGTGAGAAATAATTGTACATTTCTTATTTATATGGCAAGTCATAATGGAAAATATTTTTTTTCTCTCATAACATGATTTAGTCTCATGAAACAGTGATTTTCTTCATTTTTCTGTGGAGTGTGGTTTCAGCTGCTGCTCTCTTCTGAGATGGGAATTTCTTAATGAGAGTTTTTTCTTCTGGAGGTCAATTGCTTTACTAGCCATCTGAGCTAAGTGATGTGACTCTCATTTTAGCCAAATTTCCTAATATTCTGTTTTGCATGTGAAGCGGAAAGATGTTGTTTGAAGGATAATGAATCATTTACAAGGAGAATCACTAAACATGTGAAATAAATATTGCTCTTTAGGACACGTTCCTCTTAGGTGTTTTGGGGCTGTCTGGTAGCAGGCAGTGAAGGGGTTGAGCTGGAGAACACTGTCCTGGTCCTAGTTACTGCTGTCTACTCCCCAGCAGATTAAAGAGAAAGACTATCCCTTTTAAAATCTTTTATTTAGATGGAAAGGGAAGAACGAATTTGCTTTCTGATCAGCAGAAAATTTTCCTGGCTTCACTGAGATTTTTTTTTTTTGTGTGTGTGTGCAGTTGTGGGAAATGCCCATTTTACTGGGGTTAAGCTGGTGTTTGGTAACATCTAGTCCTTGAAAATAATGTTGTTCTGTTTGACATTTAAATACAGTCATTTCAAAACCTTTATGAGAAAAATATTGGCTTTATCTTTTTTTTTTTTTTTAATGTTGCTACTGAAAATATTCTGTGCAACATAACTTTGTGCAAATCTCTGGAGTTGAGATTTGTTCATATTACTTCAGGTATAAAAAACATTTAGCGCTTACATAAACTTTCTTTGCACCTCAACCTCGTTTTCACAGCGGATCTTACTGGGGATCTTGGCTGATGTCAAATAGTTGTAAACAAAAAGACAATTTTTTTGTTGTAAAATGGTGTAATTAAAACCAGAACACCTGACTATGATACCTGTAGTTCTAATAAACACCTTGTATAAATTGCCAAGGTTACACCCACATGGGATCTTTACACCTAAGCACAATGCTTGCCCAGTGGGAATTGCAGCTCTGAGCCTCTTAAACCAGCATATGGCTACCAGGAACCTGTGGTGGGAAGGACAAGGGCAGTGGTAGAAACATTTGCAGATTTTCTCCCTAAAGAACTAAAAATGTATTTGCTGTTTTATCACTTCCTAGCCCCTCTCTGCCCTGCTCTGTCCTTACTTCCATTGAATTAGTTCACCAACTGTCTGTTTTCACAGAGACTAAGGAAGAAAAATACCTTTGTGCTCCTGTTTATTTCTGCGTATTTAACTGAAACACACAAAATAGAGGTCAATGACAGAAAAAATGTCAGTGTTAGAGTGGACCTTGTTGAACTTGTGGATGACTTGTGGAGATGCTGAGACAAATTCAGTGTTTGACTTAAGTGCATACACATCCACAGATTTCAGAAATTCATACCAATGGTCAGTTGCCTTCTGAGATGTTGAACATGGTGACGCTTGTACTTAGAGGCAATTCTGGACCTGGTCTAAGGAAGTCTTTACTTTTCTTGAATTAAAATGTGGAGGATATATATTTTGGGCAGATATTAACATACTCAAATTAATTTAATTAAATTAAAAAGAACACAGATTTTGGAGGATGTATCCAGGTGAAATGGATAGAGTTTTATTCCTGTTCAGGATGTTAGGATTGGAAATCTTTAAACAAAGACCAGGAGCTTTATAAGTACAACGGTGCACCCTATTCCTGATCTTCACCTATGTACTGCTGCAGTGTTCCCCATGGTGCACCCTGCTGCCACAGTCACCCACTCCTTCAGACTGCGACATGCCCCAGCAGCACATCTTTTATTGTAGGTAAAAATCTATGAGAAGATCCGCATATGTTTAAGTGTTTTTTTTTTTTTTTTTTTTTTTTTTTGTTTTTGTTTTTGTTTTATTTGTGTGCAAAAATTCAGAATTGTTTTCCATTAAGGGTTATGTAAGTAAGCTTTTTTTCCTCCTCTTGCTGATCAGGCCTGCAGTACTCTTGCATTTCAGATGTAGTTAGTGGTAGCAGTCTTATCTGCTAACAACAGTGTGTTAATTGGTATGGACTATGCAGTAATTAGGCATGTAACTAAAATAAAGGCAAGCAGAGGAATCCCTTGAATGGTCACAAAGTAACTGGGACATCAATCAAAAGCTCAAAGATTTTGAGATTATTCTAAATTTAAAGAGAGTTCAGACCCCACTGGGGACCCATACCCTGCCTAGGAGGCTTAATTAGACTAACTGTCTGCAAGAGAGCATAAAACAGATGGGTGCATTCCTCTTGGAAGTTGTTTAATGCACCTTTTGATAGCTTCAAGAGCATATGCATGAACATCTAAGCATCCTTGACTAAGCCTTTTGTTTAGTCTCTTATTTCCTTAAGGGCAATTCTGATAACGGGTATAGCTACATTGCAGAGCTTTGTATTTCCAAGAGCTCTGAGCTGGTGGCCTCTGCCTAGTGAGGGGATTCGTTGATGAACCAAACCTGGTGGTTAGTAGAGTAATTTGAACAGCAGAGACTAATGTGGTAGTTAAATAGAATATATAGTTTGGGAAATGTGGGGGATATTTTTTTTAATGAATTGAGGCATAGAATGTATTAAGTAGTGTGTGTTAATCAAAAAACACCCCACAGTTTACACAACATTTTCAAGTAATCAGTTTTTCCCAACCAGTATTTGTGTTCTTGTGAAGCAGACTAACCCCTTCCTTGCATACTATTATGCTAGTGCTTTTACAGGAACAGTTGCAATTATACATAAGCCATTTTTCTGCTGCTGAGATCTTGCCTGGGCTTGCCTGCCCTAGCCCCAGGTTGCCCAACTGGTGGCTCATGTCCCATTCTTCTGTCATCTATCCCACTTAGGCAAATATTCCCTTCCTTGATAGCTTCCAAAATGCAGGGCTGACACAAATCCCAGTCCTTAGCTGTAATATAGTCAAGGAAAGAGCACGGTGTGATGTTTTATGTTGCAGAGGTGGACTGAAGGAATAATTTCTCTTTGTAGAATAAGAAAGTAAGAAACTTTTCAATGACTTAGTTAATTTAGCAATTTGCAGATGGACATGTCTGGTCTAGGAGCCGCTGCCAAGCTGTGCAATGTTTTACTGGCACATGAATGTTGTACACCTAAATACATTGGGAAATGCAGAGAAATGGTTGAGTCACCTTCCCTGAACGTGTTTAAGAGTCATTTAGATGTGATGTTGGGGGATATGGTGTAGGGGACAGCTTTGTGAAGTAGCGCTGATGGCTGGACTCGATGATCCCAAGGGTATTTTCTGACCAGAATTATTCTATGAAATGAGAAAATTTAGGCTCCCTCCTCCATAAGAAACACAAAGTATTCTCTCTACGCAGTTAAGAAAATGCAATAACTTGGTACCCTTCGTTATAAGAGAGTCTGGGGACAAGCAGTATATTTGTATTCAAGAGTTTAATATTTCTTCGCATCTCTTGAGCCAGCCCAGCATCCGTGGGAGCTCTCGGGGTCACTTAGCAATCTTCAGTTTGCTTCCTTGCCTGTGAGAACAGATGGAGGCTGACTTCGTGCTTGGGCTAAGTTCAAGCAACGTCAGTATATTGGTACAAAGGTAGATGAAGAGAAAAACACTGATGTGTTTATTCCTGGTTTATAGAACTCTTTTATATCCCTACAAGTGTTTTTCTCTTGTGTTGTCCCTTGCCAGCAAAGCGGTCTTACTGGCTTTGTCTGGGATTTGGGTCATCAGACAGAAAGGATCAGGTTTTCTGTCCTTGAAAAGCTTTGAATTGACTTCTGCAGATTTTTGGTTAGAGTCCCAAGCAAATTTTAATTTCTGAAAAAAGAAAAAGATCCTTTTGGAATGGTTTGTTACATGCCTCTGCTAGAGGTCTGTATTTATTTCCCTAAAGTTAGTTTTCATAACATTATGGCTTTTGCTGCAATATAATTTTCCCAGGTTTTGAAGCTTAGAAGAGTAGTAGACCCTTTCTAGCTTTACATCTTGCTGGGTGCTTCATAAGTAACTTGTATTAAAGTATGCTTGGATTAATCTGTTTTGATGAAAACACTAGGGTTTTCATGGATGAACAAGACCTAATTCTTCCTGGTGAAAATACCACTATAAATATGAGCTGATGACATTGCATTGAGAAGAAGCAATTGTAAATAATGGGAAGAAAATTCTATTAATGGAAATATTTCTTGTCCAGAGGATCATACACATCGTTATTTATTTATCTATTTTATTTTTAATCTTGCAAAATATTGGTATTTGGGACGAATACAGATAGGGGTTGTATTTTATTAAAAGTAAGAGCTGAACACTCAGACTGATGTGGGCTGAGTTTAGAATAGCTTTGTTGTTGAAAATGCACATCTTCCACAGGAAAACTCAGAGTATGATAAACTCTGCCTGGCACAACCAGTTTGTCACTTTTCCCAAGTATGGGAATGTATTTATTTTTGTCCCAGTGGCTTTTTTGATGCTTCAGTTTTTATGTCATAGGTGTTGAAATTTTCCAAGATTAAAAAGAGTTATACAAAGTTATTCTTGAGGCCTCCATTCATCAATTTTCTCTGACTTTTAAAATTCTTTTTTAATGCTGTATTATGCTTGATTTATCCTTAGTTCTCTGAGGTCTCCTTCCTCTTTTTTTTTCTTCCTTCTGACACTCTAACATGTTCCTTTCAATGTTTTTATAGATCAAAGCACTCTTTGCTACCTTTCTTCCTGTCACTGTCTTTAAAACAGGTATTTCAATTAATGTAGACTGTAGCTGGAAAAGAAAGATGATTCAAGAGCACTATAGTGCTGTGGTAATTTAATTTGGGCATCTCTGAGTATCTCGCAGAATTTCCAGATGTTAATGTGCTTAAATTTCTTTGTCACATTTCATTTTCATGGAAATCCTTGGGGACAGTTCCAGACAGCTGAAGTGCCCCAAAGAAAGCAGAAGAAAGGAGAGAGTTTAGAGAGGTCTCGTTTATTCGCATATAGTTTTTGAAGATGAAATGAATCTTTAATTGGCAACCAACTCTCCGGGAACACTGCTCCACAGTCGAGTGTGTCCCTTGGGATGTGGTCACCTCCTAAGCAATCTCTTACATGTTTTAGTCATCATCTGTGCTGCTGGCAGACAACCTGAAGTGAGTTCCTTGGGGAAAGCCTGGTGCGCCACTTGTGGGGGGGAGCAAAAACTTATTCATAGTTCAGAACCAGCTGCTCAACTGAGATCATTTTACTTCATCAGAAGAGTGAACTAGAGGTTTGTATGTTCTCTTTCTTAATTGATGTATCTTATCAAGCAAATCCCCAGGAAAAAGTTGGAAAGATGGAGGTGGATTCTCTCTTTCCCTGGCACGCTGCCTCTGGGCTCTCCTGTCTATCTCCTGGCTTGACAAGAGAATGTGAAGCATCAGGTACGAGCATGTTTTGGGCATCTGTGCCTAGAAACCACCTGTCCTAGGTGATGGCCTATGGTTGCATCTTATGCTTTCCATACTATCACAGGTCACATGTGGTTTCCCTTCCCTCTTCACGGAGTCTTGCCTTGTCCTTTCCCCTGGCTGTAAGACAAGGTTAAAGTGGAAGGAAGGAAGAATGGAAGCAAAGTGGCTTGGAGCTTCCTCACACAGATTCAGCTCTTGAGCTTGGTTTTGGCCACCTGTGATTTGTTCTGAAGACTTCAGATAAATGACTGTGTTTGCATCTAGTCCCTTACAGAGAATCTTAATTTGTTGCAAGAACAGAGACTTTAAGGTACTGAGCTGGGAAAACAGGGACTCTATTTTTAGCCTGTGTTTGAGCTTTTATCAGTAATTGGGAGATCTACAGCTGTGCACATTGGCTCTCCTCATCTGAAAACTCTCGTTTAAAACAGTATGAATATAGGATATTTTGGGGTTATTTAACCACTCAGTTGGAATAAAGCAACTGATATCTACTGAGATGCTGACTCCTCTGGTCTGTTCTGTGCATGTCTGTTTTGAGGCAAGATGTCCCTTTGTAGGTAACTTGTGAATCTATTGAGAGCAGTACTTCAAGAAACCTGCAAAAGGGAGAAGACATGTTAAGGTGGACAGTTATGAAATACCATCTGTGTTCACGCCTCCCTCGTGCTGAGATCAGTTAGTGGTTAGGTCATAACCTCACCTCAGTTTTACAAGTCTTCATCTAATCTTCTCTTCTGATTCTGATAAAACCACAGTGGTGTCACTTGTTTATTTCCTCAGATCTGGTGTTAAAATTTCACGGAACAATTACAGACTGGTGGGCTGTATGAATATGTATTGCAACGCTTTAAGATTGGTTTGTGTTTTAATTAGCTGCTACTTTGATCTGTTGCAGTGTAAATAGAAAAGTGAAATAGTCTACTTTTCCCCCAAGGGCACAGATAATGTTTAAACTGATAAAGGCACAATGTGTTTCTGTAGCTGCTTTTGGTTTAGTTTATCAAATCTATTTATTTGTTAGAAAACAGCCAGCAGGATCATACAGTGTTTTAGTATTTTTTTTTTAACTTTGAATTTCTTCTTTTTATTTCCAGATACTGTAGGAGCATTGCACTTGTCTTACGTTAATCTCTTCTTACATTCAAACTGCAATTTTGTTTGTTATAAGTAATCATAAACTGACAGACTTGAAAAGCTAACATTTGCTAGCTTCAAAGGAAGGAAAACTGTTGATAAGTGAGGTTGTAAAAAGTCAAATGAAATGTTAATTGATGCAAGGGTGCAAAGCAGGGAGGCACTCTACTTCAGATGTAGGCAATACATTTATCAGACTTGACAAATTGACCACTGTGATTTTATGGATACTCTCACTTCTATTTTCTTCATCTTCATTTATATGAAGAATAAGCTGTTGGGAAAAAATGATCTTTGGACTACAGCTAAAGCCAACTGTTTATTTAGAATGAGGCAAAGCTGCAGCCATTGTGCTTAGTTAGAAGTATTTTATTTTGGGAAAAGTAGTGATCTAAAAAGAGCGGTACTGAGGAGTCCTGACAATTTGCATAAAGAGAAAGGACATTCACGTACTTGGGGAAATAAATTGAAAATTCTGTTTTCATCATCATATTGCATTTAAATGATGTAAATTTGCATAAATTCTGATAAATACTAAAACCTGAGTGATTCTTTTCAGAATTGTCACAGAACCATAGCAACTACTTGTTATTA
Organism: Jacana jacana; assembly: GCA_013400555.1. Classification (NCBI taxonomy): domain Eukaryota; kingdom Metazoa; phylum Chordata; class Aves; order Charadriiformes; family Jacanidae; genus Jacana; species Jacana jacana. The sequence continues at coordinate 346,305 of VZTM01028753.1, forward strand.
CATATATAAAACAAATAATTAAACTTATCAAAATTAATTCAGATGTCAGGGACTGTTTCTCTTTTTTGTTTCCTGTTCTCTCACCTTAATAACCTGAAGTGAATCATAGACTGTTTAGAACTGCTTAATGCTTAAAATAGGTTGCAGAAGTAGGACAGATACACGAGCATACATTTAGGATATTTGCATTGGTCTTCAAAGTAATCTGATATTGAAAAAATCAAAAAACAACCAAAAAAAAAGCCCCACCCCAGAAACAAAGAGGGAGAGGAGGCACAACACACAAAAGTAATCTTTCTCCAGAAAATGAAATTTTCTTGAATTCTACATCAATGTGTCTCTCTCCTTGAATACTGTCTCCTCAGCTGAGAAAAGCTTTGGAGCAGAAAATAGCAAGACTTGGATCTTTGTCTCCAGATTTTACTTAGCTGAAAGCCTAGCTCTGCTAAATCAGCCTAAAGTTTGTGTCCTCAAAGGAAAAAAAAACAGCAGGCTTTTTCTCACCCACTCACTTGAACCCTTTGGGACTACTTGGGTGAATAACATGAGTGGGGTTCTGCACTGAAGCTTCTAATATAAAGCCTTCAAAAATTAATGTGTATCTGGAGTCTGAAAGTAGCTCCTTTAAAGTGATAATTTTATGCTGTACAGCAGCATAACAAAGCCTTAAATAATGAAACAGTGAGGCAGTAACTGATACCTCTGAGAAGTGTTAGTGATATTAGACTGTGGTTTCAGGCTTCAGTTATTGGGATTGTGTAGATGTGATGGGAGCAACGACCCTCATCCCACTTGGTAACTTCAGCAGTGTCAAACCTTGCAGTCCTAACATGTCTTCAAAGGCTACTGCTGGTGTTGGAGAGAGGAGTACTTTATAACATGATGGAGAACAGGTTTGGATGCTCTCTGGAGGAGCATCTCACTTGGTCCTTACTTAAGTGTTTAAATATATATATTTTTTAATTAAAACAAAAACAAGATGCAAACCTGACAAAAAAAACCCTATCCAATTTAGAATTATTAGGATGTAACAAAAGCAGATTTCTACCCAGGTTTGCTGGTTGCCTTCCCTGTGGCTTTATGACCTGGAGAAGATAATCTAGTCTGAAATGCAACTCTCATCCTCAGAGATTGTTGGTGCTTTAGTTTTATAGTGCTGACACCAAGAAATAGATTTCTGTGCCTCACACTTTGGGTTGACCAGTTGGTATTGGCTTTGCTACATAGTCAGTGGAGTCTGTGTTGCCTTGGACTCAAAACCCAGCTGTTAAGGTTTTGGTGTAAATTTTGAGAGGGTATTTTTGCAAATTGTTGCAAGCTAGGCAAAAGGGGGTTCCTGTTCATTCAGTTTCTCCTTGATATCTGAATGCTGATTGCAGGGATAAATATTGAAACCACCCAGAATTTTCTTTTTGTTTCGTTTTGGCTCTGTACATAAAAAGTTCATGAAAGAAAAGCTAAATGATCCAGTGAGAAATCCAAGTACCTGGATAGTTTTGTAAGGAATTAAAGGACTGTCTTAGTGAGCTGTTAGTCCTCAAAGCAAGCAGGACACCACCAACTGTGCTACAAAGGGATTTCCATTTTATAAAGGCATCTGGCTGTATCCAGAAATGTATCTGATCATTCTGGTTTTGGAATTGTCACAAGTCATTTGAGATGTCTGCAGGTTTTCTGGCAAGTTTCAGTTCAAGGGTCGGTCTGTCAGCAATGTGTCACCCACCCTAAAAATTAATGTTTTAAAAAGGGCCTAAAAGATGGTGGCCAAAAAAAAGGCTGGAGGTGCATTACTGGTGAGCCAGAATACACGTTTTTCTTCAGCTGGATGAATGAAGAGGTTCCTTATGTTTGCTGTACTTTAGAAAAAAAGTATAGAAAGATGTGTTATAACTTTCTCAGAAGGCAGTTACTTTTGTCTTGTGCTGATAAGCTTCTGGGGAGCTTCCCACATGCAGAGTAAGTGCTAGTGAGCTCCAGTGGTGATGGGTAGGCTTTTGCCCTCTATTTGACACAATTCTGTATAATTGTTTACATAAAGAAAAGGGAAAAAAAAAAAAAGGAGAGGAAAGAAAAATCAACACCTTGCCCAACTTGTGGTATTAACCTCTTGGTCGTTTTCCACCATCTAAATATTCACTGGAATGTATAATCTTGATATTTTCTTCAGTTTTATTTGAAACAATTACTCATGAAGGGTTAAGAGATAATTGTGTTGACATTCTCCAGGTTAAACTTGTCATTCTTAATATACAGAAGACCCAGGGAAATGAATGTGAGAAACAGAACTATAGGATGTTTTGCTAGTGACAAAGGCTGCAGATACAGTATAGTCAACGTACACAGCTGATCCTATTATCTCAACAACTATTTGCCTAATAACAGAAGTATTCAGATTAACTACACAATTAACTTTTACAGAAAGGCCACTGTATGTGAAATAGCTGGGAACACATCTGCCCATTAATACCTTTTTAGATAACAAGTTGGTGGTGGCAGGGGAAAGAGAAGGTAAGGTATGGACAAGCAGCAGAACTTCAAAGGTTTTCTGCCAATGCTTGTGCTATCCATTAACTATTTCTCTGAAACCACCATCTGTTTTTAAAAGAAGGACCAATGCAGCGTATTCTACTTGCATGAATTTATGAATAGTTTGGTTATTGATGATTGTAATTTTGGTGGCCCATTTGTGGCATGCTGGGCCTCCTAGCCTGCTCTGTGTACCCTGAGCTAACATCAGAGTTGGGCTGGTATTCCAGCCACCCCAGGGCAGAACAGGGGACTTTTACATCAAGGTTTTCCTGAACTGCTTTGCCTTTACAGACAAAATCTTGAAGTAGATAAGTATATACTTTCCCAGTAACCTTTTATTTAAACTCAGGTAGTATTTATGTGCTCTGTACTCAAATTTTGCAAGGCCAGTTAACTTTCTTGTAAAGAGTAAGGTGGGTTCTTTTGTTGGGGTGTTTTTTGTGGATAGTAGTAGCTTCAAAAGGTTTAAAATGTTTTAAAGACTATATTTCACGACTCTGGTGTGAGTTAACATCTCCTGTACGTCCTTCTCCTCTGTTGACTTTGTCATTGTGGGTTAATTCACTCAAAATATATATCACTATTTCTCTGTGTTTTGGCTTTTACGGCTTGTTTATCTCTACTTCATATGGGTTAATTATGTAAATCTTTGTTTCATGTCACATAAGTCTCTTCATTTCACCCCTCTCTGGAGCTGGTTACTGCCCAATAAAGATGTCTGTCTTATTTTTCATTTGTGTGTGCGCCTCCTGGCACAAGTTAAGGCTCTGTAAGACCTGGGGTTTAAATTATTTAAAGTATGTTGGGTCTTTCTACTTTGTGTCAATGCAAGTTGTATGCGAGATATATTTAAAAAATATATTTTTCATGAGACAATAAACTAACCTAATAATTCTCTATGTCAAACTTGAAGTGTGTGCATAAATATGGTGTATGGTGAATATATAGTCTCAATATTTTCAGCTATTGTACTCTAGTATCTTTTTTTTTTACTGTGTTTATTGGAGTTTATGAGCAGCAGGATGAAAAGTTCTTTATTAATCAACAGACTGTAACAAATATAATGATTAGCTTCAATGTTGCTTGATTTGCAGGGGGGCAGTGCAGGAGCTGGCCGCAGCAGAGAGCGGTCACTGCCCTGACATGCTCCTGGGACAGCACCAGAGTTGTGCTCAACTCCAAGAACCTTTTAAGGCAGTAAGGTAGGCAGGGGTTGTGTGCATTACAAGAAGCAGAATTTTAATGCAATTTAATTAATACATTTTTACATATAGACTTACTAATGATACTAAAGGTGAAAAAGGAAAAAAGTTAAATGCATTTAGCATCGAGATGCAGCCTCTTGACCCCAAACTGGCTGACAAAGCTCCCTGCTCTGGTTAGGATGAAGGACTCCATATGCAATGCCAAAAGAAGTAAAGCCTTGTGTTAGGGAATTTTTCTGTTGTTTGGTGCCACTTGGTAGAATTTACAGGGTGCGTTATCATGCCATCGTTTCAAGACTGTAACTATAAAATCAGGAAGCAAAACAAAAGAGCTCAAGAAACTGGAACAGTTTGGTAAACAAGATAATTAATGCATTTCCTCTGTAAGCACACCCTGGAATTCAGTCAGAGGAAGAAAATTGAACTGAACCCTACTTTTTATTAGATAATTTTCTTCTGCTTCCCTTCTCTATGCAAAAACTTCATCTTTTGGAAAATTCCAAATGGCTCACCCTCCCTAGCAATCTCTGTGTTTGCTTGGGCTTTCAGGGGTCAAGTAGGTGCCAGGGCAGATGCTGTTTGGTTGAATACAAGAAGTGAGGTGCTTGGTTTGTATGCTTTCCCTGAAATCTAAAAAATAACTATGGAGACAAAGTCAACATTTTCAAAGTGTAACAACTGATGGCTGAGGTGTAACAGTCACTTCTCTAAATATAAAATACAGTTGTGTAAGCGTATGCACATATGAAAGTGCATCCCAGGCTGCTTATGTATTTTTTTTTACCATATCCTTAGCTTCTTTCCATTCTTATTTCCTTATTTTTTCCCCTCAAAACCTCCATTTTTATTGCTTCCAGATGTTCACTTGTGCACAAGAGTACAATATCTCTGATGGGCCTATGCATGGCTCATGCATAGACCTTCTTATTCTCCTTCCCTCTTTTCTTTTCCATCAAAAGAAAGTAAAATTCAGAATAAGTGGACATAAATCACTTAATGAAATGTAAGTTTAACCTTGTTAATTTTGAAATCTCTGTTTCCTATCATTTGGTCCCCTCCCCTCAAAAAGTTAAAAAAAGCCTACTCATCCCACTGCAACAAAAGGTTACTCCTTGGATGCCATAACAAATCTATTTCAGCCTCTATTTTCTTTTCAAAATATGTTTCTATTTGTCTTGGATTAATATCTGGAATAGATGGCCTCAGTTCATGTGCAACAGATCGTGTGGGTGAGCAAAGGAGAAGACAAAGTTTGCTTTATTGTGGTCAGCTGAGAAAGGGACGATATATAAAAAGATTTAAAGGATTTATCAGTATTTATTATTGCAGCTGAGCTATAATTGGGAATGTAAGCTTTTGATACAGAGTGAGATTCTTACTTGATTTGTGGTTGAAAGCAATATTTACTATGAAAAATCTGACTTATAAGCATATATATAGTTACAGATGGTTGTAATTACATTCCTTTTGCAGCATTATAATCTTGATTTAAAAATAAATTTTTAGATGTAAATCAATGAGGTAAAAATACAGATAAAATCCTGACCCAATATCTGGTCCCTGCATAGCAAATATTTTTGCAGCTCTTCCTTCCATTTGTGTTCTCCTGTGATCAACAAATACTATTTTCGGGAACGTACCTGCACACCCAGTAACCCAGCTATCTGGAATTTTTCCAGGCATTGGGTTACTTGATTGTTGACAGAATAAAATGTCCCTCTAAGCTGCCTGTTGCCCTGTAACTGCAGGATTAGAGTTTGCAACAACAACAATAATAATAATAATATAGATCTTCCTCTACTTAATGTTTAAGTCACTCTTTACTTTCATCCCTCCCCAAGGGATGCTATTACTTAATTTATTACTAGTTGTGCTGCTTAATTTTCCCTAATGCAAAGTATAAGCAAAGCAAAACTCTAGGCTTAAAGTAATCATAGTTTTATGGTTTTGTTGTGCTATGTGTGGATAGCAGGTATTGTACTGGCTGGCCATTACACTGTACACCTCTGTCCTCAGGTGTGAAGGAGAAAATCTGTGCTGAGAGAATGGTAAGACTCCTTTAACCTTACATCTGCGTGGGCAAATTCATGGCCAGAGCATTTGAATTATTTTTGAAACTATATGAGAATAGTTGAAACACGATACATAGCATTTATTGTGCATTGTATTAGACATAGAAAATCTAACAGCTTATTTTTTTCACTGTAAAATTGTAATATAAACTCAAAATGCCACGAAATGAATCCAATCTCCTTGCACTCCTGAGATTTCAGTATCACAGTCTTTCTTGCATGTTTCACTTTGTTTTCAGTGAGTCTCTTTGCTTTGAAAACTTTAGGTGATTTTTGTGGGTATAGAAGGATTTTGTGCTGTAATTTTCTTAAGGCCATTACCAATCATATTGCATGTCCTCACTAATGTTTCATTCTCCTGTTAAAGTTAGAAAGGGCTTTTCTACCACAGAATTGGGACAATTACTTCAGCAAAATTACAGTACATTATCTGTGAAGTGTCAGGAGATGGCAGCCAATTTCTGCTGTTTGATCAGGATATTCAAGATACTCCTCATTCGGTAAGAACAAAAACTCTCAGAAGAGGAAATGAGATGTAATGGTAATTTTCAGATTGCCTGTCAGCTCTAAACACATTTCTATCCATCAAGACAGTGACATAACTTTGACTTCTTTAGCATTTTATGGTTTATTTGCATAACCCAGAGCACCCATACTTTCTTCAGGTTTCATAGCAACTTTTCCACATGTAATTCATAGAAAAAACTTCTTCATGGTGTAAACTAAGGCAAAAGAAGTTTACTGTCGTGGCATTACTCATTATCTGAATGTATCATGGTACTGCTACACAACTCGTGTATAGCTTTCAATAAAAAGGACTGCTATAAAATCAAAGCTCTCCTCAAATAAACCACACAGGTATTATTTTATGCCTCTAGAACTGTAATTATGGCAATAAATACTCAGCAATAGGCTTTTTACAGTTTTTGATGGCCTGATGCCAGATGACTGGCTAAAAGAGTGCTTTTCTGTTTGCCAGGCTACTGAAGGCTACTGAGTCTGTTGTTTCTGGATTAGCAAGGACAGGTGTCCTGCTGGCTGTCCAGACCACAGACAGAAAACATAATGTTCAAATATTCAGACTTGTAAACTGAGTCTGTTTTGTGGTAGCTGATTGAACTTGCTGGTTCAGCTTGCAAGGAATTCCCAATAAGGTCTTGTAGAATGAAGTCTTTACTACTTCTTCAGATGATATCAGTACTTTGAAAAAAGGGAGAAAAAATCTTAAATAAGTTACTGGGGGAAAAGTAATTACAAGTTTTGACTGTTTAGATTTTCCTAAGGGGGTAACCTATACTTAACAAAAGTGTAGGCACCAGTGCAGCTCTACCATGAGCTGTGATCTGTGCGGCAGCAGAAGATGTTTAGCTTGAAAGGAGAGGGCTTAAGGAAAATTGAAACTAAGAAAAAAAAAAAAGAAAATGGATTTTAAAACACAGAAATAAAGGATAAGATTATGAATGAAGAGGACAGTGTTATTGTCCTCGGTTAATACTGAAAGAAGAGGCATTAATATCTTACTGCTGCTCTGTTTTAGTGGAAAAAATGAAAAGGAAAGGAGGAAGATGGGTTTATCCTCCTTAAAGAGACACTAAAAGGGCAAAGAACTTCTCTGGGAATGATTTGTACCAATAGGGCTAACAAAATCTGCTTCTGGGTAGACTAATTTAGTGTTATCTGATTGTATAAAGGGACAATTAAGAAGAGTTTCTTGACTTTAAATGCAGTCTGAAAGTGACTGGGATGACTGAATGTAGGAGAGGATAGCTAGGCAAGAGACCCTCTGAAGAAGTTACCTTACATAAAGCAATACTATCTTGTATTCATGCTTCTGTAACACAAATGCTAGAAATAATTCATTCCTGTTAAGTGAACTCTGAGAAATTAATTCATTTGCAGCACTGAAAAGAGCTATAGTGATGCGGTTTCTCCTGTGCTATTTTTTTTTTTTTTAATTGTATATAATATTTCAAAATAAAGCAAGGATTTGATCCTAATGATAATCTAATGACAATCCTGCTTTAGTTAAAGTTTATGATTATCTTACCTGTTTGTTTTAGAAGAGTTTCTTTCTGTGCTTTACGTACTCATAATGCATAATATAATAAATTCTTATAATTCTAGTGGATTTATTAATACATTTTTATAGTTATTTATAATCTTACATATATATATATATACACAGCTGTAAATTAGAGGATAATAGACACCAGGAGAAATGTATTCCTCTGATTTCCCACCACCCACCCCAAATTGTATGGTTTGATTTGTACCAGTTCTAGCAGAGATGTTGCCCCAATGGCTTCTATAGCAATTATGAAAAATTTAGACCGGTATGGGCTGATGAAGGAACACCAGAGTTCAGCAGTGTGAGTGTGCTCCACAACGATGGGTCCAACAACAGTTAGGATGTGCTCAATCTTCTTGGATCCAATTAAGTCCTCTGCTTATCCCTCTACTCTGAAGTATGTTTTATTTTCAGAGATCTACATAATCTGTGCCCCACTGAAGTGGAAGAAAGCGTAGCTGTGATTCCACCAGAGCTGATGGGCATAGCACAGTTTATGACTGAATTAGGTTTTCTGTTTAAATGCTTATGCTTTCTTTAATTTTTCCATAGATGTTTCCCATCAGCTACTGGCTGCATGGTGACTTCTCACAAACTGTTGACATTTAAAGCCTAAACACAAGAAAAATATCCCCAAGTGTGATCTGCAAAACTCTGCAGGTTGGTCACTGTATACGGAACACTTTTAGATGAGAAGTTCTCCTTTGTCTGAGCCTTGAGCATCTCCGAAAGCTTCATCCTTTATAAATAATCAGAAATGTCTCCTGACTTACTGCAGTGATATCAGTTGTGGAGAGGAAACATCAGGCTGAAGGTGAACAGACTTCATCTGATAGCGTGAGGTTTACCCGATTACTGAAGCTATCAGATACAGAGCAGCAACCTAGCCATTTTGATGAATTGTTTCTTGGGGAAGGGCTTTATTTTTAGTGCATTTATCCAGTGGTATTTTCTGTGGTGTTTTATCGACAATGTAGTCATATAGAGGAACTCACTCTCTGCCCGAAAAACTGATGATCTGGCCAGAGGTGAGCAATCAGGTGGGCTATATGGACTGTGATACTCTACTGTAGAAGATGAGAAAAGGTGGAATTTGTCTGGGAACCACTTTTTTTGTCTGCATATATGGTGTTTTATTGCTGTAGCTTCCAAGTGTGCACAGATGCAGGTGAAGTTAGACCACTGAAGAGCGATGGAAGTCGGCAGCGATTGCTGTGGTGAGTGGTGAAGGAGGGGAATGGGTAGCAGAGCAGTCTGCTCTAGGCAAGAGTAAATGCTTAATAGCACTGGAGAAATAGGAGGATGAGGCTGAAAAATAGGCTTTGAGATCAAATTTGGAATGGGTCAAGAAGCCAGGCTGAGGAATGCATCCAGGGTAAGAGCCTGGACACGGCAGGGGAGGAGTGAGAAGGGATGGCAGGCACAGAAAATTATATCTCCTGAAATATCTTGCCTCCAAGAGTGTGTTTTGTTCCTGGGACTATGGGAAAGGTATCATTTTTGATGACTAGTCTAGCTATAATTAGGTTCCTAAGCTGCTGCCAGGGAGAGTATGATTTTTTTTCAAAGGAACACGTGCCTAATGCATTGAATTAGTTAGAAACAAATGGGCTTTGCTTACATTTCTGAGGGAACTTCCTAATTATGTTAGGTTCAAGTGCTGAGAGTGTCAACAAGCAATGAAAATAAACAGGTGATGTAAGAAAAGCATTAGATACCTTTCCCAGAGTGAAACATATGTTAACATAACATAACATCAACAGGGTTCCTAACATATCCCAAACAGCAAAAATATTATCAAAGGGGTCAAGATGAATCATAGAATAACACCAATACTTAATCTATTTCGTAGAATAAATGCAGTTCTCCACTTTGTCTGTAACCTTCAGCTCACCTACTTAAAAGAAAAGCTTTACTTTTTATCCTTTTGAAGATATAATATGAAATGTCATGTGAATGTAAATAAAGTGAGCCTGTATTTTTTTCTTAATAGGAATTCAGTTTTGATCAAGTCTAAGATTCTGTTCGCACTGTTTAATTTTAGACTGTCAATGTCAACATTTTCTACAGAAAAGAACACTCACCCTAAAAATGGGAAGTCCTTGAGATAGGTTTTGGGCATATGTGAGTGTCTCCTCCAGCATCTGTTTCACTGCCCCCAACAGAAAAAAAAATGATGTTTATCAGAACTTGATAGCCTGCGAGGGTGGGACAGACCATGGGGTCCCAGACCAGAGATACACTTGTATCTCTTCAGATCTTCATATCTTCAGATCTTCATATCTTCAGATTCACTGATATTATCCCATATGGAGGTCGATCTAGACTCTCATGACAGTTTCCACATGGTTCCCAGCCAGAATTTTCCAATATGTCACTATTATTGCCAGAAATGTTAAATTAAATGCACAGTCAAATGCTTTTGTCCTGTTCCCCTGTCCTGAACAGAGATGCAGAACTAATTCTTTTCCTTTGAAGTAACTTTTGCACGTTTGAAGCTGTTATTGCATCCTTCTCATTTGCCTTACCTCCACAATTTTCTGCTTGGTTTTATCAATCCCTCATCATTGATCCTCTTTCCTCTTGCCACTGCTTTTCTTATTGTTCCTGAATTTATCTCCAAAAATGAACTTAGTTTTCACTTCATGCAAAATAAATCCAAAGTGGTCTCTTCCTGCATTATTTTGATTAATTGCCTCGCTCCTGCCCGCCCCCCCCCCCTTTTTT
>VZTM01028753.1:365335-377922 GCA_013400555.1 Jacana jacana
CCCCCCCCCCCCGAGAAAGGCCCCTTTTGCCCTTTCCTTCAACTGAGAGATTTTCTGATCTGTTTGCCTACCTGACAGATGTTTGTCTAGTTTGTTCTTAAAAACCTCTCCTGATGGAAATTCCTAAATGATCTGTTCCACTAATTAGGTCTCTTCAGCAGTAAAAAAAAAAAAATAAAAAAAAATAAATCACAATATCCTAGTTAGATCTAATCTGCTTTGTTCTAATCCTATTATTCTTCTACCGTTAACAATGGATATGAAGAAAAGCATCCATCCTCCTTTATTGCAGCAATCTTTAAATATGTTTAAAGTCTGCTATCAGTCTCTGCCTGAGTGTGTGTGGGATGCAGGAAACGTCAAAATAGGTGGTATGGGAAAAGCAGAGGAACAAAACACCTTCACTTCACATGTACCCAAAACACCAGTAATCCCATGTTCAGCTGAGGCTACATGTGATACTGTCCCGAGTGTTCAGTGCACAGTGCTAGTACTGAAGTCAGATGTTCTGTGGGAAGTGGAATTACTTAGTCCATGTTGCTGATGGAAAGGTTCTTGTGTAGTGAAAATCAAATGGTTCCCCTGAACTGAAGGTAAATGCATTTAGTGGTTCCCAGCCCAAAATGTCAGAAGACAGTGCAGGTAAGAGATGCAGGTCCCTGAGGCATGGTTTCCTTCTTTTTTGGGCTTTGTTTGTGGTTTCTTTTTTTTTAGGAGGGGGTGTTTTTTTGGTTTTGGTTTGGGTTTTTTTCCCTGTCTGGGATTTAGGAAGCCATGATTAACCTCTATAGCATCTTGCTACTTACTCTTTTCCATTTAAAGCTGGGGAGTTTGCCCCCTTGGAGGGACTCAAATATCTTCACAAGCCTAAATACAATTGAGTTACTGCCCCAATTTTGTGTTGTGTAAATTAGATAAAATGGAGATAGGGTAATTATTTTTGTTAGGTGGCTTAAATTAAAAAAAAGGAAAAGCAAAAATGAAAAAGCAAACACTCAAATGCTGGTCAGTTGTTACAAGAGTAATGAACTCTTTCTGGGATTTTTTTTTTTTGTTGTTTGGTATTTGTGCACCACTGCTATACTTCGTGTTAGTCTGTGTTGCAAAATTAGATGGGACAGAGGTGTACATTATCTCACAGCAAAAAACTTAAGCTAGTGCTTAGAACTTTCCAGTGGTGTTAGCAGAGGATTCCTTGGGGAAAAAACCCACAGCAGTCATCCCCTTTCAGCTCATGATTAACCATATGCTTCCACAGCTTCCTTAGAAATGCAGGAATCTTGGCCGTATAACAACAGGTCTCTAGTGTGTACAACTGGCTTCTGTGTATGTGCTGCTCCTTAACTTGCCTTTGGAATCACGAAAATGCAGAATAGACATGCACAGAAACATTTGAGATGCTCACCTACTTTCATGACAATGTTATGAGGCTTTTGCATCCTAAAAAAATAAAGCTATGTATATGATTAGGAGCAATAAATGGTTCAGTCTGCAAATGCATAATGAAGGAATGAAAAGAAGGTAGAATAAAAAGTCCTGCTGGCAGAGATGGATTGCTGGGCTGAGAGTTGCTGATGATCAGCATTGCTATGCAGCCACATTTTTAGTGGCTCTTTATTCAGCCACTTAAAATAGATCATTTGTGACAATTTAGAACACTACTAAACACGCATTGTCACTCTGATGTGCCAAATATGTCAGGGAAATAAAATAATAATTTTCTAAAGTCCTTCTGGGAATGTTCTGTGGCAAAGCAAGCTCGTTTTTAAGGAATGTGAGGGTTTCCTTTATCTTAACGGTTTGTCCACTGTGGGTTTTGTTGGAGATTTAATTCTCATACTATTTCTGTAGCTTTGGATTAAAATGGGGTGTTCCCTTGGAGACAAAGGTGGTATTTTATGTTATATAATATGATGGGTTCAGTACTTTTTTTTAAACAACATATAAATCAGCCTGGTATCTTTACAGCAAAAGGGAGAATATAAAATATTGATGTTACTGCTGTAAAAGTAGGTCTTTCAGATTAATTTTTTTAATAAAGTAAAAACCAGGGATGTTTAAATGACTGGAAGAGTAGGCTAGTAAATTTAGCCAAGTAGCTGCAGTTTTGTGCTGTAGATGTTTTTGTCCTGCTTACACTGATGGCCTCAGAAAGGGCTGGAGAAAGTGGAAAGTTAGTAGTCAAAACTTTTCTCATGATTTGTGCATTCTTTTATAATTATTTTTTTTTTGTATTTCTACTTTTGGAAACTGCTAAACAGGTAATGTAAGAATGTTTTTAAGCTTTTGTTTTTCTTTAAAGCTTTTTTTTAAGCTTTAAGCTTCTTGGCAAAAAGCTCCTGTAGATAAAACTCATTCTGTAGACCTATATGCATCGATTTCTAGTGCATATGAAGCATTGTATGAGGTTAGATGCTCAGCTTGCTTTAGCATTTTGACAAGAATGGCAGAGGGAGGATTGGCTATGTAATGCCATGTGCTGTTGTTTGATTATGATCTATGGTCCTAATCAATACATTAAGTAATGTCAAACTTATCCTTTAGGATTATTTTTTTTTTTCCTATGGAAATGAGTAGCAATCAGTATAGAGGAAAGGAATTTGGGAGGTGTCAGTTCTGGAAGTATGCATTAAACTCAGACTAATGATGCACTCTCCACAGTGCCACTTCTGTGTAATAAAAACCAGGACTGAAGCAGACTTGAGTGCAACGCTATCTATGTGTGCATGACATCAGGTGCTGGATCCTCCAGCTTTTTGGCTCCATCCATTCTAAAGTGGATGGAGCCAAAATGGCTCCATCCATGGATGGGCTGGTCTTTTACTTGGCTTAAGGGCAAATAGATGAAGTTACAGAGTTTAATCACAAAAAGTATAAGTCTTAGGCACTGTTTTTGGCTCTAGAATTGCCCTGTCGAGGTTTTTGTGTGACTGACTTCACAGGGGTAAAACACAACCTACAAGGGTATGCTTTTCTCATGGTTTCCTTCTGCGTAGCTACTGTTGACAGTCATATTCAGCCTTTATGATATGTGCTCAGGTGGAGTTATTCAAGTACAGGGAGCTAAAAATTTGTCCAGACATCACAAAGTAGAAGCATGTAAAGTGAATTTAAAGTACTCTATGATTTTCATAATAATTTTTGTGCCTAGAACAGATGAATTTATAAGTAGTTTTTAAACTCTGATTAAAGATTCAGTGCAACTGAAAGGCACATTTATGTAACTTTTACATTGTACTCAAATTTAAAAAAAAATAAAAAAAATTGAACCTGAATCTTAAACAGGGAAGAGGTTGGTGTTGGCTTTGTAATCCCAGTGTCTGGCTTTAAAAGACAAATCTGAAAAGCATGCAGTGCTTCTGGTTGTGTTTAGAATAAGACTTGTTGCATTTTGTTCAACCAGAGAAAAGGAAGCCAATTATAAGTCCTTTATTTTTAGTTGAAGTTGAATAATAAAATGTACCAACCAGTATGGCATTTGGGTGTTTTCAAATAATCTCGTTTTTGTTTTTCCCAAGAAAACACTGTAAAGCATTTATGAATAACTGACTGTTACTTATCTTGGCTCAACTTAAAGCACAGCAAAGTCACCAGAGCTGTGTTGATGCAAATGCTTGAGGAGCTCAATTCTCTGTGGATTGTAAGAGAGCTATACCCAAATCCTTGTGTAACGTGGGGGAGGAAAAGTTTTTAAAAAAATCCCATACCTTTCTGCTTTGTTTGCTTTCATGTAACTGTCACTACTACTGAGTTAAACTATAACTGACATATAAGAGGTATTGGAGGTTCCTGGAGCTACATGAGGACAGTGTATAGCAGTAGAAATATTGAAAGAAACTCAAACCTAGTAAAGCATGGAACATATGTGTACTGTAATGCAAAATCTCTCCTCGAGAGATCCTTTAGATAGGCTTAGAAGCTGCAGGCAGGATGGTCTTCCCAGTGAATGATGGATGCAATGCACCTCTCCCGTGAGGTGGAAGCAGCTCCTTGTGCTTGGATCTCTCCTTTCAGCTGGTTATCCCTCTGTTACCTGACCCAGACTTGGCCTGGAGGATGCTCAGCTCTCCCCATCCTTACTTTTAGCATGCACAGTGCTGCTAGCACTGCTTTCTGTTGAAGTTTCCACAAGTGACCACTTGAATTGAAGGCTTTTGGACAGAGCTCTACTTCAAGATCTTTTGGTTTTCCCCCTTGGACATGAAGAACACTCAAAAAAATAGAGTTCTCTTCATTTCACTGTTTGAGTTTTCTGTGACACTGATTTAATAGTATATATAATATAAGGGTGGCAATACGAGTAAAGAGCATGCAAAAGCAGTATAAAAGAGACATGGTTACAGTCTAGATACATTTTGTGTAAGTAATTCCCCATGTTGAAATGTGGCATGCTGATGCCTGCCTAAAACCCTGAAGTATCTGGGAACACAAATAATATATTTAATATTTCTATTTCTTTTGTATTTTTTCACATCTAATTATGCCATCTGTGTAGCTATTGTGAATGCAAAGGCTGCATTAACTGAATGATATTTCAGCAGAGCTGCTTCTATCTGTCCAACTTATGAAATTACAGAGTGACTTAAAAGACATTCTGCTTTTTAATTTGCTTGATAAATATGCCAGTACTTCTCATTTTATGGCAAGAAGCAGAAAGTCTTGTCAAATTACTGATGTATACCTATGTGATGAGACTGCAAAGCAAGCATTTCCCCACCTTTGACCTGCTGTGCATGGGGCACTGGGACAACATCTACTTGTCACAGCCTCTTGCCATCAGCCTGTGTCTTCTTGGGTTAACGGTTGGACATGTAGTCCCATGGTATTTTGTCAGCATTTTGTTATGAGAGCTTTGAGGAGGCAGATGTTTCTTGGAAGGCATCAGCAAAAGCCACTGACAACTTTATTGGATACTGACAGGAGCTTGGATCCATCTTTGCAATGGGTTTGGAAGAAGTGATGAAATGGCAACAACTTTCATCCCTTAGAGTAAAATAAAATTCAATCAGTCTTTACTAGATATGGGATGAACATGTATAGTCAAACCTACCTAATGTTTCTCTTAATTTGGACATTTCAAATGATCCATTTTGCTGTGAAGGGATTCCAGAGATGACAAGCCTGAAAAGAAAACATTGGAAGTACATTAAGAAATACAATTTGCACAGCTAATTTATGTATATACTTCATAAAATGATAGGATTTCGGCAGTGCTAGGTTTTAACTTTATGCCCACTCAGTTTTCTTATCAGCTGTATGCCAGCGGCTATACACATAATTCTCTCTTTCACTGCTTACTGGACCCAAGCCTACTCAATTTAGTTTAGCTGGCAATGGCACTTCTCACTTTCTTAAAACACAGGGCTTTCCAATTTCCAAGAATGTTTATGGTATCATAATAATTTGAAACAGGTGTTCAAGCCTCTCTCCTCTGCTGTGCAACAGAAGGCTTATATATTTTTCATTCTATATGGAGACAAACCATAGCACTTGGGATGACCATCTGTCAATGAATTTCTTCTCTTTGACTATAAGCAAAATGGAAATTATTTTTTTTGTCTGTTGTGAACACCGGTGAAACTAATGGGACATCCCACTTCCCACATAGAGTTTTATGGTTAGTCATTTCCAGGGGATAAGCCTGCTTGATTATTTGATGTGACTTTCTTTCATATTTGGACAATTCCAGTGAAAATAAGGCTGAGTGCTTCAGTCAAACTTTCTTTGTACTTAGTGTGTCTGGTTGAAACTAATGAGATCCTCCTGTGATACGGGTCCGCTCCTGTGGGCCTCCGAATTTGTGCTGGCAGCAACTAATGGGGAATCCCAGAAAGGGCTGTTTGTCCTGTTGGTGTCTTGGTGCTTTCTCAGGAAGAAATGCACTTTGTATATCCTGGGTGCTGCCCAAGCTCATCATCCCACTATCTGAGTCTCATCCGCTTCTCTGTAGAAAATAAAATTTTCTTTGTTCTTCAGCAATTGTTTCCATTTGTGCTTCCTGATAACTCAGCACTTCTCATTTTCTTTTTCCCTTTCCTTCTTTATGTCTCCTGACCCTGCTTGTTGCCTTTTGTACCCCACTTGTCGCCCCACCCCCTGCCCCACCTCAAGCTCATCTCCTGTCCAGCTCGCTGGTGGTATTTCTTCTGCCTTTGGCTACCTGTAATTTTGTTTCAGCCAATGGCTTCAGCCCCTTCATGACTATTTTCAGGTCCATGCTGCAGGGCATAGTCTTTGCACTGAGGAAGATTTAAGATGCTCTTGGATTTAGCTAGGAAAGTGGAGTCATGGTGGTACCTTCATGATGGGCTGCCTCAGAGGAAAGGGTTTCTGACGGGAAATGAAAACAAAGCTGCAGTATTTTGAACAGTTCAAGGTTTGTGTGGTCTGCAGTCCTTACACTGTGGAACTGACTATTTTCCTTTTACATTATGATCCCTAAGGTAAAATGTAGGGACAATAGAGGAAATTGGGAGAATCAGGAGAAACAAAAGATGCCACCCATCCAAGGTGCGAGGCTGCATTTCCACTATGCCTGGTGGGGTCTTCCAGCTGCCTTTGAGGGCTTGGAGCTCCCTTAAAAGCCTCTGCCAAAGTGCTGTACCTTCCACGCTCAGCCTGGTATGTTCAGTGTCTCTCTGGCATCTTGCAGAGGAGTTTTATGTAGTTGACCTCTATTAAGGAAGGATTAGTGGAGAGATGTAGGGAGAGAAACCTCATCAGGCTGCTTCGTGGGGGGCTGTGGAAAAGGGCAGGGAGATTCAGAGAGGTCCTGAACAATGCTATGAGCCAGCAGATAGCTGGGCTTTTGTTAGGAGACTGAAAATCCATTTGGGTCTGGAGTGGATTTTGTAATGGCTTGCTCTTTCTTTGAACTTGCTTAATAATACAGTGTCATTAATGTGCTTCTAAGTATGTTAACACAGCTGCAAGCTATTGTGTTTTATGGATATAACAGATCTTGTATCCCTGCCCAAAGAAATCTTTTGGGAAATTTTCCAAGAGCTCATTAATAGCAGACACTAAATATACATTCCTGCTACAAGAGCAAGTACTCTTGGGTCTGGTTAATTGTTATGTCAATTATCATACAAGAACAGTTCCGAATGAGCAGGTGGGTGAAGGCTGTAGATGGGTGAGAAGCTGTATCAGTTTCTGTCCACTTTCTGTTCCAGAGTGAACAGAAGTTACCGAAGTGAATCTCCATCCAAAGCTGCTTTCTGATGCTCAAGCTGAGTTAAGGTGAAACCTTTTCCATAGTCATGCATTCAAGGGGACATTTGGTTTGAGTATGAGTTTAGTCATTTAACTTCATTTTTTCTGTATTTTAGAGGTAGATACAGCTCTTCCCCAAATGGCTGTCAAGTGGCTCCCCTGCCCTTCCATAGTTTACATATGGGCTAATACTTATCTTTTTAATTGCAGCTGGGGAAGATGACTCCTTTTCCCAAGAAAAAAATGTGTTGTGGTAGAGTAGAGTAGAGAAAGACGAGGCTTAGGTATCAGTGAAGATTTCCCTCCCTGCACCATGCTTTGGTCAGAACGAGGTGCCTGGCCAAATAGACTTCTCTGCTTGGAATCCACGTTTTTTCTCAGGAACAGTAGAAAGGACTCTTCAAACACCATTTAAGGGATTTTCAGAGCTGCCTTATGGCTCAGTCCAAACCAGGATTTGTGAACAATTGTGTGCTGAAATGAATGGGAACTGGGCACCCAGAGTTCTTTGGCAGATTTGAACATCTCAGCTGCATAAGAAAAGGTAATTCATCTCAGTCAAGTCCTCAGTGTTATTAACTTGGAGACTTGGTTCCACTGTTCTGGTTGGCTATGAAGGGACTGGAGTTCACCTCTTCATTCTCAGGCATGTCTAATCCTGGTACTAAGATAATAAAATAATAATTATTGGTTCACAAAATTTCAGTATATTTCAGTAATGTGAAAAGCAACAAGCAAATTTTTTACTGGCTTGGCTGATGAATGTTAAGAAATAAAATATAATTTATGAAAGAAAGAGTATAAAGACAAATAATGTAACTGTCCCTTCCCATAGCTTTCCAGAGTATTTCAGAGTAAATAACTCACAGTAGTTTTGCTTAGAAAATGTGATTAGCGGGCAAGGGCAGATTTCCCTAAATCTCAAGAATGGCAATTAAAAGGAAACTGTAATAACTGGGAGAAGAACTACAATTAACACAGTTCTGCTAGTCCCTTTCAATTATAAGTAGCAGGAACAGCAAGTTGATTCATCCCTTGGAGAACTGCATCTGCCTCCATCCATCTTCCTGGTAGGTTCAAACCCACATCTGAAAGTAACTCTTCTTCTGTGTTTATGCGGAGTCAACAGCTGTTAAAAACACCGGCAGCTGCTGACAGACCAAAGGTAAGCTTGCTCTCCAGTCTGCTGACGTTTAAGAGCTGTTACCTGGATTACAAAGTTTTATAGATGTAAATTGCAACTTTGAACAGAAGTAATGTGGTTGTTTTTTTTAGAATTGATTATCGTCTCCTTCAGCATTTGAAAAGGAAACTATGTGATTCCATATTTAGTCTATTTAAATCTTGTACGTAGAAAGAATTTTATATATATAAGCACTATACAGTCTCTGACTTCCTCTGTGTAAACATACAGGGAGAAAGACTGGAAAATCAGTTTCAAAATTGAACACTGTTCAACGATTTTCCTGGTGAAAGATCCTGGATTGCAGGATTGTGCTCCTCATCGAACAGTAATTCTTTCTTTGTTTCCAGGGTAGGTCTTGATACTGAAATGCTTTGGCAAGCTGAGGACGTGTCTGTGCATATGGCAAGTTGCTCTTGAAAAAAAAAATAATTGAAATTTGTTTAGTTGTATCAGGAGTTGAGTTAGAAGACTCCAAATCTGGAGTTGTTTCAGGAAAAGACTGTTCAAGTAGTGTTTTATGTATGGTTTTACTGTGGTTTAGGAAAAAAAAATAATAATTAAAATCTTTTATTTGTATTTTGCAACACAGTGTTTAGAAACACTAGTACGTGACACTAGTTTAGAAATGTATATGGGCAATATATGGATTTTTTAATAATGACTCTTGTAGGAGCCACTACTTGGGTAAACAGAGCTGTCTAGAGTATTTTCTCGGTGTGGCTTCTTACACAGGCATGATGGGTATTTTCATCTCTTCTCTTGAAATGGAATAAACATTTTCCTCTCGCAGAGTATAGGACCTGCTTAGGGAACTATGAGCTTGAATTTCTTTGACGTAGTCAACCCATTCCTTCCTGTTTGGCATGATACTACCAACGTGTATAAAGAAGCATAAGTCTTCAGATGCTTATATCAGTGTGAAGCAAAGCTCTGGTTTTTGCATAGTTTATATCCAAGGGAAACAGTACATCCTCATCTCTATATGCTTCTTGGCATACTCAGAATTTGTATATTTTGCAAGAAATGATAGACTTATCTTTGGTCTGCAGCTGAGAGCATCTTGCTCATTTTAAGCTCTAACTTGGGGGGTGTTCCAAAAAATAAGAATTTTCAAAAAAAAAGGAATAATAGATTGAATTGAGTTCTGCAGAGCAAGACTAGTTTGGTAAGAATTTGGTCTAACTTCCCACAGGAGTGACCCTTTATTTCACCTCTTTCACCGTGACCTCTGTTTTTGAAGTCTGTAATTCTTATGAATGATTGCTCCCAAGTGGATCTTTTTTACATTCTTATTCTATATCTAGACACATCAGGACATGGGAAATTACCTACCTAGTCTTCAGTAATGAAAGGGAAAGCTGAAGATAAATGACATTTAAACATTTAAATAGAATCTGGTGTTTTTTTCTCTCACTAGCAGAAACTTGGATCAGATGGCAGAACTTACTGAGTGCATCTCTACGCTGTCGTGCTTGCCTTTGTACCTTAATTAAAAAGTTCTTCAGTTTTTACACTGTCCGGTCACCTGGTTGCACTGTGTTGCCAGTGGAATCTATTAGTTTTAAGTATCTGCTGGCTGACTTCAGGGAGGGTGCACAGAGAGCATGTGCCTACCACCAGGAATGAAAGGATGAAGGGCTGCAGAGCAGTTGATATAGGTAGGATGAGGATCACAAATCACTGACCTAGACCTACTAGATCTTTGCTTTATGTCTAAAAGGATTGGTCATCTCTGCATTGGCATCTTTTCCTACATGAATGTTCCTGATCCTTCCTTGCCACAAAGTCCTCTCCCCCTGTCCAAGTGCTATAGCAATACCGTATACTAATAGCAACCGGAAAAATTACTTTCATGGTTAATGTGAAACAGCATCATGGAGAACACTTCCCACTTAGAAAAGAACCATCATCATTAGAAAAGGTGGATGGAGGTCAGGACAGTCTCTCCAAGGTAAATTCAGGTGCAGCGTTTTGCTGCTGCACAAGCAGCAGAGCTCTGTAATGAGCAGAGCTCCAGTGATTTGGAACCTCCCACTTTACCTAAACCCTCATATCTTGTTTTCTTTAGCATTTTCTTAACCTTCAAAGAGGAATGGATTAACTTTTTAAGTAGGCACTGTGCTGGCAACTATAAGAACTTGCATTTACCACCCAGAAGAAACTTGTCAGTAGAATAAGTTTAGAAGAGGAGGCAATGATTCCTTACTTAATTATACATTAAAAAATGGTAAATTTATTCCTGCAGATTATTCAAAACAAATTATTCAGTCACCCTCAGGGAGCACTGTGAAGCCTGTAAAATGGGAAACGCTTGGGCACTTCAGCTGGAATAGAGTCCTCCTCACAGTTATGGGTGAGAGCGTTTGAACTGATGATGAGCCCATGATGACTAGAAATGTGTGAGGAGCAAAGGGATCGCATCAATGCCTAATCATCACAGTCCTGTTAAGAGATATCTATTACAACTGCAGTGAGTTTCCTGTCCCTGTACTTATCTCACATCTATTAACACTGGTTTTCTCTTGACTNATATTGTGACCAGTAACTCAAACTGTCATTGCATTTCTGAAATAAGAAGAAGGATTATCAACTTCTGTTTTGCTAATCAATCACCAGTGGCCTTCTGTCAACAGACTTACATCTTAATGCTCTTTCTGGAGAAAACACTTTGACTCAATTCCCCAGGGAAAAAATAGTCTGCATCTGGATGGTGAGTAGGGATCTCTAGACTTTGTGGGTTGGTGGAAGAGGAGTTGGAAGGGTTGGCTGATGGTGGGGCTGAGGGCAGTGTGAAGAGGTACCCCCTTCTTTCTCCATGCTGGGTTAGCTGTTGAGGGTGTTTCACGCTGGTTGAGAAATCTCTTTGTAATTTGCTGCTGCTTTAATCACTTCAGATGGATGGCTCTGTTCTTGTTGATTTGTTTGTTTTTTCATGCAACACAGAATCGCAGAATCTTCGTGGTTGGAAAGGATCTCTGAGATCACCAAGTCCAACCATACACACAAAAAAACCCCTACAATCTTGGCCACTAGAGCATGCCCTGAAGTGGCACATCTACATGTTTCTTAAATACCTTCAGGGATGGTGACTCAACCACCTCCCTGGACAGGCTGTTCCAGTGCTTGACCACTCTGTCAGTAAAATCATTCTTCCTAATATCTAATCTTCCTTGATGCAACATCAGACCAATTCCTCTGGTCCTGTCAAAGGAAATTCACTTGTGAGAAGAGGCCAACACCCACTTCTCTACGCCCTCCTTTCAGGTAATGGTAGAGGGCAATGAGGTCTCCCCTTAGCCTTCTCTTCTCCAAACTAAACTTTCCCAGAAACTAAACACTGTCTTTTCTGGATTATCTTCTTATCTGCACATTCTCATAGTAGCCAGCTCAGAGATTGCAGTCAAGATGCAAGAGGATAAACCAGCCAAATTACATGTGCTAA
This sequence comes from Jacana jacana, assembly GCA_013400555.1. Taxonomy (NCBI): domain Eukaryota; kingdom Metazoa; phylum Chordata; class Aves; order Charadriiformes; family Jacanidae; genus Jacana; species Jacana jacana. The sequence continues at coordinate 377,179 of VZTM01028753.1, forward strand.
ACATTCATCCAGAAGACAAACTTTCTAGGATAATCAGAAAAAGAATAATCTGTTACCTTAATACTGTCCCTATCTGAGTCTTATGAAACCAACTTTCCTCTAGGATATATCACCTTTTGTATGACGTGTTGTAGATCGTGCCACATCTTACAGAAAACATGATATATGTAAAAGTAATAGAGAACTTTTGCTCCTGTAATGAAATATCTCTGCCATCTTTAATTAAGTCCATTTCCCACCAGTAAAAGTATGTAAATCACTCCCCAATAATAAGTTTGCCATTTAGTTTTATTTGCAAGATGACAACACTGAGTAATCATGGAACATTATTTACAAAATTAAACAAACAACAGTGCCTACAATTCAAAGAATTAATATATCCACACGCTCAAAAAAACAAACAAATCAAAGGGAATTCATTTGTTTGACAGCCTTACAAACTGAATAATAAAATGGAAAAAACATGAGTGTGAAGCTATTTAGCTTGGAATAATTTGAGATAGGAAAAGAAAGAAGATGGGAGGGAGGAAGGAAGAGGAAAGGAGAAAAACTTTATTTTAAATTAAATGACAGCTTAAATTGATATAGTCTCTACAGGACAAACTGAGTGAGGTTACCAGTGTGTGGTCTCAGTTAAATGTGTGTATAACAGTGAAGAATTGTGCAAATAAACTGTTGAAGTTTTACAAGACACTTCTTTGAGCTTTAGAAAAGCTGCTGTTTGTGACAACTCTAATTAATCAA
>VZTM01028754.1:1565-22156 GCA_013400555.1 Jacana jacana
ATCACACATCGGGCTCATCTTGAACCCTTACACTGAGGAGAAGGAAAAACAAATTGAAGTTCAGGGACTCAGCCTGTCACTATTCAGAGAAACACAAGTGTTTGTATTTATAGCTATTGGCCAGTCTGAATGTGAAGATGGATGCAGCTAGTAATCACATAAAATGATCCACTTCCAATGCAGCTGGCCTTTATACTGCAGAGAGAAAACAACGGGGCCTTTGGTCAGTAGTCACGGACAGTACATTACCATTAGTAATTTTTCACAGTACCTTTCTAGCAAAAATGCCAGAGCTCTTCTAAACAAAAGGGCAAGCTAATCAGGTCAAAATATTAAAAAAATATTCAAATATTTAACCCAAGCAGATCCCATATTTCAGTACAATGGGCTTTACCAAGCAAGGCGATTTCAAGTTGTGCTGCCCTGGGTTGTCTCATCACTACAATATTTCCAATATTCCAGTGGAGTAGAAACCATTCATATAGAAATTATGCCCAATCCTGACACCGCTTGGCGTGCTAAAAGTCCAGGAGCATTGATGAAAGTGGTTTTTGAAGAGTTTTACTTTAAGGTTGGCAGAGAAACTAAGCTGCCCTTTGAACCATTAAAAAGAAATGTAGTGTAGACCAAGTGCTGGGTGAAAGACACAGAACTGGGAAAGAACACTACTCAGGGTTCACAAGTATAAGACAGTCAGTAATGCTTTTTCTCAGTTCTTCCACATCTCCCATGCTCTGGCATGGAAAGAAAGAAAAAAATATTGATTAAGGAAAGAAAAGGCCTTTCATAAATAAGAAATTTGTAAGAATAGTAAATAGTAAGAGAAAACCTTGTGTGAAGTAGAGACATTTCATGAAGACTCAGGATTAAGGATAAAATCATTCTACTCTTGACATACAGGAGGGGGGCAACAGATGGAAACACTGTTAAGGAGCTCACTCTGCTTGTGCTTATGATCCTGAGAGAGTCTGGTAAAGGTGGGTTAAGGAGGATAACAGCATTTTCTTCTCCCAACATCATAACCAACTTACACTGAGCTCCTCAGGGCTGAGCTGACCTTCCTATAAACTGATACAGACCTCTGAAGCTTCTTGTCAGAGCTTCTTTAGAAACCATCACAAAACGCATAAACTGAAAAACTCATACAGAGGTATCCTGGAAAAGAAAATGCATTCATATTTCCAGCTTTTAATTATAACATAAAAATCAGGGGTGCATACAAAGACATACATTAAAATAATATAATCCTCTCTACAGGCCTATTAAGTCTGACTTGCTCTGAAATGGAAGTCCCCCATCCAACCCCCTCCCTCCTCATTCCAAGGCAGTCTCCATTGCTACTAAAAGTATTGGTTTTCAAGGCCATAATCATACACTGGTCTGTAAAGAAAACAACACACTTTGATGGAGTAGGAATCTTTCCCTGGAAGTCAAAAGGAAGACTGTTTTTTGTTCCCCATTCAAGTCTATTCTTATTGTACAGGCAGTTTCAGAGGGTTGTGTAAAAGCTAATGGGCAGAAAAAATACTGCCTTCACTGCCTGTCACCCTTGAAATCCCTAACGTGACAATAATCAGTACTTCCCCACCATATGCTACACGCTTCTGGTGCTTTCCAAAAAGCCTCTTTATCTGATGCTGGGAACAGGCTCCTGCTGCAGACCTGTATGCAGAGGGCTGAAAGTACCGCACAAACAAGAGATGGAGTTGGAGAAAATGAGTGGCTGAGTATGGATAGAAACAGGAAATCAATTCTCAGAGATGCTATCTTTGCTCTGGTGCTTCTGTTCCACCTCCTCCTCCCACGCTTGCTCTCTGTCCCTCGCCAGCTTCCTACTGTACCAGCTCTTTTCCTAGCTACCCACAAGCAAAGCTAGGAAACTTTACCAAAATTCTCTTTCCCCTGCTGGTGCAGTATGTCTCTGTTTTAAGAGTATTGTCTGGTTTACCCTGGCCTATTTTTGAGTGTCATCTAAAAAAGCAGCAGCTATTTTTCTTCCAGCCTTTTCTGCTTCCCCAAGTATCAATCCAGATCTCATGTAATGATAGGTTTCATGATCTCTCAGAAACTCTGAGAAATCAACAGGATGAAAATTACAGCGTATGGAGAATAAACAGCCTTTTTTTAAAAAAAAAAAAAAAAAAAGTAGGGGCCAGCAGGATAACAATTCTGATAAGATTTAAATAAACATACGTGGGAGGTAGCAGGAAAGGCAGTTGGTTCCTCATGCTCAGACGCACACAGGTAATGACCTCTGTCTTTTGCTCTCCCAAAGCTAACAATGCTGGTTATTGCACTCCTCCAGTGTGATCTGGAAAGGATCCAGCACACTACTGATTACATTTCATCCACAGTTAGTTTAACCTTTGAAACATGACAGTCAGTGGTAGGGAACAGGCCAGCACGTAAGGTCAGCTCAACCTTGTTGGTCCCAGCATTCTCCCAGTGTTTGCACAGAAAACAACCCGGTGACCAGGGATTCCTCCCCCATAAATACAAAAGACCCAACAGGGACAATGCCAAAATGCCGATTTTATTGCAAGGTACCATTAACAGCCATTCATCTGCCAGGACAAAAAAATACTGGTTGCCTTTTTTCAAAAAACCTAAGAAATAGTATTATGCATAGTGTCATGTAGGAAGGCAGAGATGTGACTGTTTGGTCCAACGCCAGGTATCAGGCAAGTGTTGCATGTTACTCCTTCTCCAAGAATAGAGAAAGAAAAAAAAAACAACCATCTCAAAGAGAAAATAAGCATGCTTTAAAATAACAGTGAAACAACTGGGTCAGCAAGTGTAACAAGAACACTTTGTGCTAAAAGGAAGGCTAAAAAGAATTCCTGTTAAGATGTCTATTTTTCTCAAGTTCACTTCCTTTCCAGAGCAGGCTCGTTTGAAGCTTACATTTTATGTGTTGTACACCCAATGTTAAAATGAAAAAACCAGCATCTTCAATTACCCTGTATTTCTACAGACAAGTACAGGATTTATAAAGATTTATCTCTTTCTAAATATTATTTTTAAGTTTCAACAAAATCCTTAGTCACATGAAAACGTATGCAAAAAGATTTTCCTGGCTTCAAAAAGCTTCTTGCTAGTTATTTAGGAGTTATCACATTTTCCTTCTGGATAGGCTGAGAGCATTTTGAAGTTATTATAATGGAAAAAAAAAATCAATATGCCTTAGGAACTACTGCCCTCTAACATACTAGCAGTGATGAGAAGTTTTTTTTTAGTGATGCTTAACTATCCCTTGGAGCATGTGCACTTGGATTTTTCATTATTTGGGTGTTTGTGTGGATGGCTCAGGGAGCACAGGCTTTTCAAAAGCCAGTACAAGGTGAAAAAAGGTCACTTCAGCAGAATTCATTTTCCCTTAAATTCTCAGAGAAATGCTGCTAAAAAGTGGCAACAACAAACCTTTCCTCTTTTCCTCTCGTTATCAGCACTTCCTAAGGTTCCTTTGGTTATAATGCAATAATATCTTTGGCTATACCCTACCACCTTTTTCCTCCTCCTCTAACACTATGTTTATCACAAGTGCTGGCAACAGTCTTGTTAAGAGTGGGAATTGGACTAGACCTCCAGACGCTCCCCTTCCACCCAGCACTTCAGCACTGCCATGATGAATCCGCTCGCCCACAAGCCGTATCTGCTGCTGCTCTGGAGGGAAGGCCTCCCCTTGCTTCCACTCACGTCACTGCAAATCCCCAACATCAGGCAACAGTGAGAAACCTTGCCTCTAGATTTTCCTGGAGACAAACCCAAGGTCCTTCACAGTGGCCCAACTGCAACATGGGCCTGCATGAAAAAAATACCATGCCTTGAGGTTTACCATGCTGAAGTAATGTTAATTCTTGTATTTAGAGTGGAAAGGGGATGTTGCTTTAAAACTCACCAGCACACAAACAAACAAAACAGTGGATCTGGAAAATCCAGAGTCTTCTCTGAACTCACTCACTCCCAACTCTTTACACCTGCCCCCCCACCTAAGGCTCTAAAATCACAGAACCATAGAATGATTTAGTTTGGAAGGGACCTTAAAGGTCATCAAGTTCCAACCCCCCTGCCATGGGCAGGGACACCTCCCACTCACTTTGAGCACCAGGTTGCTCAAAGCCCCATCCAACCTGGTCTTGAACAATTCCAGGGATGGAGCACCCACAGCTTCTCTGGGCAACCTGTTCCACCCTCAGAGTGAAAAATTTCTTCTTAATATCTAATCTAGATCTGCCCTCTTTTGGTTTGAAGCCATTGCACCTCCTCCTATCACTACATACCCTTGTAAAAAGTCCCTTCTCAGTACCTTTAGGTACTGGAAGGCTGCTATAAGGCCTCCCTGGATCCTCCTTTCCTCCAGGCTGAAGAACCCCCACTCTCTCAGCCTGTCTTCTACGTAAAGCACAATATACTTTTTTTAACACCTTGTACTATCTTTGAGCTGGCAGTGTACACTCCAGGGAAGATGCTGCCCTGACCTTCAGATTGGCTCCTTTCCAAAGCATCCACACAGGACAACACGATGAACAAGGGAACACAGTCAATCACCCACCCCAATACCCAGAGGAGTGACCACTGGAATACACTGGATAACAGAAAAGTCCAGCTCCAGAGAGTGGGACCACAGAGTAGACATTTAAGCGGCTCTGCTTGAAAGCAACAAGGCCAGGCCTGAGCCAGAGTGAAAAAAACCCCAAACCCCAGACCACCAGAAAAGAACTGGTGCTTGCAGAGCCACCAGCCGCCTCTCACCGAGGGAAGGCTTGCCCACCCTGGCTCCATGGAGCCACACTCCCACCCCTGGAGCCAAAACGCCTCAGCAGATGCATAAAGCACCACACAAGAGAGACCTTGTGAGTGAGGTGGGACCCAGGGGAGCTCACCAGCACTGGCCTGGCCCTAGATCAAGGTTGGATGGGTCTGCCCCATTACGCACAGTGGAGTTGAATGGGTCCCAGGGCTGACATCTCAAGAAGAGAGACAAGGGGCAGATAACTGAGAGAAAAAAAACCCTCAGGGATTTCAGGCCCTTGAAAGAGAAGATAAAGAGCTTAGGTCCCATGCTATAAAGACAAGAAAACCCCAGCAGAGGAATGCAAGAAGAAAGGTAACACAATCAAGCTGACAGGCTCAGAAAACGATTTTCACACAGATCAGGCACAAGCCTACCTTTGTCCAGGCCTGCAAACATGGTCTTGACATAGCAAAGATGGGAAGCAAAAGCCTGAACAGTGAGGTTTCCCTCTCCGAATTAAAAAGCAAAACTCTTTTTGGTACCAGGTCAGAGATGTTCCACAGGGAGAACTCGCAAGATGCAGCCCTGGCCAGCGGGTAAGCCCAGGGACAGAGCTAGGTGACAGAGAAGGGACACAGGAGGGAGGACCAGGAGTGAAACATCCTGTAGGAGATGTCGGAGATAGGCTGAGATTTTGGCTCCAGCCCAGGGAAACTGATGATCTGCTTTATGGCCTGCAAGCACTTCCCACCAAAGTTCACACAGGAAGATAATGTCCCCTTCAAATGAATTTATGCAGATGGTGGTTCGTTTGTCAGAGGATAAAAAGATGCACTCTCATTTTAAAATGAGAATACTCAAAGTCCTCAGCAGACAAGAACAAGCAAAACCCAGTACCTGTATGTGAGCAGTTTCTGGTCATGTCTGTTGTCTGGTTTCTGCAGGAATTTACTACACAGGTCCACCAGTCCAGAAAGGCACGATTATACCCACTAAATCCCATAAGAAGTCCATATTTCTCAAAAAAATGCAAATTAAACCCACACACAATGTGCAGGCAGATGCTCCTGCAACTAAACTTCTGAATTGAAAACATAATACAGTACCAAGTGTGCTCCAAAACGAACAACTGCTAAAATAATATGAAATTGGATGCTTTGAGAAAAAAGTGGTTGAGGCAAGCAACGTTTTTTCTCTTCATTTAGATTAAAATTCAGCTTTACTGATACTAAGACTTTAAACAAAACCAGCTGCTTCAGAAAGTGATTCCTTGTCCAGTCCATTATCCAGTTTCATGTGCCTTTCCCACATGAACTTGTAATCCTCGATAAGGTTTACATATGTGAAAATAAAGTTTTAAGCTGAAAATCAGTATTACCGCTATGTCAAAGCACTGTATCACGTCAGGCATTCCATATAGCAGGCAAAACACAGCGCTACAAGGATGCAAGAGAAAACATTTCATTTCACTACCTCTAAAACCAGGCATTAAAACTGGTTCATTGATTTTCCTTCATTAAAAATAACTGATTGTAAAAGAAGTGTTGCTTGGTAGGATCAAAGCCTATCCTACAGGAAACACACACACAAAGCATTTGGAAATGAGGGTTAATTTGGCATGCAATTTAACAGCATTAGCTTTTATCAGCAGCATTTCAAGGTCAGGCACATCCATGTTTAAAAGGTTTGGTTTTGTTACAATTTCAACTGTAGCACATTAGAGCTCAACACATCTTAAAGTGATATTAAACTGAAGGAAGGCTGCACAGAAGCAAGCAAAACAATTTAAAAATATAGCACTGTTCACAGTTTAGCATTGCAAACATTAAAAACAGAAAAACTATTCCAAAGAATCTAAACTTAAAAAGTGATGTGGCTCTTGAACTTTCCACTTTCTTTTTATTAATTCAAGATTTCATTCTTTCAAGAAAAAGACCCAACATTCTATCAAATCAATAGATGACCAAAAATGCTTTCCTTCGTCTGAGCATTGGACTAAGTCACTGATTGGGCAAAATGGAAGGAATCCTTTTACTGACACAGTCTGTGCGAGATTTAAAGAGCTTTTGAAGAGACTTGCTTAATATATCCAGTGACAGTCTAAATAGCCTCCTATTTTAAGTAGTGTTTCTCTTCAAGTCTCTGATATCTTTTTTTTTAAAAAGAAAAAAGCACTTTTTCTTTTTTGCCTAAAACTGTTCTGTTCAGAATTCAAGTTGGCACGTTTTATTTATTCCGCAAATGATTAATTAAAAATGTAAGATCATTCTTTTAAAATTATAATTTACGCTTACTGTATTCAAAAATGTACAAAAGGAAAATCAATAAAACAAAATATTAAGCAGAGTTGCTCATCTCCAATAAAAAATACTCCATGAACACCTAGCTGGAGATGTTCCCTTTTACTGATCTATAAATTTCAAAAACTAGTGAATAGTTACATGTTTTCACGTTCACGGTTATGCTGTGGAAAAGGTTTTCTGCATCTCTTTTCATTGAAAGCTTGATCTTTATATAAGCTATCTACCCGTTGACAGACTTTAACAGCAGTTGGCACCAAGTGGTTCATGAGATCAAGTCCATACTGCACTTGAAATAAATACTTTGATTAATCAATTACTGGCAGAACTTCACAGTATCATGGATGTATGCCTAAGAGCTTTACAAATGCTTAAGGGACATGTCCCCTACAAACGTTAGGGGACTCAAATCTCTTAAGCCTCTTCCCTTGCAATTCTCCGCCACCATTCAGAAGAATGCCACCCTATTACACCAAAACCAGGGGGGAAACAGTTGCTCTCGCATGAGCATGAGCATAATTAATCTTCTGACACCTTGACAAAGCAGCTTGTTGACAGTCAAAGGAAGGATTTTTCTGATTTCCTCCCAAGACAGGAGATGGTCTTTATCCATCATCCCTTCTTCCTGATCTCTTCTTCCAGTGTCTCCCTCATCAGCAGAACTGTCTATCAGAGCAGACAGCAGGAGGGAAAGGTCTGACTGATTGATAGGGCACCAGTGCTCGACAGGGCTATTTAAGTATAGGAACCTATTGTTAAAAACTTACTTTACAGCAGTTAAACAAATATAATGGCAACCAATTCAACCATTGTAGCACTAGAGTCAGCCCAAGTTAGTAAGTAAAGTTAGCTAATTACGCAGATCTGATTTAAAATCCGGGCAAATTGTAGAGACAGTCAATATTACTGTGCACTGAAAGAGCAGAAATTTTAGAGGAAAAAGTTTTGCATGTATTACACCTTCTGAACTGAATTATGGTTGCTGACAATTTCACTGTCCCCTGTGAGCAGGATCATATGCCCAGAACTCCTTTCCTTCTCTCATAATCATGGGCCTCATAAGTATTCCTAATTAATTAAAGTAAGATCCTTTTTTCTTATAGTGAGGTTGAAATTTCTTCCTCTTACCCTACCTCCCCCAAGTCCTAACATATTTACTTGTGAAGATTGTGAGGAATTTCAGGTTTTAAGGGGAAAACATTACAAAACGCCTTCTAAAAGGATACCGTCTAGTACAATCCAAACTCCTCTCTGGTAATGGATCTTTGAGGATACTGATCTGGTATAACCCAGCATAGGTGTCTGGATGTAAACAAGAAGATTCTGCACACTTTCCAAAACCAGGCATTTAACATGCAAAATGCTGTCTTCTCATATATAGACACGTATTTTTATTATATAGACATTATATGTCTTGTAGTTCCTCTCCATGGGTCTCCCTCACCTTCTCAAAAAAACTTAAAAACATTTGAGCATAATTCTACATCCACTTAACTCTTTTTTGCATTCAGAGAGAGTGGAAATTGTGTTAATCACTCCTTTTAAAGCTCTGATTCTTTGACAACTGCTGGTCAGGGAGGAAACCAGTCCAGGTCAGAGAGGATCAGAGCATGGCACTCTGGGAACTGTTCCCAGCCAGGACAAGTCCGACTCAGTTCTTGGTGACCTATTTCAAATATAAATCAGGTCACAATTTGTACGGACCTCTGTCTCACCAATGTAACAACGCACAAGAGCCTGTGTGCTCTCTTACTGAGGTTGCCAAGGAAAGCAGCTTCATCCAAGACACAGGAGCTCAATAACCCCTGGGTTTATCTACACTACTCTGTCCTTGAGTGTTTCATTTAGGACTGATCTCTCCATCAAAAAACCTGTCCGTACTATGTGGCCCCAACCAGTTCTCCAAGCAGTCTTCTTTCATTCAGTTACACCAGAAGATACTGCTGTATTTATCTCGATGCTGTATAAAATCAATTTAGTCAAATTAGCTGTTCAAAAAGTGAATGCAGTGTTCTTTCCACAAATTGCATGAAATGGCAAGGGATACAGCCTGCTCCAACCTGGTTGGGAAGCTAAATATTGTTTATGTCAGAGCAACAGTGAAAAAACTCATGTTCTTTCTGCAAATAAGACTGTAGGCCACAACCTGGGGAACGACCCCCCTGTCTCTTTACTAGCATTTTATGCTTGCAGATGTTAAGGCAGCAATAGGAGCAGCCACCTGCAGTTTCCTACTTCTCCTCATGTAGTTTCCCAAGCTGGCTACAGGAATCGGCAGAGGAACTCTTGGTACTCATGCCTAGCATGGGGCAGAGGTGGTGAACACTAGCACAGGTCAACTAACCATCCATAGGCAAAAACCTGTGGTGAAATGCAGAGAGGATGCTGGTTTGGAGGCAAAAGGGGCACAGGTGGGAGAAGAGGGAGGGCCTCTGCTCTGTGTTGCTAAAAAGGAAAGGGGATTTTCTAAGCTGGGAGGGACTAGACTGGGATTGACAAGAGCAGGACAGCAAGGCTGAGCAATCGGAGTCCAGAGGAAGGGTGAGCATGAGCTGTGGAACAAAAGGATATGTGAAACAGAAGGAATATGGGGACCTCATGGTGCAAGATTCCAGGTTATTTTTTTATCCAGCTATCAAGCACCCCAATGCAGATCTTGGTTTAAGGGATACGAAAAGAAATGCATGACTACCCTGTTCTTCCTCTCTCCTCCAGTGTGGGCTATGAAAAAAAGATGCCTTCCTTCATATGCAAGCCATCTTGTTTGCTGTCAGACATAATGGCACTTTTTTTCTGCATTGCACTCCCACACTGTTGGCATGACATTTTCTTAAGACTAGGAATGCTGAGTCAAAACTAAGGAACAACAAAAATAAGGCAAAATAAAAAGTAGAACAGTAGATCAATAAATAGTAAGCTGTAACCCTCACAAATATCCAGGCCAGTCAAAGGTGAGTTCCCCAGAGTAGAGGAGATGACAGAGGTCTCTGTCCATAAAAGCTCTCTATTCTTCAGCTGAGCACTCCCTCTCTCTGATGTCAAGCCAGTGGCAAGAATTTATTAAGTGTTTACTACCACAATATAGAATATTACTGGACTGCAGAAACTGGACAAGTGCATTCAAGATCACTGGAGGACTGCAAAGAATTATTTTCAATGAGCCTTCAGCGATGCAAGAACCACTAGCACTGTTCACCTGACAGGTCTGTATTCCCTTTCCTATCTGCAAAGACCAAAAGCAAACTAGAGGTCTGTCCACCAGAGGCAAAGTTTAGCAACAAATATGACAATTTCAGTATCTGACTGCTGAGTTTTCATTATATGCCTGAAAGCAAAAGAGTAGTTCCCCCACCAGTGGTAGAATGGGAGAGCAGTGGGACCTGCAGCAGCTCGTGCAAAGATAAGAGGTGCCTTTGAGACCGTTTCTGTTGTTAACACAGCACACAGATGACCTACAGCCCCAACTAGGCTCTATCTTCCCAGCAGACGCAGAGCAAAGATATCTGGAGACAGGAAGCAGCCCGAGAACCAGAAAGAGCCCCCCCGCAGTCAGTGCAGGGGACGGGACAGCTCGCGTGGAACTTCTCGCTATATTGGGTCAGTGTCTTTCAAAGTCCAACCTCTCTCTCTAAACAACCATGCTTGGGTACCTTTGCACTGCACTGCAGAAGAGACACCTTGAGAAATACCACATTCACACTTCTTCTGTTTGATGGTAGGATGGATCAGGACACTAAATTCCTTACAGTGAACTGCTACTTTACAAGAAGGCACAGTACACTTGCTACTGCTGGCTTCCCCCTGTATATGTTAAACAGAAGACTAGTAGTATATGCATATTCATTTGGAGCAAATTCATGGAGCACAGAGCTGTGGGTGGGTTTTTGCTGGTGATAATTGTCACAACAGCGAGTACAAAACATTTTCTTCTCTGTGCTAAGTACCTCTTGGGCACTTAGTCATCAGTTAGCAGAGTTTGGGTGCAAGGTGTTCTTCACCAGAAATGACAAATCTCTTTGGAAAGATGAAGTCCATTTGACTTGTAAACAAATGCCTTGATATTTGATATGAGAACAATTTGAGGGCCATGCTAGGGATGTATGCAGAATCTGGGACAGCAGACAGTTGGGGTTTTTTCAGCCTGAAGAAGAGAAGTCTCTGCAGAGACCTTATAATGGCCCTCCAGTACCCGAAGGGGGATACTACAGGAGAGATGGGGAGGGACTCTTTATCAGGCAGTGGAGTGATAGGACAAGGGGTAACGCTTTTAAATTCAAAGAGGGGAGATTTTAGATTAGACATCAGAAAGACATTCTTTACTGAGTGTGGCGAGGCACCGGAGCAGGTTGCTCAGAGAAGCTGTAGATGCCTTGTCCCTGAAAGTGTTCAAGACTAGGCTGGACAGGTCTTTAAGCAACCTGGTTTAGTGGCAGGTGTCCCTGGCCATGGCAGGGGGGTTGGAACACAATGATCTTTAAGGTCTCTTCCAACTCTAACTATTCTATGATTTTATGCAAGAGGAAACCAAAGGGCAGTTGGTCAACAAGGCAATTTCAATGAAGAAAAAACTTATAGACAGAAGATGTACTTCTCTCTTTACTAACAACCTCCACTAGTGCGTTTTGGCTTGCTTAAGGTTTTAGGTAAGTCATCATTTATGCACCATAACAAGTTTTCTCTCCCTCCTGAGGGCTGAGCAGCAGATAGGAGGCTTAGTACTGTTTACACCAGGAGCTGTAGGTGCTACATCATGCTCTGGAAGAGCTTTAAAAGGAAAACTAGCTCCCCAGAGAGGCTCCAGCCCAAAGCTACGTGACTTCCCAGAATACTGAAAAAGAGTATTTTGACTGATGTTTTTGCTATGCTGGCCCTCTGAGGTATTTCACCAGTTGTTTGTAGGACACCATAAATTGCTTCCCTTTTTGAGCAAAGGAAGAAGTAACTTTCCATCACTACACTGATGAACAGGAAGCTGCTATAAACTATCCAAGCAGAGAATTTTGGAGAGTTTTTGATTACAGTTCTGGTGCACAGAAATAAGTCATGTCTCTGAGCACTAAACATGCAAATAGTTGTTAGTTTCCATTTCCTGGAGGTGAGTGACAGTGAAAAAGAACGTGTCTTTCATGACACATTGTGCAACATTTTTTTTTTCTCTTTGCCAACTCACTTAAATGCCAGAAGTTTTGACTTTCCACAAAAAAACCACGTTGGGAAACTAGAAGTTACTGAACAGCTAACAACTAGCACTTGCTTCAGATACAAGAGAAAACAAGAAAGAAAACACAAGGCATAGAATAAACAGATAAAAGCTCGATATATGCAACAGTTTTATTTGGTATTTATTTAACAGCACCAGGTAGAGAGGAACAGGCTGGAGGGGTAGCACTCTCTGCCACAGTTACTCTGACTTTTTGCTGACAGACACAGCAGCACTTTCTGGCAATCCAGAACTTGGCACCTGCAAAAGGAAGCACAGCGGAGTGCTCTTCTGTGGTACACAGCCAGCGGGAATTGTATTCTGCTTTTTTGGAACTCGGAGAAATAAGCAATTCTCATTTACAACAGAAAACTCTTTAAACATTCAGCTTCAACGACAACAACAAAAAATAATAAAAAGGTTTTTTTTAGACTACAGTAACATAAGACTTTAAACCATGACCAATAGTAAAGTATAATGGTATTTAGAGATAACACAGCCACGTTAAATCACCTATTTAATTTCTCCCCTCACGAAAATATCCCTCCCAAAACCCACCCCAATGCCCTGCCCAGGAGAATTACGGATGGTGAAAATGTGTTTCCTCTCAATAACAAGAATCTCTCTCATCTGTCCTCTAAAAGACAAACAGAAAAACAATCCAAATATTTCTTAAAGTTCTCTACAAGCTACCGATTCATAATTAAAGATGACTTGTATAAGTTATTTGAATAAAGGATCCATCATATCCAAAGCTCCCATAAGATTTTTTCCCACTATTCTTAGTCATATAGAATTTTAATAATTCAGATAAATGTTTTTCACAGAGGTCTACAGTTCTGTGAAGCTCTATCAAATGTTACTGCAAAAGGTAATGAAAGAATTGGGTAATACCACTGAAATACTTCACGAACCTACATCAGATCTTTTGTAATCAGTTCTTAGGTTCACATATTAACAATGTGAGGCAGATAATAAAGAGGTAAAGATACAGGTGAAATAGGTTTGAACACTCATGTAGCAATTGTAACTTCATTAAAATTTGCTCAAAGTTTTATTACGATTGCACTTGTTTTGAAATATCCTGACTGACAGATCTTCCAGCAACACACACTGTTCAAAACATTGTTCCAGCCTTAAAAACGTGCCCATCACAGCTCTGTGACCTCTGATCATCTGAATCCAGCTCTGATCAGGATTCAGATGCTCTTGCTCAACTGCACCAGAACATTAGGGTCTCTAGACCCATGAGTTTTCAATGCAGGCTGTGCCACCAACAAGAGCAAAAGCCAAGACTGTAAAGAGAGATGTTTCTACCATTATCAGAGACAAGGCTGGTTTAGAAGAGCAAAGATTGGGAACAGTTCACCCCAAAATACTATTAAACTCACATTTGGGCCTGTCATTTAGAGACTTGCCATCAACAGCTGTTCGAGGTACAATAAGAACACAGATTCTAAAAGCTGGATTTGGAAAAAAGGTTCTGTATATTTTTGTATTATTACTTTAGCCCAATTTTAAGTCACTTAAATTCAGCATCTGAAACTTAAAGAGGTGTCCAAATGATTTGTGCTTGTTCAGTGCATGCTGTTCTCATCGTGAACATTTAGAACTTTTCGTATCCTCAGAAAGTACATTTTGTTCTCTGCCACTCAAGCATGTACACCAAACACTAAGGTACAAAGAAAAGCAGATATGTTCAAATGAATTATGGTTGTTTTTCACAAAGTACAGTAGAGAAAATAAACTATACTTTTTCCTTCTCTTTCTCCACCCATATCCTTACACATACCCAAGGTAAAAATATATACTTCATTCCTTGCCTTTTAACAAGTCGGATAATATTTTGGGGTATCACGTTTTCAATTATCCATTGAATTCTAGCCTCACACAGATCTAAAGCTGCAGATAGTCTTCACACAATTACCCAGTACTCAACGTCACCCAATCAACACCCCCTTCCCAAAGGTATCATAGGTTAGTTGCTAACCATAGTGGCTCCACTTGAACACCACGGGAATTGAGGCAACCCCTTACAGGGCCACTTTTACCCCAGTAAATTAATTAAACGTATAATCTGGGGTTCTGCAAGGCTGATAAACACACAAAAAAAATAAAAAAATAGTTATTTTGTGAGGCATCTCACACAAACCTGAGCTCTACTTTTGAAAGTAACTGCAGCAGGATGGGAGAAAGCAGGCAAGGGTAAGTATGGAACACTTGTTAATACTAATTTTGGAATGGACAGTTGGAAGTGATGATTTTACAGAAAAGTGCTTTTTCATTTAGAAAGATTTTATGCTTTAAATGAAGCCCATTTCAGAGCAAATGAGCAGAGAGGTCTGACAGTATTTGCTTTTTTGCATTTGACATCCAGCATGTTTATGCTAGAGATATTTGAAGGCCAATTCCATAATATTTAGCAATGAAAGTAGACAACATCAAATATTTTCTTCCAGTCATCTGTATGCAGCCTGACAGATCATTCAGATTTACACAAAATGGATTTCAGGAAAAGAGGAAGAAATGGAAGCTGCAGACTTTATTCTGCACTTACATTGTTTGCATTAGTCAGTTTCCAATCTATAAGCACATATCAGCAAGAGAAAAAGAGCAGAGTTATAATTGCAAATCTCAAGAGGCAGAGAAATAAAGCAAGAAAATGATTGACAGCTGTGCTGTTACACAGTGAAAGTTAAAAAATACTACAAGATGTCTGGAAGGTATACTTCAATTCAGTGGTTTCCATATAGTTGTTTGGTTGGGTTTTTTCTTTTTAAAGTTAGTTTCTATTCATTTATGAGTAAACTTAATTGCAGTAGTAGCTATTAAAGTGACTTTTGAAACTCCATGCTTTTTTCTAACATCTATAGTCTAATTTTGCTAGCCAGTTAGCTAATATTGGACTCTGAAAATGAAGAATGCAAACAAGTCTTAACAGTAACATTTAAAGAAAATTAAACCATTTTATTTACTGCAGAGCTATAACTATTTGAAGTATTCAGAGTCTGTCAAGTCAATGAAATTTAAGCCAGTCTTATAAACAGCAAAACTGCAAAATCCTTCTAAATTGAAACAAGCTATCCTTCTTGGCAAGGAAATGTCTCATTTTCTAGTCAATTTAAGAACAACTGTAGTTTGAAGGACTGTATCTGCCCCAGATTGACCTTCCTCATATATGGTCTTGCCCAGTGACTCACAGAGCAACAGAGGGTGAAAGAGACCATATGGACATTAAGGAAACTGAAGTGACAGTTTCCATTTTGTAGGCAATCCAGCCCAACCAGAGAGGAACTGAGCAGGTTAAGAGGGATTTTTCTAATTCTTCATGTACTGCCACAAAATGAAATAAAACACCACCACAGAAATACAATTATTTCAGAGTCACCAGCTAAATATCATACAGGATTTACTTGCACATAGACTTTTCCATGAATGAAATACAAATATCCCCAATAAACTTGACAGCATAGACAAAATTACTAACAACAGATACATATCATGTGTTTGTTTCAAGAACATGGCAACAAACAGTTCAAGTGTGATGAAAACCCTACAGAAGAATAAAACTCTCAACTCTTCCTACCAAAATATGGGAGAGTAAACTAATACAGAGCAACATAAAGTGGGATTAGAGATACCTAATCTGAAAAGCAATTTAAAGAACTGACTTGACATCATCTTCTCCTCTACTCCAGCAAACACCATATTGCCATGAATTCACACTGTAGTGGAAAGATGTCATCTTCAAAATCAACTTCATGTTTAAACGCTGTTCTTCCTGCTCTGTCGCTGCTGGTGATAAATAGTCGGAAATCAATGAGGAAACATCATTTGAAGTGAGCCATTCATCATGTACCAAAAAGGGTAAGTACCCCATAAATTGCAGTACTCCGTTTCCTACTAGGATCACACAACAGAAGGCAACAGCGTTTGCATTAGCAATTTTTATGACCTCCGTAGGTAGAGGATAAGGTTAGGAAACAGCCTTTGTCAGCTATAAAGTAGTTGATGGGTGGGGAAGGAAGAAAATTTTCAAGAGAATCAGAGTTATTAGTAAACCAAAGGGGAGAGGAGACAACAACTCTATATGGGTTCACATAGGAGAGGAGACACTAACTACATGGCTTTACACTTAAATTCGTGGACTGGCATTTGTCCTAAGTAATGTTGAATTTTAGTAAATTTTACAATCAGTGGAACTTTATATTGCAGTGTGGGTGTAGACCCTAAGAATTTGCTATCATTCCCTATGACTGCTTCTAAACAAACTTTTCTACAATGTAGAAGAATTGGTGAACACTCAAAAAAAGATAATCCAAATCCTGAGCTACACAAAACATGAAACAGAATTCAAGCTTTAAAATTAAATAGCATTTTTTTTTTATGAGGTGCTGTGTTTTCCCTTAGCCCTGTTTCCCTTCCCCATCCTATCCTGTGCAACACTCCATGCTTTCTCCACCAAAACCAGGCAGGACAAACATACCAGGTAGAACAAGGATAAATAAAACTTGTCATTTTTGATGTGCCCCTTCACAACTTGCCAACGTCATACATAAGGATATGACTAAATGCCAGTCCTGAAAGAATCAAGCTTTATACACAAATAGGCTAACTCCTAGGATGCTGAGTGGGGTTGGGTGAAGGCAGGAGGCAAGAAAGGAAGAAATGGCTTTATTTTCAAATATTCCTTCAATGAATTTTTACTGTATTTAACATAGAAATACTTCTCAGATGCAATTTGACATAACACCAAGAAATGACATTTTTAAGGTAGTCTCACCCTAAACTTTTAAAGATTTTAAAGTCCATACAGCAAAACATCATCTAGTCTTGTGAAACAAATTGTAGGAAAGCACCTCATATGCATGTCAAATTAAAGAAAGCAGGCAAATGCCCAGTGACAGTAATCAAGCTTAAGGGATGGAAAATCAAATTAAATCAAACAAAATGATCATGGACCTTCTATAACCCAAGGTCTACAGTGCAAACCACTGTTCTAGTGACAGCATGTCAGGGGATTCTCCCAGTCTAAATAAACACACTGTTCCCACTTCCTCTCCTTCCATATACCCACCACAAATTAACACTGAACATTTCAAGATCATTTGCTACAGCTCAAAACTTTTTACTTAGTTCTTCCTGAGCTCCCAAGTTATACAAGACATTGCAAGTCGCTTGGCTTGTTGGAGCCAAAGTCCCATGAAAATCCAGATTCAAAACCTTAGACTCACACCATCACAGTTGAACTGGAGCCACAGGTACATCTACCAGCCAAGACTCCAGTCCACAGCCTGTGCTAGTGGTGGTAGAAATATGGTGGCTTAGATACCTATGAATTTTCCCTCATGGATGCCTGATATCACCTTATGTGCCACCACCCATTCCACACTAATTATTAAGCTACTTTTTTTTCTGCCAGCAGACAGGATCAAATGAGTGTTATTACAGTCATGGAAGCGAGGGGCTGGTTTGTCTTCAGAAGTGAGATTGGTGTCACCCAGATAAAAGCTCACTAATTAGTTTTTTAGTATTTCAGTCCAGCTTTCACAAAAACTTTCTTCTTTTACTCAGTGAAGAGTTAATAATTCTCATTTTCTGAGATAGTCAGGTGTAATTCTAATAATTTAGGGCCTTAGCTGTTTCCCAGAGAACCAATTTTACTCTCCTAACGGTGCTATCAGGATCATCTTCATCAAGCTATGTGAATTCAGAGCTCAGAATGCTATTTCAGTGTAACATTTTTCTTCCCTCTGTGCCAGTGTACCTGCCATACCCAGGACAACACAAAGGTACCACCACAGAGTACGGGCACATCTGTAGCACACTGCCTTAGGCATCTGCACTAAACTAGGAAAAACCACTAACAGCTATCTCCAGTTACACAACTATGCCTGGATTCAACCTTTTATTTTTTTATGCATGACTAACCAGGCATCAGCCTCAAATTCATATATAGAAACAGAAAGCAGTAGGTAAGTCTTTCCAGCAAGTTTTCTGGGAGCTTGCCAATTTTCCTAAAACCTTGTGCTACATTGCAATTTCTAGCCTTAATCCCTGATTCTACTTTCTGAGATCGGGGTGCTCATTCCCCACCATCCCATTTCACCAGGCTCCTTTCCCAGCATTCCTGTGTTCTGGTGCCAAGTTTGATTCCCACCTCTGCCTCAGCCCAGACTATGGGCTTCTGCCACACCAGCACTTCCCATGTTCCACATCACAACCTGGCATCCACACCCCTGCCCTACCCTCAAAATTAATGCATTCCTACTTCTTTAGTTTCTGACCTTGGGTTTTCCCGACCCTGACCATGACCTGCTTTATCCCAGAAGCAGCCTGACCCAATAACTAAGCCAAACCCACTGATGCCCTAGCCACTGCAGTAATCACAGGGTACTGGTAGGGATATTAAAGCCCCAGGCAGAAGGAAGAGAGAGGGTTGGTTGATGGTTTCTTTTCATGAAGACAAGTATTCCAACAAATCAATGAGAGTGCTGCAAGGCTTAGTCCTTCCACATTCACTTCACAAATGGAAGTGGCAACAGTCTTGGAGTTCCTCCTCTCAAGTCGTGGTGCTCCATGTGGACCACCAGCAGTGAGGCTAGACACTGTCAGTAGATTTTAAGAAAAGTTACGGACAGCAAAAGGTTAAAAAACCCTTTCGGTTTCATTTTAGGCATTATAGCAGATGAACTGCTGTGGAAACATATTATTCTGATCTAACCCTCTTGCCTCCTCTCCCAACTCATTTGGCAAGCTCCAGTGCAGTCCCTTTCACTAGCCAGTCCTAGACATCCCATAGGATCCTCCATCCCAGTCCTAAGTTTTATCCCAGCCCAGCAGTTCTCTTCCATCATCCAAAGGCTCCTTACAAAACAGATCTCATGTTTGAACCCAAATTTGTCAGAAGCACTTGATTTCATCACATCTTTCCCCCCACCCCTCACCTCGGCATTTCTCAGGTTCCTTCCCAACATATTCTCAGTGTCATTCCCAGCTTTACCTTCAACAGCCCCATCACTTCCATTTTTTATTGATCCCCATACCCTTCTTCCTCAACAAACCAACCTTGATTTATTCTAACGTGTTTCCCCTTTACTTTCCAAGCCCTCAGATTCTTGTACGGTTGGTCCAATCTCATTTTTTTTCTGCAGCTTTCACTTCAAGCTCCCCTATCCTCCTCAGCTTCCTTGTTCAGAGAATCATAGAATGGTTTGGGTTGGAAGGGACCTTAAAGATCATCCAGTTCCATCCCCCCTGCGATGGGCAGGGACACCTCCCACTAGAGGTTTACTCTCCCCCAATGATTATTTCCATTTCCTCACCATCTAAGTCAAGTAGCTTCCACAGGCATATTGCCCAAATCCAACCAGTAAAGTCACACACATGCATAAAACCAACTCTACGTATCTCCTCAATTTTGGTGCCTGACATTACAACCAGGCAGGTTGTAAGAGCCAGGGATACAACTAAAGGTCGTACAGGCACAAGCTGTAACAGAGTCCTGGGGGTGGATGGGTGAATTTTAGCAGCACAGCACTAGTGAGTTTCCAAGCATGAATAAACTGGAAGTTTTGGCTTTTAACTCAGATAGTTTGGCTGACTTCTGAAGGGACAGCAAAGATCCAAACTCAAGATTAAACTGACTCCTGCCAAGAGCAAAGTTATTAGAGCACAAGGATGTTAAAGAAAAAAAAAATAAAAGAAAAAGGCAAGAACAATGTTTTTCTAATATTTTCCCGTCTGTAAACAAAGCAATTGCTCCATCTGTATTGCCTGATGCCAAAACCTGCCAACTCCTTCGACTGAAACAAGAGCACAGAGTACTCTGCAAACAGCTGTTTAGCAAGCCCAAGTTTCACACACATGACTGAAGTCTGGTAAAACACTAGAACACTATGTTGTGTGACAGAAACTACTTGCAAATCTCAGCAGATTATATTGCCAGTTTCCCCTATAGTTACTTTTTAAAAAATAAATATCTTCGTCCAAAAGATTTGGATGCCTTTTCCTCTCATTTGTTTCCGGAAGTGACTCTTCTTTCATTGCCAATTTCAACCTCGGTAAGACTTTTAACCTCCATCTTGCTACCATCCCCCCCACCTCCCAGGCAGACTCAAACAAGAACTTTCACACTTACACACAGATATTGCATTGATACAACTCCTTTAGCTTAAAGCAACTCCTCTAACTTAGAGTTCATACAAATGTGTTATTACGAAACACAAATTCTTTTGCTGCATAATTTCCAGCCTCTTTTAAGACTAAGATTCTTATCATAAAGCAAAGTTCATCTTTTTAGTAAAAAAAAAAAAAAAAAAAAAAAAAAAAAAAAAAAAAAACTTTTAAAAAGTTG